>OW052221.1:59036582-59388975 GCA_932526605.1 Nephrotoma flavescens | reverse complement strand
CCCGGGGACTTTCGTGGGGTTTCCCCAAAATAGGGATTAATTTCCCCGGGGAAATTACTACAGGCGAAATTCCTGCGCTTTCTAGGGAATATGCTTTTCCCCGGGGACTTTCGTGGGGTTTTCCCCAAAATAGGGATTAATTTCCCCGGGGAAATTACCACAGGGGAAATTCCTGCGCTTTCTAGAGAATATGCTTTTCCCCGGGACTTTCGTGGGGTTTTTCCCAAAATAGGGATTAATTTCCCCGGGGAAATTACCACAGGGGAAATTCCTGCGCTTTCCTAGGGAATATGCTTTTCCCCGGGGACTTTTGTGGGGTTTTCCCCAAAATAGGGATTAATTTCCCCAGGGAAATTACCACAGGGGAAATTCCTGCGCTTTCTAGGGAATATGCTTTTCCCCGGGGACTTTCGTGGGGTTTTCCCCAAAATAGGAATTAATTTCCCCGGGGAAATTACCACAGGGGAAATTCCTGCGCTTTCTAGGGAATATGCTTTTCCCCCGGGGACTTTCGTGGGGTTTTCCCCAAAATAGGGATTAATTTCCCCGGGGAAATTACCACAGGGGAAATTCCTGCGCTTTCTAGGGAATATGCTTTTCCCCGGGGACTTTCGTGGGGTTTTCCCCAAAATAGGGATTAATTTCCCCGGGGAAATTACCACAGGGGAAATTCCTGCGCTTTCTAGGGAATATGCTTTTCCCCGGGGACTTTCGTGGGGTTTTTCCCAAAATAGGGATTAATTTCCCCGGGGAAAATTACCACAGGGGAAATTCCTGCGCTTCCTAGGGAATATGCTTTTCCCCCGGGGACTTTCGTGGGTTTTCCCCAAAATAGGGATTAATTTCCCCGGGGAAATTACCACAGGGGAAATTCCTGCGCTTTCTAGGGAATATGCTCTGCGCTTTCTAGGGAATATGTTTTCCCCAAAATAGGGATTAATTTCCCCGGGGAAATTACCACAGGGGAAATTCCTGCGCTTTCTAGGGAATATGCTTTTCCCCGGGGACTTTCGTGGGGTTTCCCCAAAATAGGGATTAATTTCCCCGGGGAAATTACTACAGGGGAAATTCCTGCGCTTTCTAGGGAATATGCTTTTCCCCGGGGACTTTCGTGGGGTTTTCCCCAAAATAGGGATTAATTTCCCCGGGGAAATTACCACAGGGGAAATTCCTGCGCTTTCTAGGGAATATGCTTTTCCCCGGGGACTTTCGTGGGGTTTTTCCCAAAATAGGGATTAATTTCCCCGGGGAAATTACCACAGGGGAAATTCCTGCGCTTTCTAGGGAATATGCTTTTCCCCGGGGACTTTCGTGGGGTTTTCCCCAAAATAGGGATTAATTTCCCCGGGGAAACTACCACAGGGGAAATTCCTGCGCTTTCTAGGGAATATGCTTTTCCCCGGGGACTTTCGTGGGGTTTTCCCCAAAATAGGGATTAATTTCCCCGGGGAAATTACCACAGGGGAAATTCCTGCGCTTTCTAGGGAATATGCTTTTCCCCGGGGACTTTCGTGGGGTTTTCCCCAAAATAGGCATTAATTTCCCCGGGGAAACTACCACATGGGAAATTCCTGCGCTTTCTAGGGAATATGCTTTTCCCCGGGGACTTTAGTGGGGTTTTCCCCCAAAATAGGGATTAATTTCCCCGGGGAAATTACCACAGGGGAAATTCCTGCGCTTTCTAGGGAATATGCTTTTCCCCGGGGACTTTCGTGGGGTTTTCCCCAAAATAGGGATTAATTTCCTCGGGGAAATTACCACAGGGATTAATTTCCCCGGGGAAATTACCACAGGGGAAATTCCTGCGCTTTCTAGGGAATATGCTTTTCCCCGGGGACTTTCGTGGGGTTTTCCCCAAAATAGGGATTAATTTCCCCGGGGAAATTACCACAGGGGAAATTCCTGCGCTTTCTAGGGAATATGCTTTTCCCCGGGGACTTTCGTGGGGTTTTCCCCAAAATTGGGATTAATTTCCCCGGGGAAATTACCACAGGGGAAATTCCTGCGCTTTCTAGGGAATATGCTTTTCCCCGGGGACTTTCGTGGGGTTTTCCCCAAAATAGGGATTAATTTCCCCGGGGAAATTACCACAGGGGAAATTCCTGCGCTTTCTAGGGAATATGCTTTTCCCCGGGGACTTTCGTGGGGTTTTCCCCAAAATAGGGATTAATTTCCCCGGGGAAATTACCACAGGGGAAATTCTTGCGCTTTCTAGGGAATATGCTTTTCCCCGGGGACTTTCGTGGGGTTTTCCCCAAAATAGGGATTAATTTCCCCGGGGAAACTACCACAGGGGAAATTCCTGCGCTTTCTAGGGAATATGCTTTTCCCCGGGGACTTTCGTGGGGTTTTCCCCAAAATAGGGATTAATTTCCCCGGGGAAATTACCACAGGGGAAATTCCTGCGCTTTCTAGGGAATATGCTTTTCCCCGGGGACTTTCGTGGGGTTTTCCCCAAAATAGGGATTAATTTCCCCGGGGAAATTACCACAGGGGAAATTCCTGCGCTTTCTAGGGAATATGCTTTTTCCCGGGGACTTTCGTAGGGTTTTCCCCAAAATAGGGATTAATTTCCCCGGGGAAATTACCACAGGGGAAATTCCTGCGCTTTCTAGGGAATATGCTTTTCCCCGGGGACTTTCGTGGGGTTTTCCCCAAAATAGGGATTAATTTCCCCGGGGAAATTACCACAGGGGAAATTCCTGCGCTTTCTAGGGAATATGCTTTTCCCCGGGGACTTTCGTGGGGTTTTTCCTAAAATAGGGATTAATTTCCCCGGGGAAACTACCACAGGGGAAATTCCTGCGCTTTCTAAGGAATATGCTTTTCCCCGGGGACTTTCGTGGGGTTTTCCCCAAAATAGGGATTAATTTCCCCGGGGAAATTACCACAGGGGAAATTCCTGCGCTTTCTAGGGAATATGCTTTTCCCCGGGGACTTTTGTGGGGTTTTCCCCAAAATAGCGCTTTCTAGGGAATATGCTTTTCCCCGGGGACTTTCGTGGGGTTTTCCCCAAAATAGGGATTAATTTCCCCGGGGAAATTACCACAGGGGAAATTCCTGCGCTTTCTAGGGAATATGCTTTTCCCCGGGGACTTTCGTGGGGTTTTCCCCAAAATAGGGATTAATTTCCCCGGGGAAATTACCACAGGGAAAATTCCTGATTCTGTCCAAAATTCTGTCCCCGAATTTCTCCAAATTCTGTACCCAAATTCTGCCCTAAAATTCTGTCCCCAAATTCTGTCCTCAAATTTTGTCCCCAAAGTCTGTCCTAAAATTCTGTCCTCAAATTCTGTCCCAAATTCTGTCCCCAAATTGTGTACCATATTCTGTCCCAAATTCTGTCTCAAAATTTTGTCTACAAATTTTGTCCCCAAATTCTGTCCCCAAATTCTGTCCCCAAATTCTGTCCCCAAATTTTGTCCCCAAATTCTGTCTATCGATTTCTATGTTGGAAGTCCGGGAAAACTCGATTGAATATATCGCACACGCAAAATTTGAAAGTTTCTAAAAATTGACCGTTTAAAGTGTCATGACTGAAAATAGATTCAAACGAAAGGTTTTATTGATGAACACACCTGGAAATAATTTCAGGTCGATTTCTATGTTGGAAGTCCGGGAAAACTTGATTGAATATATCACACACACAAAATTTGAAAATTTCTAAAAATTGACCGTTTAAAGTGTCATGGCTGGAAATAGATACAAATGAAAGGTCTTATTGATAATCACATCTGGAAAAAATTTCAGGTCCATTTCTATGTTGGAAGATCGGGAAACTCGATTTAATATATCGCACACGCAAAATTTGAAAATTTCTAAAAATTGACCGTTTAAAGTGCCATGGCTGGAAATAGATTCAAATGAAAGATCTTATTGATGATTCCTTTTGGAAAAAATTTCAAGTCGATTTCTATGTTGGAAGTCTGGGAAAACTCGATTGAATATATCGCACACGCAAAATTTGAAAATTTCTAAAAATTAACCGTTTAAATGACACTTTAGCTATGTATTCAATCGAGTTTTCCCAGACTTCCAATATAGAAATCGACCTGAAATTTTCTCCAGGTGTGAGCATCATTAAAACCTTCCATTTGAATCTATTTCCAGCCATGACACTTTAAACGATCAATTTTTAGAAATATTCAAATTTTGTGTGTGCGATATATTCAATCGAGTTTTTCCGTACTCGCCACATGGAAATTAACCTGAAGTTTTTAAATGATAATTATTAGATGAAGTGCCATTTAAAATACTCTCCAAACATGTAACTATAGATGCATTTCACGCCTTACCTCTAAAAACATCTAATACGGCATTTAGAGAAAAGAAATTTGGTTTGGTATATTAGTTTTAATTGTTTCGAATGAAAATTTCAATTTGTAATATCAATTATTACATTTTGGCTTAAAATTCGTATCTGCATTATCGACATTTTCCGGCTGGAGTCGGCTAACTTTAATAGGGTATTTCAAATGAACTTTATTAAACCAAATATGTGCCATTTTGATCGATGACCTTTTGCCATTTTTCAGTCTGGTAGAGCCATGATCCCATCACTGTAGAACTTCTGTGGTTTAGAGGCAAAAAATCGAAACAAGTCATTTTTGAAGGCCTCTTTTAAATTTAATGTAAAACCATTAAGATGGTTCTGCACGGACCGGAACAAATGGTAGTCCGATGGTGCAAGGACAGGACGCGTTTTTACCTTTGTCGTAATAAAATTGTAAAACATATCGAATTTTTTCATAATTTGTCTCCATGTTTAAAATGTTGTAACTTTTTATTCACTTCACTGATTTTAATTGTATGTCAAAGTGCAAGTTAAAATGTCACCTTTCAAACACAGGTCCGATACAATCAATGGTTACTGAGATATATGAATGTAAAGCTATCTACTGGGGAAAAGGCCACGCACTATTGCCCCTAACCTTTATTTCTAAAGATTGTATGTTATTTCAGTTCGAACATTCACAACGTAAACGAAAAACAAACAGATCGCCAATGGTATTGTTTTTCAATATGATTAACATGGGTGCAATCGCAGCATTCAATCTATACAAACTGGCAAATTTGCAACTGTATATTCAGCGCGTATCGTCGAAGCAAAAAGTATTCTGAAAGAATTGGCAATCCAGTTGTCAAACTCGTATATTTTGGGATGGTTGGTAAAACCTGAAATGATGAGAAAGAGCATAAAAACAGCTATGTACTGGATTGGGTACAAGGTTATCGTTGCTAACTGTGCCCTAGAAATACTGACACCAAAACCAGAAATCGTTGCCATTCCTGCGATAACTTAATATGTTCCAATCACACCAAAACCATTTGCGACACACGCCTTAACACAGAGGCTCTAGATTCAGATGAAAAACAGACGAACGAAAAAATTAAACGAAAATCAAACAAAAATAAAAAAATATTTTTTCTATTCCCCACATAAAATACATGAAAAAATGGTGTCAGTGTGACCCCTCCCCTGTGGCACTATTCTGGTTTTCCCTGGGAATAGGGAATTGGGAAAAATATTTTCATAGCATTTTTGTCTAAATTATATTTTTCTGGCCTACTGTTAGAATTAGTTGGGTGTAAATATTTTTGAAACAAAGATAGATTGGGAATTATTTTTCCCTATAAAAATTTTGTGGAACAAAAGTTTCCCAATCAACTTTGTTTCGAAAATATTTACACCAAACTAATTCCAACAGTAGGCTAGAAAAATATAATTTATACAAAAATGCTATGAAAATATTTTTCCCAATTCCCTATTCCCAGGGAAAACCAGAATAGTGCCACTGTTCACACAAACAACGTTTGCAAAAACAGACGTCCCTTGAGCAGAACCCATGCAGCAGAACATTACAAGATAGTTTGGATAATTGTATGTAGGCTAATTATGGGCTAATTAAATGCCGCACTAAAAAATTTTGGGCTCCATCCCTACCAACTAAAGCGCGGGTTCTGCTAGCTTTAGAAAAAGTTAGCAGAACCCATATCAAAAAAGTGATTTAAAAACAATTGGAAAAATAAAGGTTAATTTTAGGCTAATTATATGCCCTATTTAATTTTTTTTATTCTGCTCGATCTAGAAAATGCAAAAGGCTTTATCATTTCAAAGCTAGCAGAACCCAAATCGAAAATTGGACTAAAACCGAAATTAGAACTCAAAACAAGATCTATTGGCAATCAAACAATTTTAGGCTCGTTTGGACTAATCAAATGTCCCATTAAAAAAGTTTGGCTCCATCCATTTTTGACCTAACTTCAGGTCACTTAATCTAGAGCTAGCAGAACCCAAATAGAAAATCGGATCAAAACCGAAATTACAACTCAAAACAAGATCTATTGACAATCAAAAAATTTTAGGCTCATTATTGGCTAATCAAATGATTCATTAAAAAATTTTGGGCTGCATCAATTTTTGACCTAGCTTCAGGTCATTTAATCTAAAACGGGGTTCAGGTCATTTAATCCATTTGATTAGTCCATAACGAGCCTAAAATTTTTTGATTGTCAATAGATCTTGTTTTGAGTTCTATTTTCGGTTTTGGTCCGATTTTCGATTTGGGTTCTGCTAGCTTTGAAATGATAAAGCCTTTTGCATTTTCTAGATCGAGCAGAATAATTAAATTTAAATAGGGCATATAATTAGCCTAAAATTAAGTTTTGTTTTTCCAATTGTTTTTAAATCATTTTTTGATATGGGTTCTTCTAACTTTTTGTGAAGCTAGCAGAATTATCCATACTATCTTGTAATGTTCTGCTGTCTGGCTTAAGCGACGTAAAAACAGTGCACCTACAGAAGGAAATAAGGAGTTTTGCAAGAATATCAAGAATAAGGGTCAAGGCTTACAGCCATAGTGATACACGCAATTCCAAAAAATCCATGCTAGGTGTAGATTATTATTTCTTCTCGTCATGCTCTATGCCCCTAAAGTTTTTTTCCCACCGCATATTAACCACCCCGGAAATAATGCAATCAATTCCAGGTGAACGATTTTCCCATTATATACAAAAATAGCACAACAACCATATTTGTGCTCCGTTTTCGTCTGGAATACACAATAAATTTCACATACATTTTCTTTGCGTATATACCCATCGCATTGTGTATAACACATACACTCACATAAAAAGCAATTTTCACAACTAGGTCAGCGAGATATTCATTTCTGGGCCATCGACGATAATAATCGTGTCCAATATCGTAAAAACCTCTCATATATAGCTATATGTTCATTCCGACCGAACGCAAGATAATGGAAATTCTAAAAATATTGTGTATTCTTTTCACCTGAATACACATTTCAATTCCAAAAATACATTGATATACGAAATAAGCAATAATAAAAAAATCCAATTCATAAAAATTCGGATTTCCTATCTCGCTCATCTTTCTATATGTACTTTTTTGTACGAAATATAGAGTCTATTCCGTTTTTGTTGTTGTTAGTTAATAAAAATAAAATAAATCAGACTATACATAATCAATTTTGTGTGTTCAGACAAGTCGACCGATAGCGCATACTCCGCATTTGGTTTTTGTGAATAAATTTTTTGTTTGTATAGAACTCTAGATGTTTGTATTTTTTTATAAAATACCATCGCACGTGCGAATCGGAAATTTATTATGAATGAATTTTTTTTTTTTTTTATTTACAACGAATTCGTTTATTTTGTTTATTAATTTTCTAGCTCGATTCGATTGTTTCGGTTTATTTTCGTTTATTTTTTATCAATCAAATTTTTTATACAAAAAAAAAAACTATATTCGGATGTATTTTGCACGGGAAATACGATAATCAACCAACCCCGCACCACCAATCGGAAATAAATAAAAAAAAATTGTTATTTTTGTTTTTAATTCATACGACGAAATCCATTCATAATTTACGGAGAAAAGAACGTATGTATTTCCCTCATTTCCGTAACAGCTGAATCCAAAAATCCAGAACACGATCATTTTATATGCTTTTTATGAGTGTCTGTTGGAAAGAAGTCTTTCTTTGCATTCTCCACTAATTACAAAACGTATTTCTAATGAATAAAAGATGATGAAATCTTAAGAAAACAGACTTTCATATTTACTATATATAATGTATGTAGGTATGTGTAATTATGTATCTACTTCCGGTTTTAACTTCCACGCATAAAAATATTGTATGCACATAATTACAAGTACTCTCGTATACATACAAAGAATACGCAATACACATATTTCAGGTTTAATATTTTAGCATTTTCATAAAACACCCACAGTGTATACAATTTATACCTAAGTGTTATTTAATGAATATGAAATTGCAATTTAATTGTTTACAAAATATCTACACATATTTAATTTAACGTAACGATAATGCATATTTTTACCCAATACATTTAACTAATTTTATTCTATTTTTCTTGATTTAGTACGTTCGTATTAAATGCAGGAGCTTTTATAAAATTGGTAAAATCGGTGTACTAGAATACAGTGCTTTTATCGAAATTTTTTAGTACTTAAAGGTTTGAATATTTGGTGTTATAAAAAAGGTTGGTGTAATTCAAAGTAGGTATTGTAGATGCCGCGCAAGTCACCTTAAAACACAATTCGCTTTATTTAAATGCTTAAAAATTTATTATAGCAATTCAAATGAAGATGAGTTTCAACCGCTGAATCAATAGTTAATCCTTTAATATTTTTGACAGTGTGAAATGCGAAAATATTTGAATTATATTAACTGTTTTGTTACTGCCATCTATTGAAAGATTATTGATATTTTTAGTACTAAATAATAATATAAGTTTTGCTATGTTGGTAACACTATTGCATTACATATAAAAGAGATTAATAAAGAAACCACCGAATAATGTAGATGTAAAATCAGCGAAGTGTTTTAATTTATATTGTGGTACAAGAGAACGCCCAATTTTAGAAACACCGTGTTACATATTTCAGAAGTGGGATAATAAAATCCAAAAATTAATAAAATAACATCGAGTATAAATATATTAGTATATATATATATATATAATTAAAAAAATAAAAGAAAAAAATAAAGCGGCGTGTACGTTTCTTATGGAGTGTGTCCATAAAAATTATTTGTTGAACAAAAAATGGCGCCGGGAAAAAATAAAAATACGTCCAGTAAAGGGTCAAGGAAATCATCGTATGGAGATTGTTCCAGTATTACGTCGCAAGAAATACAGTCGAAAATACCCTCGAATTATATGCAAATTCCGGGGCACAATTGCAAACCGCGTGGCAACCTAACCAAGATGTAGCAACTGGTGTTGCGGATCAATACGCTACTAATATTACACATGGGGGAAATCTAACCTATAATCCGCAAATGGAAATTCCAAATTATAGTTATGTTCAACAATGGGGCCACGAAATGAATAACCAACAAAGTAACCTTTTTGGTATTCCATGTATTCCACAACTACAACAACAACCTACGATGAGTATGCCGTTACCTCAAAATGTTTTACATAGCGGTGGAAATGAAAATCCTCAACAGAATCGTGCGAATGTGCAGTATTGTGATCAACAACGATATGTTTTGCAGCCGGTGAATACTGAACCAGGTATGAGATTTTATAATAATGTGAATTTTAGTGTACGCGAAGTGTCGGAAATGATACCAGACTTTAATCCGTCAAGTCGCGAAGCTGTATCTGTAAGATACTGGTTAGATAATTTAGAAACGATGAGGGATGTGTATCAGTTATCCGAAAGAGTGTTATTGTTCGCTGCGGCTAGTAAATTAAAAGGCGAGGCTAGCTCGTGGTATTTTGCCGAAATGAGAAATAGGACGGTGCGCGATTGGAATGATTTTCGCGAAGGTTTGATTCGAGAATTCGGGTCTATGCGTGATGCGGTGGATGTTCATGAAATGTTAGCGAGTCGTCGTAGGCGTCAATCAGAACAATTTACGGAATATGTGTATGAAATGTGTAAGATAGGAAGCGAAATTGATATTGATGAACTATCGCTAATTAAATATATAATTCGAGGTTTGGGTGATCCCGATCTCACGAAATCGTTAGCTTCACAGACTATTTATACAGTCCATGATCTGTTAGATAGAATCCGAAAGTATCAAAGTGTTGTGCCGAATAGGAACTCCGATAGGTTTTCGAATAGACCGTTACAAAACAACGATTGTGATAGATCAAATTATAGTCAAAACAAATACGTATCCGAAAAAAGAAATAACATTCCACGAGGGGGTAATTATTTTGGTAGAAGAGTTGTGTGTACATACTGTCGTCGTGAAGGACATTACGAGATTAATTGCCCGTCAAAGAAACATAATGTACGAAGAATTGAATATTTAGATAATGAATATGTTAAGAATGTAAAAATAAATGGTATGATTGTGAAAACTTTTATTGACCTCGGTAGTGATTGCGTCACAATGAAAGAATTATTGGCGACACGATTGAAATTGAAACGGGTTCCAAATCATGTAGGACATACATTAAAAGGCTTCGGAAATAGTCGAATTACAACGTTAGGAGAAACTATTGTAGATATCGATGTGGATGATGTCCATATGAAAGATGTTAGGGTACTTATCGTTCCTGATTTTACCCAACGCGAATTACTTATGATGGGCCTAAGTGCACTCGATAATGAAGATATAGTGGTACTTAAAGCACATAATCTATTACAAATCATGCAAGTACCCGAAAAAGAACGGGAAATACGTATTAAAAAACAAAACGAGGAATTAGGTTATCGAGTATTACATGGCAACGAGAGTGACATGATGTTAGATACAGACAACAGTTGCGATTTAGAAACAGAAAAATCATTACCGATATATTCGAAATTAGATAAAACAAATGATACTAGTGACGAAACCGAAGATCGTAATAATACGTTAGCTGTCGACAATATTTGAATTGAATTGATTAACGATGAATATTTTGACAATACGAAGAACGATGTGTTAGCAGTCGTGGAGAAGTTCAGAATATCAATATGGATGCTAGCGTTAAACCGAGCATGCAGTTGAGTGTGGATAGTGAAACAAATTCAGATAGTTATAGCCAGTTATATATCAAAGACGAGAAACGCATCCCAGCGAAGTTTGTGAATAAACAGTTTTCGGAAATATCAGAGAAAGTTTTTAATAACTGTATTGACAGAAATATCGACACAACAACAAAACGCAAGATTCAGCTACTAATTAATGAATACCGCGATTGTGTTGCAATGAATTTAGGGGAGCTTGGCAAAACCAATAAAACCGAAATGTCTATTAAGTTGCACGACGCAGAACCTGTATGTTATCGTCCATATAGATTGTCACCAGTACAATTAGGAGAGGTTAGAAGCCAATTAAAAGAATTGTTAGATTTAGGGATAATAAGACAATCAAACTCCGAATATTCATCTCCTATTGTCATCGTGAAAAAGAAAGATGGTGAGAACCGAATATGCGTTGACTACCGTCGTTTAAATGCCAATATAGTAAAAGACAGATTCCCTATACCAAACATGGAAGATTCCATCCAGAAATTATCAGGGAAGAAATATTTCACAGTGTTAGATTTAGCTTCAGGCTATTATCAGGTCCCCGTTAGTGAAGATTCAAAGAAATATACATCATTCGATACCCCGGAAAATCAGTTTGAATTCGAGCGAATGCCTTTCGGGTTAGTAAGCGCACCCGCAGTTTTTCAGAGACTGATGAATAAGTTGGCACAGGAGCTCAATAATGAAATTATTGTATATCTTGACGATATTATACTACCAAGTTTAACGATTAACGACGGATTGACCTTATTTAAGAAAGTACTTATGAAATTACGAGAGTATGGTTTAACAATAAAGTTATCGAAATGTCGTATGGTTGACCAGGTAGAGTATCTGGGTCATGATATCTCGAATGGTACTGTTCGCCCTGGAATAAGAAAAATCGTTGCTGTTCAAAAGTTCCCGACACCCAAAAACTTGCACCAAGTAAGACAATTTATAGGGTTAGCCAGTTTTTTCCGCAAGTTTGTGCGAAATTTTGCAAGTATTGCTGAACCTCTTACAAAACTTACTCGAACCGAGAATAAATTTGAATGGTTAGCGCCGCAGGAGGATTCATTTCAAACGATTAAAGAAGTTTTGTTTCGACGAGAAGTTTTGGTCTTATTTAATCATACGAAAGAGCATGAAATACACACAGATGCTAGTTCGTACGGAATTGCCGGTATGCTATTGCAAAAAGAAGATGATGATAATTGGCATGCAGTGTCATATTTTAGTAGACAAACGAGCGATTTAGAGAGGAAATACCATAGTTATGAATTAGAATCATTAGCCGTAGTAGAGACGTTAGAGAGATTTAGGTCATACATTTTAGGTAAAATGATAACCGTTGTAACGAATTGTAAGGCTCTCCACACTACTTCGTCGAAACGAGATATAATACCACGTATTGGTAGGTGGTTGCGGCGGTTGCAAGAATTCCAGTTTGAAATTAAGCATCGTTGTGGTAATCAAATGTCGCATATCGATGCGTTGAGTAGAAATGCGGTAGAGGAACCTACCGAATTAGCGCCGGCCATGTTATAGATGGATATTTTTAGAGTAGAAGACTTCGATGAGGATTGGTTAAACGTACTACAACAGAACGATCCTGATACATGTGTTATTAAGGAAAATATTCAGGACCAGAAATATATCGACTATAAAATAGTGAACGGACGGCTATTTAGGAATTTTGACGGAAAACTACTTTTTGTTGTTCCTAGGGCTGTTCGTGATAGGGTATGCCGAAGTTATCATGACGATTTAGGACATTTTAGTGTCGAAAGAACGTTGACGACGATTCGCGAATTATTTTGGTGGCCACGCATGCGACAGTTTATTTAAAAGTATATCGCGTCATGTGTAGAATGTTTGTATCATAAAGCAAATAGCGCCGCCCATAGAATTGAATTGCATCCGATAGAGAAGGTTCCTACGCCATGCCACACATGGCATATAGATCATTTAGGTCCTTTCGTGAAAACCACAAGAAATAACTGCTACATATTGGTCATCGTTGACGCGTTTATGAAATATGTTTTCTTGAAACCGGTACGAGATACAACTTCGAGACTTGTAGTGAGTGCGCGTTGAACGAAATATCGATCCACTTTGGGATGCCGATAAGAATTATTACCGATCGCGGCACAGCATTCACCGCTAAGCATTTCGTCGATTTCTGCAAGCAATATAATATTGCGCATGTGCTGAACGCAACCGCAACTCCGCGAGCAAATGGTCAAGTCGAGCACTATAACAGAACGGTAATACATGCTCTAAGAACAATGGCTGATAGAGAGCCTACCAAATGGGACAAATTTATCCCGAAAATACAATGGGCATTAAATAGCCAAATTCATGCTGTCACGAAGATGTCGCCGCACGAGATATTATTTGGGTTCAAGCTGAAATCCAAATTCGCCGATAAATTAACTCTGGAATTGCAGAATACAGCAACCCATGACATGGAACAGTTTGAAACAGAAACCAGAGAGACAAATAGGAAGCAGGCAACGGATAGAATTAAGGAGAATCAACAACAACAGAAATTACGTTTTGATGCACGATTTAAAACGCCTCTTCGATATAAGGTTGGATATATGGTCGTAGTTTTTAGAGAACCACCTTCCGTAGGAGAAAGCCGCAAGTTACTACGTAAATTCAGAGGGTCATATATCGTTACGAGTGTGCTGTATGGAGACAGATACAGGGTAGAGGATGTAAATACGGAAGATGGTAGACGACGTTTTCGTGGGGTTATACCTGCTGATCACATGCGGTTAGTAGTTATGCCGGAAGATAGTGAATTCTTGGAATCCGATGAAGACGAAGTTTGAGGGCAAACTTCAATTGTAGAATGGCCGAGTGTGAAATGCGAAAATATTTGAATTATATTAACTGTTTTGTTACTGCCATCTATTGAAAGATTATTGATATTTGTAGTACTAAATAATAATATAAGTTTTGCTATGTTGGTAACACTATTGTATTACATATAAAAGAGATTAATAAAGAAACCACCGAATAATGTAGACGTAAAATCAGCGAAGTGTTTTAATTTATATTGATTTATATTGTGGTACAAGAGAACGCCCAATTTTAGAAACACCGTGTTACAACAGTTTATAACAACAATTGTATCATGTTAAATCTCTTCTAATTACGTTTTTCTAATGCGATCTCAGCCTACTCGAATAAAACAACTCTTTTTACTCAGTTTCTAGAGTGAAAGCGACATAGTTCTTGTCCTGCCTGGCATCACAATTGTGAAGCCACACCTCACGAAAAGCAATCATGTCAAAAATTTATTTTTATATGTATTTTGGTTCCAACAAATACATTTGTGCCTCCCACTTAAATCGATTTCGTCCGAAAAATAACACTACATATAGCCAAATATTAAATAGTATCAATATAGGACACTGCCTTTTAAAATCGTGTTCCAAATTTTTTTTCTATAAGACAAGGGTGAAGTTAGCTGTTTTAGTATCGTACAAGTTCGATAAAAACTCGAAAATCAACACAGCTGGTGAAAAAGTTAAACTAAATTAAATTGTTTCAACTGTGTAGCTAAGTTGTCAAGATAAAAAAGTAAACAAACAACGGCAACTTTTCGAAAAAAAAAGTTCGAAAGAAACGACCAAAGTGACACCTGTGCCAGAAAATCTAATTATGGAAATGAAATAAAAGAAAATAAGAACGCGTTTGTATTATATATAAGCTATTTAATATTATGTGTAGTGGGTACAATACATGGTTCTCAGGGAGAATTAGTTTTGTTCAACCCTAACATTTTTTGATGAAATACATTCATTCATTTTTCTATTGTCAAACCAAGAACGCGTGTGTTTTACTTTCAATTATAATTTATTTCAACTCAGTTAAATAAATTACAGTGGCAACGAGGACAAAAATAAATAGAAGAAAAACGATATAAAGTGGGAACCATACTTAGAATAAAAAGAGTAAGAAAAATAACTATGGTTCGCCCTTAAAAATACGGATTTTACCAAAGAAAAAAAGAAAAAAAATTGTGTTTGGTTCTATTTAACAAAATGGCGCCAGTGTTCGGGCAATTTAACCCAGAGACGGAAGAATTCGTATTATACCTAGAAAGGTTGGAAAATTATTTTGCAGCTGAGGATATTTTGGATGATGATAAAAAGAAGCGTGAATTGTTGGAATTTGTTGGGCTTACAGCGTACAAGTTAACGCAGTATTATACAAAGCCGGTGGTCGTGTTCAAGGAGCGGAAAAGATACTTTGAAACAACGAAATTTTTCGGAGGAGCCGGCCAGCGAATATTTGGTGCGTCTTAAACGGTTGACGTCAAATTGTGATTTCGGAGCGCAATTGGGTGAGCATTTATTAAACAAGTTTATTGTGCCTTTCTCGGACAAAGTACTGGCGAAGTTATGCGGTGAGCAACATGGTAAAATGACGTTAGAAATAGCATTGAGCATAGCTTCTAGATGCGAGGAAATTGAAAATTGTACACAAGAGGAGGTTAATGCTATCAACAGATCTCAAAAACGTCATCTTGCGGTAAATAAAAGCCGGGGCACAAACCCGAGTAGCTCAAATATCACATTCAACAATGTACCACGTATTAAATGCTGTCATTGTGGTTTTAGAAATCATCACTCATCAGAATGTCGTGTTAAAAATGCGAAATGTCACAAGTGTAAGGTGATTGGGCATTTAGCAAGCATTTGTCCTACCAAAAGAAGGGTTAATCAAGTTTCGGAAGACAGCGATCACGAGGCAGAGCAGAGCGAGGTGGTGGGAAACATTTTTGAAATTAATAGTAAGAATATTAATTCAATTTTTTTGGATATTAGCATATTGGATACTGGTGCGAGTGTGTCATAAATTTCGCACAATTTATTTTACTAACTATTTTCAAGAAATGAAGTTATTAGAGAAAAATATTAAACTGACAGCATACTCGGGGCATCAAATTCCAGTGTTGAGGGAGTTTGAGGTGGATGTCGTTTTGGGTGAAAGATCTTTACCATTCAAGTTCGTAGTAGTACATTCCGAAAATTATACGCCAATACTTGGTATGGATTTTGGATTCAACGGAGGATTAGGTAAATTTAAACATGGACAAGTACATTTAGAAATAGATGAGAAAGTAGTACCCAGATTCATAAAGCATCGACAGGTACCGTACGCATTTAAGGAGTTGATGGAGCAAAAATTAGTCAAATTGGAAGATAGGGGCGTAATTACTCGCGTTCCAACGAATGACTGGGGTACCCCATTCGTGCCAGTGGTTAGGTCCAACGGCGAGATTAGATTATGTGCAGACTACAAGGTATCGGTTAACCGATATTTGACGGATAATAAGTATCCGTTGCCTAAAATAGGGGAAGTGTTCGCTGCTCTCGAAGGAGGTGAACAATTTACAAAGTTGGACATGGAAGCCGCCTATCACCAGTTTGAATTGAATGAACAATCGCGCAAATTAGTAGCATGGAGTACTCATAAGAGGGTTTATTTAGTGAATAGGTTACCTTTCGGTATTCGTCCGGCCACAGGGATTTTTCAGCAGGAGCTAGAAAAGTTGCTTTGGGGCATTTCGGGCGTGGTTAAATTTCTGGATGACATAGTTGTCACAGGTAGCAATTCAAAGGAGGCACCTTCAAAATTTAGACAAGGTATTTTCCAAATTATCAGAAGCTGGTTTAAAGTTATCGAAGGTTAAATGTAAATTTTTGCAAGACAGTTCCCAGTCCCAGTCAATATAACAGAAATTCGGGCATTTTGCGGGATGGTAAATTATTATAGCAAATTTGTGCCAAGTATGTCTACTAAATTAAGCCCAGTTAATCAGTTATTACAAAAGGATGCGGTGGTGACATGGAATGATAATTCCACGTCCATTTTTAACAGCACTAAACAATAAATTTGCAATAAACTAGTGTTGGCTCATTTCGAAAAAAAACTGCCGATAATAGTAACCACGGATGCTTTAAATTTGGAAACATCGGGAGTCATTTCCCGCATAATGGCGAACGGCAAAGAAACACCGGTAGCATTTTGCAGTAGAACGCTATCGCGGTCTGAAAAAAATTATGACACGATAGAGAAAGAGGCTCTGGCTATAGTTTTCTCGTTAAAAATTTTTTATCACTATTTAATCGGATATGAGTTTACGATCAAAACAGATCATAAACCACTTCTTGGTTGGTTTGGAGAAAAACGTGGTATTCCGCAGATGGCAGCAAGCCGTGTCAAAAGGTGGGTAAACGCGCTCTCAGCATTTAGATACAAAATGGAACACGTTAAAGGGAAAGATAATCAGGCAGATTTTTTTTTCACGAGTTCCTAATTTAAAAGAGTCTAACGAAGAGATGTCAGAAGAAAATTAATTATGAATTAATTTTAAAAGAAACAATGAGTGATCCGATTCTCTCAGAATTAAAAACAGCAATATTAAAAAATGATTTTCAGAATCTAAGAGATGAGAAATTTACACCGTATTTAAGGCGACAGACGGAGTTATATGTGAAGTCGGATATAATTATGTGGGGACATCGCATGGTGGTACCCGCAACACTTCGGAATACCATGTTAGAAAATTTACATCTAACTCACATGATACTGTTAAAGTTAGCCGAAAGTTTCCAGCCGAAAGATAATGCAGATAGTGTCTTGGATACAGCAAAAATCAGTTATGAACTCGAATTTAGGAGAATTTAGGATCGGGTTACATCACTCGGGTGAAGGAGAAATTATTTCAGTTTATAGGAATTTAAAAATCGATAGGAGCGAGAGTATAAAGAGAGTTTAAAAATAGTCAAGACACTATCTGCATTATCTTTCGGCTGGAAACTATCGGCTAACTTTAACAAGGTACTCACATGGGCATAGTCAAGTGCAAATCGATGGCGCGATCTTATTTGTGGTGGCCCGGAATATAGATTTGGATATACAGACTCTTGTAAACGCATGTGAAGCATGTTTGGCTTTGCGCCCGAGCCCACGTAAATCAGACCTTATTCCATGGGAAAATTCAAAAGCGGTCTGGTCAAGAATACATATTGATTTCGCGGGGCCTAAGGATAATAATTATTTTTTAATCATTACGGATTCTTTCTCTAAATGGAGAGAAGTTTTTATAACTAAAACCATAACGACGGATTTCACCATCGTAAAATTGAGAAAAACTTTCGCAAGATTTGGACTGCCGGAGACAATTGTCTGAGATTGTGGTACGCAATCACCGGTAAGGATTTTCAAAATTTTGTACAATGCAACGGTATTCGGCATGTTACTATTCCACCAGGCAATCCACCATCAAATGGTACGGCCGAAAACGCCGTAAAGACTTTTAAAAAAGGTCTTATGGCCACAATTTCTCAAAGTAATTCGATATAGACATCAAACAAAACGATAACGTAATGATAAGAGATTATACACAAAACCAGAACACATGGACTTCAGCCGTTATTGAACAGATTCTAGGACAAAAGTATTATTTATGCAAAATATGCAATACGGGCAGAACTATCAAACGGCATGTGGGCCAGATTATTCACCGGCGGGACAAGGCGCAGCCTGTGACAACGGGGCGACGTCCAACCACCACAGCATGAGATACGAAGACATTAGATTAAAACGCACTGTGAGCGTTGCCCCTAGTATGGATGTTCAGGTAGAATCGGAAATGCCAATTAATGTCACGCAAAGGCCAAAGAGAATTGTTAGAACTGTTCAAAAGTTAAAGTTATTGTTAATTCGAATATGTTTGTCTAATTTGTTATCTGAGTTAAGTTGTTAGTTTAGTTGGTTGGGGTTTGAACAATTACGAGGGGGAGTACTGTTGTGTATGTGTAGTGGATACAATACACGGTTCACAGGGAGAATTAGTTTTATTCAACCCTAACATTTTTTGATGAAATACATTCATTCATTTTTCTATTGTCAAACCAATCAAATTCTAATGTTTTTTCAAAAAGAATTCCGATTTAACTAAGATCCGTTAAAATCCGGTAGACATTACAACCTGTCATTTTTTACATACACACTTGTGCGTGGTGGACTTATAGAAGCAAAAAAAAAAAGTCTGACCGGAAAAGGGATATCGGAGATCAGTCTAATATTGTAAACTTAAGGTTGACTATAGCAGGGTACACCCCTCTTTTAACACCACTCACAATACGTTACGAGCCCACATAATATTGTTGGCTTATAGGGTGAATTTGTGTTTTGTTAGTTGAGAATTATAATAAATTGCGTTATAGGCAACACTGTATTAACAATTAATAAAAAATATGTCACCACTTCCGGTTTACTCATAACAAGAAATAGCCGCATTTTTATTTCCACATACCGAAAATCTTTGGTTTCCAACAGGTTATGGGCCCAGGTTTTTGGCAGTTTTTATTGTGGAATCAAGTAAAAAAAAACCTTGTTAATGGAGTGATAAAGTAATTAAAGTAAAATGCTTGTCAGTAAAAATTCGAAAATTAAACAAGTCATGGTGTCGAAAAGTGTTCCAGTAGAAAAATTAATGGGACGTGAAAATTATAATGAATGGGAATTTGCTATGAAATCGTATTCTGAGCATGAGGATCTGTGGTGTTGTATCGAAAATAAAGACCAGACAGCAGATGAAATAAAGAAGGCCAAGCGGCAAATACAAGCAAAATCAAAAATCATCATGTGCGTGCATTCCAGTATTTATGTTCATATTCGGAGTTTAGAAACTTCAAAAGAAGTGTAGGAAAAATTAAGTAAAGTATTCCAGCATGACGGACTGTCGAATAAAATCGCCTTGATGCGAAAAACACAAAACTTGAAAATTGTCCGTCAATGGAGCGGTATATAACGACAATTATCTGTGCTTCGCAAAAGTTAAACGACATTGGTTTTTTTTGTAGTCAGCGAAGAATGGATTGGCACTTTTTTGCTTGCGGGTTTGCCAGATAAATTTCAACCAATGAGAAGGTTACGGGGGAGTACGTAAAGTCAGAATTACTTATTAATGAGTACGGTGATACCAAAAGTTCGACGAATACAGCGTTTATTTCAAAAGGAAATAGAAAGCGGTTTAAACCAAGATGCTACAACTGTAATCAGATCGCGGTCATTTCGCAAACAAATGCAACTTTCTGCCCAAAAAGAGGAGACGGAGGATAAACAGGTTTTATCAATTTTTGCGGTAAATGAAACAAAAATTATTAAAAATTGTTCCCGATTGTCAACACCTAAAGAAGTTATCATGGCTAACAACGAAAAGATGCCAGTCAACTTAAGGGAACGTATAATCTGGACATTATCGTTGACAATAAAAAACAACTGTCCCAGCATACGTAATGTATGTGCCTGAATTATCAACGAACTTAATTTCTGTGGGTCAGATGGCTAAGAATAATCAGCGTAATCAGCTAATTGCGACAGCAACTCTAGAAAAGAATATGTACAAGCTTTCAGCAGTTGTCAACGACAATTTTGAATTGTGGCATCTCCGGTTTGAACATATGAGTGTCCAATATATGAAAGAGTTGCAAAAATCGTCAGAAATGGACATTGTTAAACCTAGTGACAAAAAAAACATTTGTGTCGTTTGTTGTGAAGGAAAGCAGCCAAAATCACAGTACTGAAAATCGACCTCATCATCGACCCATGAAAGAGAAATCGATTAATGGATCGCGTTATTTTTTCTCCGTGGTTGACGATTATTCGCACAAGACATTCGTTTACTTGTTAAAATCCAAAGGTAAAGTAGTGTCGGTTTTCAAAAAATTTAAAGCATTTGTCGAAAATCAGTATGGAGAAAAACTAAAAGTGTTGTGGACAGACAATGGTGGAGAGTTTTGTAACAAAGAACTCCTGAGTTTTCTTCAGAATTCGGGGATTCAGCATGAGACGACAATTCCATATAACCCTGACAAAGGTGTTATCAGGACGGATACCAGAGACTAGAAGACAACCGGATTTGTTGAACTTGAGGGTTTTTGAATCAAAGGCTATGGTACATGTGCTAAAACAAAATCGAAAAAAGCTCTATCCAACAGCACAACAATGCAGAACGGTTGAATATTGTGAAAATCAAAAAGGGTATCGTATGTACAATTCAATAAATGACGAAGTATTCTCAGCCCGTGATTGTATTTTTGATGAGTCCTGCAAATATTTAAACAACGACAAATGTCTAATAACGAATAATCAATCAGTGGTTGGGGATGTTACTCCGGTTGCGTCTGATTAATCGGAGGAAGATGAATATGAAGCAATTTTATGGAAGATGAATATGAAGCAATTATTTCAAACGAAACATGGACTCTGTGTATAATCTACCGAGTAACAGCAAAGCGATCAAGTCAAAATGGGTGTTTAAAACCAAATTAAAATTTAATGGTTCAGTTCAATACAAAGCACGGCTCGTTATAGAGGGTTGTTCCCAGCGTGAAGGTCTGGATTATGAAATGTATGCACCAGTAGTCAAGTATAGCTCAATTCGCTATTTGTTGGCACTAGCTGTTCAATACGATATGAATGTTGAGCAGATGGATGCAGTGTCTGCGTTACTTCAAGATGAATTGAGGGAAACTGTGTATATGTTGGCAACCAGAAAGATTCGCGAATGGAACAGGAAAAGTTTGTAAATTAAACAAGGCACTTTATAGATTAAAACAAGCCAGCCGTGCCTGGAACCAAAAGCTTGACAAAGCGTTGGTAGAGATCGGCATAACACGATCTAAAGCTGACAGGTGTATCTATTATAAAATCGACGGAAATTCTAAGTTGTTTGTTGCGGTATACTTCGATGATTTTTTAATTTTAAGTACCAACAAAGCACAGATCACGGGTTTGAAAGACCAACTGTCCAAACGTTTTCAAATGAAAGATATAGGAGAAGCTCAAACAATTTTGGGATTCCGATGTATAAGGGATGGAGAAAAGCGTTTTTTATTGCTGGATCAACAGGATTACATTATCAAAATTTTGGAAAAATTCAACTGTTGCGACACCAATCGACATAAACGTTAAGCTAGACAAAAGTATGTCACCAACCAGCAAAATTCCATTTCATAAGCGGTAGGCAGTAAGTTTGGTGAGTCGTTTTTCAAATAATCCCGGAAAGCAGCATTGTGTTGCAGTGAAACAGATTTTCCGTTACATGAAACGCACAGTATGTGCGAAGCTGGAATATCGGAATTAGAAAACATTACTGGTTTTAGTGATGCAGACTTGGCGAGTGATCTTGATGAAAGAAAATCCACCACTGGTTATGTGTTTCTCAAAGGCGGTGGAGCAATAACATGGTCAATCACACAAGCAAGAAACTGTTGCACTTTCTTCAACTGAACCCGAATATATGTCTGTCTCGGTAGCCTGTCAAGAAGCACTGTAGCTTCGAAAATTGGAATTAATCTCTCGAAGACAGATGCATACCATCCTTGTACGAAACATATCGATGTCAGGCATCATTTTGGGAAAGAGAAAGTTGAAGCATCTGTTATCACAATAAGTCCAATCGGGACAGATCAGATGATTGCTGATGCATTAACAAAGGAACTTCCCAAGTCCAAACATCAACAACATCGAGGAGAAATGGGACTCAAATTAGTGTAAATTCAAGTGGGAGTGTTGGCTTATAGGGTGAATTTATGTTTTGTTAGTTGGGAATTATAATAAATTGGGTTATGGGCAACACTGTATTAAAAATGAATAAAAAAATACGTCACCAAATGCAAAAAAAAGACAAAACGGTCACCACGTGATGTACGGTAATTTTCATTTTCACGGATTTGTATTCACAAGATTGCGCTGTTTACTTATTGGTTTGTGTTTTTTAAATATGTTTCCGTTAATTTCTGTCCTCTTACATATACAATCTGCTCTGGGCCGAAATACTCCCAACTCTTTCCCGGTTTGCTCTTCACGTCCTACCATATGCATTGCTTGCCAAATCGTGGACGTACGGCTATAGGTCCGATTTACGTAGAACCGTCTGCATATTGCATAGCTCCTTACTTCTTTTTTGCTTTAATTTGTATTACACGTGTTTTTTGAAAACTGCATACCGGATTTCATCGGCCGAACAAATAACCCCTGGAATTATTTTTTTATGATACTGTGCCATTTTCAACCCCATTATGTCCCACCTTTACTTAAACTAGAAGAAAGTCGAAATCGTGCTTGAGTTTTCGAATTTAATAATAATACTCGTAGAAGATGCTTGAAAATCTCGTAAAGTGGAGAAAATATTAAAGGTAACGTTGATTTCTTTAAACATCTTTAATATCATGTTGACCATATGTCTAAAAAGCTTATGCGGGGCGAACTATGCTGATTAAATAATTATGCATATCGGAACATAATTATGATCGATAAAAAAAAACTTCAAAGTATAACGATGAGTGTTAGCTTCACATAAGCTATGCGCTGAGTTTGCTTTGAATTGATAGAATATACGAGAAGAAGAATAAAATAAAGTTTTCACTTTCATCGTAAATTATAAGTTTTCAATTTCAATATTGTAACTACATTATGAAAAAACCATTGAAATGTATTTTTGTTAATTTAATTTAACTGTTTGAATCATAAATAATCTGAACATCTTAATATCATGCTAATCAATTCAAAAAAGTCATAGTCATGTAATTATGATAATTTATTCATACATTTAATCCATTTTACAGAATAAAATTACATAAATAGTTACTGATACACATAATTATTTATTATATTATACCGGGTATATTTGGATATTGCCAATGAGCCTAGAGACCGAACGAGCAATATGTACTGCTTTATCATCAAATTTATCTCGATAGCTTCTTTTCTGAACTGTAGATGGCAGTAATGTTCGTAGGAGGTATTAATAATAATTTAATACATTAATTTTTAGCGATTGCCTGCATTATATATATTTTTTTTAATTTGCTGCTTTTTGACCGCGATTGACGTTTCACGAAAAAAGGATTATACAAAAATTCCATACTCGACTACGTTAATACTTTGATAGACCATGAACCCATTAGAGACAACTGTAATCGATTATTAGTCTTGTTTTATTGTAGCGTTAGTAGGTCGTGCTGATAGTTAGATATGTTAGAATAGTTGATGAAGGGCTTTGTCGGCTTATGTTCATTCCATGCAGTTACGAAGTTCCAAATTTTTCCGACGATTATATTGAGGTGTTATATAAGAAAATATAGAAGAATCAGGTTCTTACTCGTACACATTAAGCATATAGCGTTTCAATGTGAAACCGTGAAATAATCAGATTAGTCATGAACTTTTTTTTTAATCTCCGAAATTTTGCTCAGAAAAAGTTATTGAGATCCGCTCTATTATTCTAGGATCACTCAGGATATTGTATGGAAACCGTATAAAACACACTCAATTCTTAATTATCTGATTGTAAAGGCTTTTCTTAAACGACACTTGCATTTGTTTTGATGTTTTTTGAACAATTGGTTTGTTGAACAATCCTTTTACTCAATTTCATCATGATCAGGTGTGAAATGACTTAGTCCCAGAACTACAAATTTTTGTGACATATTTCCAGAACTCAGTCGAATTCAATTACCATCAGACAAATCGGCCTTAACCTCGAGAAATATTTAAAATAATTGTACATGTGTGACGAATAAAAAACAGATCCTGTGCAAAAACTCAAGACTCCCGAAATGAATATGCCATAAATTGGAACTCATAGCTTAACTTTTATCAACATCGTACAAATGAAATATGATGCAAGTGATACGAACCCAAAGTAACTACTCATTTGACATATTTTAGTTTGATTGTCGTTCCAAAGAATTTTTTCTAGTTGTTGGTGAATTGTTTTTTGTGGAGAACTGTCATTTTCAATGAATTGATGCGTTCGGTAAATTTTTGTTTTCGATGTATTGTCGTTTTCACGATGTGGTTATTATCCTTCAAGCGATGAAAACCCAGTTAGATTCACTTGAAGTATCAGTAAGTTTCTGCTGCAAAGTACTGGATGATATGAAAATTTCAATTGAGAAGTTAACCAATGATTCCGACAGTTGTACCCGAAGAATCTATATTCTGAAAAATAAAGTGGATGTTTATGAAAATAAGCTAAAGCACAGCTGGACATTAGTTCTCAAGAATCAAATAATTCCAACATTGTGTTTTGTGGAATTCCCAGGAAAGAGTGAAGATATCCCAAATTTAATTCTTAAGGTTATTGGTGCAGCCGACATTCGTATCACCAGTGACGATATAATTTTTGTTAAACCAATGGTTCATAACAATGAATCGGATCATAACTGAAACACTACTATATGAAATACATTTCGGAAGAGAAAGTTTGTTTACTTACATCAACTTGGTGCGGAGTATTCAATGGTGTCTCCTAATCACTTCATCATCTCACAAGGTTTCAGTCTCGCTTGTACAACACAGCTAAAGAGATTAAAGTTAACTTTAAGAATCACTGGACTCGAAAGTGCACTGCACACGTATTCTATCAACGACATCAACCGTCTACATAAAGCCAACGGCTCATCCGTTGCAGCAGCACATACTCCAACAATCATAGGATGTCATCTAACTTCACCATTCGCATAGTAACTATTGACTTATTACTGATTTTTTTATTTAGTCTTATCTTTCTAACCATTAATTTTAACACTTTTATTTCAATTTTTATTTTAAAAAGTTTGTTTACAAACATTCTTGACAATTCACTCTTAAATCCTAATTACGTTATTTGTTTACCTAAATATTGACATTTTATATTCTATTCAGCGCTATTTAAAAATTATTTTGTTTTTTTTAATTCATTCCCGCCCGGATCTAGCTGTAAACGCTTATTTACTTTTTATTACTTATTTTTATCCCTGGTTATAATAAATTTTAATCATATTAACAGTTTTTCTTTATTTTTTTTATTCATTTTCATTATTTTTTAGCTGTAAACGCTTAATAAGAATTCAGCATATTTAAAGTACATAGCACACTACATTATTTTATGGATTAGTATTATTCACCGAATATTGATATACACTCATGGTCAAAAATAACGCATATTTTTTTTGTAATAAAAAAAACAGCGCGGGTCAGTTTCATTGGAAGTGGTATCAAATGATCCAAAATTTATATTTTACACAAAAAAGGCACAGAAGTGGCGTTATGGAATTATATAGTAGCCATTTTTCATTGCAAAATGTTAAAATGTGTCAAACTATTTTTTTTTTTTTCATTTTCAAAAGCGGTTTATAAACATTAAAATTAGCTTTATTACAATTTAGTTTGATTAATTTAGTAATGAGTATGCTGGATTCTGGTCTCATCTGAAAAGAGAACAGTGTGCCGTGGAAATAAGAAGCCGTAATATTCACTTGGCAGGCACTAAGTAACATATTTTTCATTTGAGTAGCAGTATGCTTTCGATCTCGTAGCGAATTAATTTTTCGGTTGTGCACCTTTTACGTCCTGTTCCAGGTTTTCTTTTATTTTATCCGGTCTCTTGATATCGCTTAACTATTCGTGAAACCGAATACTGGTTCATTCCTAATTTTCGTGCCATTTGTACTTGAGTATAATCTTCCTGATACAATGTGACGACTTTAACCGTCTCCAGCTCGTGAAAGGATGCCAAATTACAATGGATCTTATATTAGGTGTTTGCTTTAGAACACAATTACAAGAACTAGTGCTACTGCATTTACAAACAATTGCTCTTACCTTTTAAAATTCTCAACAGTATTTAATGTTTCATTTGAAAGATTTGTGGAACGTTCCGGAACAACTGTTTAAGTTTTAAATTGTTACAGTTGAATCTTCATTAAAGAATTTTATTGTAGAAATACTTCTATATTGATATGACATTTATTAAACAATAAAATAGTAGAGATATCTACCGTTCACTAGCGATTTTATTTTAAAGTAGCCGTGTTATTTTATTAACGCCTGATAGATTTATGCACGATTTACATGTTCCAATTTTTTTTCCAGTAAAAAATGAAGAGTTAAGTATATCACGATTTTCATTTGCGAGAGGAGCACGAAAAAAATTCCAGTAAAATAAAAATGGATTTTTTTCTTTTTAATTTGAACAAATCTTGTTTACATATGGTTGAATCTTTTTAACTGCAGTGAAAATCCTCAAAGACGGAATTTCAAAGGCCAAGCAAAATTTCCGGTTTTAGGGATTTTTCCGTTTTTGAGGAGTTGTCAACGAAAATTATCGAAAGCTGAGTGTATATGTAATTACATATATATATTTTCCCAATAAATAACATAAATTTTGTTTGAAATCAATCCATTTATTCTGTCCAAGTACATTCTATGTACTTGCATAAACAACAAGTTTAGAAAAAATATATAAAAAAATTTAATTATAGAAATGTACCAGCCTCATTATTTCATCACATATAGGTATCACATTTTGTACGGGATGATTGAGAAATGTACGGGGTTTACTTATTGTGCTTATTTTGAAAGTAATCTGGGATTTTTGATTGGTTGGTAACAACTGGTTTTGGGTATATGTTTATTACATGTTCAAAAATTTCATGAGCAGCAACAACATGAGCAACAACAATTTTATAATTTCCTCCTGACACTTTATTTTTAGGTTATGTAGATAATGTGTAATTCTGTGTCTATATGTATGTATGTATGTATGTACATAAAACAATTTGTTTTTTAACGTGAAGTTGGTAAAATTTCCGTCTTTTAGGAGTTTTAAAAATAAATTTTACATGGAGGGACACATTCAGTCCGTGTCTATGGGTTTTCCGCCGTACAGGAACAAATGACTAAGGACTTTGTAGTCACCATATTTAGAATAGTGAAATTTTCCGTTTTTAATGGGATTCCGTAGTATTAGAGTTCCGTCTTTCAGGATTTTTACTGTAGTACCTTTTTTGTATTTCCATGCAGCTCTATTTTTCAGTAAAAAATTTGTTGGGGAAAAAAATTGTAACATGTAAATCGTGCATTATCCGGAGCACCCAATTTTTTATGTCAAATCTTATATTTAGCGCGCTATTATTGCAAGTAATTAATTTATTTAACTCTAAACTAAGATTTTTGGTTAAAAATCGATATACAAATATTTTGCGCTACCTATTTGAGGGGACCTATTACGGGAAATTTGGAAAGGCCTTTATTTTGTAAACCACTGAAACCATTAGAAACTTAATCTTACAATAAAAATGTAAAACGCAGCAAGATGAATTATTGTTTATAACGTCATGTCAAAACGTAATGTCAAAATAAATGTCAATTAGCATATTTCAGGTGATAAATGTTTGTTTTATGGATGCATTTATTTTTCATTTTTATGGTATAGCAACACGAGTGGACAATAGCTGCAGTTTCGCAGACCCGAACTCCTATTTTTTCATTTAAGATGGATTTAGTAAAAAATAAATTAGAATTTATATTTAAAAATAAATTTTATTTATAAAAAATATTAAATAATAATAATAATTAAAAATATAAAAAACAAAATAAAATAATTAATTAATAATAAAATAAAATTTAAACAATAATAATATTATTAAATATAGGAATATTCATTCGTTGGCCACATTGACACATCGTTTATATCACGTGCATACATTATACGTCGCAGATAGAAAATTTTTAAAATGATAACGCTTGAACGTTATCAATCCATTTACATATATGCAATAAAATAGATATGGAAGGGGGGGGGGGACGATTTAAGAGATTTAAAAATTTATGAAAGTGAAGTTAGTTGTAATTTAGTAAGTTTGAGTACCCAATTATTATTTGTATGAAGATGTCGTTAAAAAAAATTAAAAAATTAATTGTCTGGTGTGAATGATCACACATGAAGAAGCGAGAGAGTGAAATTATTCATAATATTTTCAAGTTTAAGAGAAATTTACACTTAGTGATGAGGTTCAATGAATTACGTTTTGTGTTTTGTTTTGTCTTTTACAATACAAAATTTTCTTTTGTGTTTGCAGACATTTATCAAAAATCGGTTATTAATCGGATGATACAAAACACCAAAAAAGATTACTGTATCGTTAAACGTAATGTTCTATTGAACTTGAAATCTTGATTAACGAGTGGGTTTTATGATGAAAGTGAAAGTACTTGTATAAATATCTTGGTTGGTTGGAGAGGTAATCTATAATAAAATATATAAAAAAACAACAATAAATAATTAATTGGTCAAACTTATTATAAAACCTGGTCTTTGGGCAGTTTTTAAATATCTATCATTCTAAGTCTTTTATACGAGTGTGTTTATTAATAGCCAGCCAAGTGATATTGTTGGGGTGCTGGTTTTTGATGTTGATAATTATGATTTGAGGCCAACTCAACAAGTTCACCGCTGTGATGGCCACCATCACCGTAATGATCTCCTCCACCACCACCACCACCTTGGGCTCCAGTAGATGCTGCATGAGCTGCTGCTTCGGCGGCATTATTTTGTGCTTCTTGTGCCGATGAGGCGGCGTTTTGAGCAGCTGATTGTGTTGCTTCGAAATCGATGCGAGCACTATGTAAATTTTCTTCGAGCGCTTCAACACGGGCCTTAGCTGCACCAACCATAGCGGTTTGTGAAGCTAATTCGGCGGCGGCTTCATTTGCAGCTTGTTGAGCATGCTCTTGCGATGCTTGGGCATTATTTAGGGCGGCTGTCAAGACAGCAACGTGATTCATTGCTTGCTGGGCCGATTGTTGAGATGCTTTAGCTGCGCGCTTGGCTTGTTGAAGTTGTTGGATTTCACCGTCTAATGCACGATGAGCTTCGACATTTTGCTGCTCCAATCCTTGAAGTAAAACTTGTTTGCCGGCTAATGCAGCTTGTGCGGTTGCTGAAGCTTGGGCGGCTGCCTGGGCAAGTGTATTTTTGGCAACATATGCAGCTTGGCTAGCGGCAGCATACTGATTTGCTACAGCTGAATTGGCTTGATCGGCTGATCCTTGGGCAATTGATCGCAATCCACTGCCAGCACTGTATCCAGTTTTTCCCGATCCACCGGACGAACCGGATCCACCGTGTTGTGATTGGGCTGGCTGCTGGTCTGGATGTGATTGTGCCTGGCTATATTCATACTCGTAATCCTGTTTCTTTTGGGATTTTGAACGGGCTGTGACTGATCCTATAAAAAACAAAACAAAACATTGTTCAACATATGTCACGACACTTTATATTAAAGAAGCCACTTACCCAAACAAACAAGAACAACTATTGCAATGGCGAATTTCATTGTGATATAAATTATTTATACTGAAATCACACAAAAAAAATATTATTTTTAGTTTTATTTTAATTTCACTTTTTATACACCGCGATCACTTGATCGTAAACTATAATCATCACATATGGCAAATATGAAACTTAATTACTTTAATAGTTTATGTTTCGTTAACAACACACTTGCACATATACAAAAAAAAAATTACTTACCGTTAAAATTTCGCGCTAAACTCGAATTATTTTAAAGAAAATGTAAAACACTTAGATCTTTATGGAAAGACTGAGAGAATACGAATGATACCTAAAATCTGAAAACGAATGGTTTTTATACATAAGAAAGTGAAAGAAAAATTATTGATTCGAACCAAATAAAAATTAAAAAAATTTTGTATTTTTTGTTAGTTTTGTAAGAAATGGGTTTTGATTTTGGACCTATATCGAATTCTTCATACTGCGACTTATCCGCGCGCGATCGAGTACAAAAAATAGCGCAGCGAAAAATTATTTTGTTAAGTTCTTATACAATAAATCAATCAACAGGCTGATATCGCTTCCGTGTTTATTAGCCAAAATCGAGCTCATGTCATTTAGAGAATTGACAGACATTAAACGTTACGTATAATACAGCTAAGCGCCGATCGGTGATCGATACTGTCTTGGACTTGATTATCGCCTTATACCGGTAACCGAGTCGTAAAATTTCGGCATTCATAACAATTGCGTTATTAATAATTAAGCATAATTAAAATATTTGGAATAAACTTACTTCTCGTTTTGTGTGCGTTTAAAATTCGGTTAAACATTGTCATTTCGGTGCGACCCGACAGTTGGTAACGGGTTTTAAAATGTGCTATAAAAATAATAACAAATAATTAATTAATAAAATGTACAATGAAAACAATTAATAATTGTAATTAGTTGTAAGTATTTAGGTTATGTCTGTTTGCATGTCCAATTACATATAATTCAATGCCCAAAAACATTTCGGATTAATGGTGTCAAAACGGTTTGTTATACTGGGCGTTCGAAAATTAATCCATAATTAATGGATGTTCTAAGATTGAACTATCTGTATCTTGGAGAGGAACAGGTATAAATCGGAATGTATTATTCTGTGCTTACTTGTGATAGAAATCCCTAACTGTCAGTCAGTCATCCCTTCTACACTTTCCCTAATACGCTCAATATTTACCAACGACTCAGGTGCATTCGGAATTTTCGTTGAGGAGCGATAATCGAGTTATTGTTTCGCCTGTAAAATTATTATTATTAGCGCCACGTTGCTGAGGTATTAACCGATTCATTTTAAGACGTTTTGAGTTAATTAACAATACTCCGAAAGCAATTTAAATGGGGTGATTAATTTTGGAACACCCTGTAGTTAAAAATTCTTTACAAAATAGTTCGGGTGGACGTATGTGGCTTGTATAATTGCAACTGTAGCAGATTCGATGGAGTTGATCTCGGTTGCAAAATCAATCGAAGTTTGTTCTACAAAAAATTAACTGTGGCCAACTTCTCGTATTAAAATATAGTGGGAAGGAGTCTGTAATGAAGATTGCAATAAAAAGATTTTCTTTATCGCCAGTTGCTTAAAATCCCAATTCCCATAGTCGTATCACGTCACTTCAAGTGACTACAGTTACGTCGTCTATATTTTCTTATTCTTATAGTCGCAACTTACGACTATGTATAGTCACTTCCTGTGACGTTTTGTCACCTAATTTTTTCAAGTAACAAGAATATTTTTTGTCGAATCCATCAAAAGTACCTAAATAGCATTTTTATTATTGAAGTAGGTTGTTCTGAGGTGTTTTCGCGCAAGTTTATTCCCAGCAACAACATTTCGAGAAAATTGACGGTCATCGTTGAGAAGCTTTCCCTGCTGTGGATTATCTTCACTTCATTCTTATTTTTACTAGGTGAGAATCTCTTGAGCGGGAAAGAGCGACATACAATTGCCCCTGGGACAACACTGCCGTTTGAACATGAATTCCCACGTTATTAAAAGATTGGCCTTACGCCTTGTTAATCGTCATTGTGTATGCCGGAGTTATTGGAAACTGTCGTCGACGCAAAACAAATGGTAGATTGATGCAGAAACGATTTTGACCTTAATAAAGTTTCGCGATAGCTCTTCAACAATTAAACGCGTTCCGTTGCACATACCTTTCTTAGGATTTAGATTTCGTAGAAGCATTATAATAACACTCTTTTTCAAAAGCAGTACGTGAGGGGGCACGCCGGATGGATTCTGTTCATTCAATTCAACGGGAAAGTTGAGTGCATTGTTATTTTAGGATCCTCGCTTACTAACGAATCTGCACTGTATAGTAATTTTCTGCATCACAATGAATCAAGTCGATTATTCTTCGATTCATCTCATGCGTCCGAGCATTCGTTGGAGCAACGATAACTCTTTTTGAGAGCTCATCTGTAGACATTTGCTCAATATTATTAAAAATGACACTGATTAAATGACTTGTGATCATTTCGGTCAAAATTTGAATTGTGTTCTCCTGATAAATGCCAGGTGTTGCAAAGATCCTGATCCGACTTGCAGAAGCCATTCATTATGCTCGTGTTGACCTTCGCTGCGCATGTTGGTGTTCAAAGAAAGTTGTTCTCCATAAGAATACAATAATAAGAGCAGCCTCACGCAAAACTACAGCTTCTGGTGATGTCATTCGCATTGACGAGATTAAATTATCAAGAAGTGGCTACTCCGGTTGTTGCAAATGGCAGCACAATTTTTCCTTCACCTCAAAAATTTGCCACTAAAGTTGTGTATAAGAAGGTCTTGCCTGAGCCACCGGTACCATCGATAAAACTTACATTATGCGTGATTATTTTCAACTGCAATCATAATTTTGAAGTATGCCGCAAGCTGGGCTTCATATAGCTTTCCAATTTGTTCGACTGCCAATCGTGCTTCTTCTTCTTGTTCATAAATTTGATCTTCTTCGGGTGGGTTACCGCTTGGAACAGGCAAACCAGCTAAACCGCATGGCATTCCGTGCTGAAATTAGTCCTAGGTTAAGCGGGTTGGCAAAAATAGGCATCCACCGTCTGTCAAGCATCGCTCCCATTCTTCATCCGACTCAAATAGTCCTCTTGCCATCGCTGGCGGTTTAAATATTTCGCAGAAATTTTCATCTACCGTATCCAAAATTTAGAAACTTGTTGCACCAGGAACATGTAATAGCGCAGTAATCGAAGATAGATGCGTCCTTCATTCTTAATGTTCACCACGTACATTCGTGCTATTCTCTTTTCGCCTCCTCTATGTCGTTATTGTCATTAACCTCGCTTATAAACAAAATGGTAAGGGGTATCGGTGTAAAGGTGAATTCGTGCAGTTGCGTCTTTCGTGTTAAGCAGAAACCAAGATTCAAGCTTGGTATTTACAGTACGCGCACTCAAACGCTTCTTCTTCATGACCTACTTCAAAAACAACTCGTTGTTGATTTGGAAGGTGAACTGGCAGTCTCATAACAGAGTGCGATCTATCGTGGATTGCTGACCCTCGCAGGCGCCGCATTGCTTCACGAGCGCTCACATATCGGCAATCGATAATGTTTGTAATCTCAATATACCGCAGCTCAGGTTGACCATTTCTTGTAATGGCGGCAGTGGAACAATCATATACCTTGAATATGTATTTGTAAATATATTTTACGAATCGCAGAGAAGTGGAGCATTCCACATTGAAGTGAGCGTTATATTTCCAAGTTAGAAACGGATTATACGGCACCACATTACAACTATCCATTAAAACTCCTCGCACGCTTACTTGCTCACCACTTCGTCATCGATACTTGTTGAATTTGTTTCGAACATTTCCTAACCAACATGCGCGGTGCATTTGGGTGTCCACTGCCGCAAGGATCATGAAGCATGCATTTAAGTACAATTTTGCGTAATGTTTGACGTTCTATCGATGACCTTGCTATCGATGAATCTGCTGGCGGTGGAATTTCGGCGCAGATAAATTGATCGATCCTTTGATCAGTTGTAAATTTATCTTGACTTTACAATGTCATTAATTTGTGTGCATGCGGAAGACCTCTCTTTTGAAACTCGATTGTATAAACATAAGCAATTGATTTTCCAAGAATTTCAACTCTGACTAAATCATTAATGAGATCATCTAACTTGATCTTGTAAACTAGAGGCACTAAATCGGGACGATCGGGAGCGTTTTCTATTGGTCTCAAATTTGTTGTAAATGTAATGAAAGTGCAGGTCGTCCCCATTTTGCGAAAATGCTCATTGCATCACAGCACCTCTCTCGCATGCTGCGAGGTAAACCTTCAAAAGTTGATGGCAGAATTACAGAAACGCCGGCTATAATGTGTTCATTTTGCGCTAAATTTGCGACGTGATCAGCGACACCTTGATACTGTACAGCCCGAAGTCGTTTCTGATTGTGACGAATGTAGTTGAGATTATTTCCTTCTACCTGCAGATGTGAGTCAACCAGCCATTGCTGTGTTAGTTTTCCTCCGTTCAAGATTGGATTGAAGTCACCTCATATTGCTGTCAATGCAGCCTTATGTTGGAGCATACTGATATTCTTACGAACTGGATTTAATTTTGCACCACTGTAACTCCCACACTGCCAATTGGGATGCCAGCCTGGCATCATTTCATTCATATGGAAAAAGTATTGTATAAGTCATCGGATCTAAGTTTGGACTGAGGATACTGATGTTAATGAACTGCTGATTTGGATCTTCAGGATTAATCGGGTAAATATGGATGTCATGATTAAATGGCGGCTCACCATCAGCATTTACGAATATGTATCCAATTGACGATCGCGTCTAAATGCCATGCTCACAATTCGAGGATCTTCTTCTGCTTCAGCAGCGCGTGCAGTCTCTTGTACTTCAACATCTCGTATCAGTTGATAACTTTGTGCTAATCTATTGTGTGTACGAAAAAAGCGATCAATCTTGTCCAAAATATCACGGCGACAGTTATCATTTGCGGCGTGTTCCTGACGCAAATCAGTAGCTTGTGTACTATCAAGTACATAAAGCTGGGCAAATTGAGGTGTTTGGTCATTGATTGTTTGCAAGTAACACGTTGATGATAAGTGGTGCCATAAATCTTGAATACATATGGTCTTCTTCCTGGCAAATCGACAATTTTTACACCTATGGATGCGAATGAAACGGCGCTGTTGTACGATCGAATGTTTTGTTGGAAATGAGTTCGATTTGAATTTGTTGTATCGGACATAAGACTTTTGAATGTCAGTTGGATTTGGCAGCATAACTTTGTCTTTTCGACAATAGGATGTGATCAATCCGTCAGCAGGTTTCTCTGCAATAAAGTTTCTTGATTGACAAAATGAGCACAGCGCCAAAATTTCGATCAAGAAAAGGCAACAGATTTTCCAGTAATTATAAATATTGCTGGTATCACTATGATATAAATTTGGTGGAAGAGCAGACAAATGTATAAAACCGTGGAGATTTTTATGGCAAAATAATATCTCCACAAAGTTAAATCCTTTAAACGAATAAGTTACGGCAGATAATCGAACGCATACGAATCGCCGTCATTTTCTTAGAGATCAAAATAATAATTTCCTTTTCCTTGTAGATACTGGGGCCGACCTTTCGGTTGTTCCAAATAAATGTTTCCAAGGAAATCGATTTCTCGATCCAGTGTTTCGTCTTTCGGCAGCGAATGGAACAGTTACTGTCAATACTCCAACACCAAAACATATACATAAATGAATTTCCGACCCTTACCGAATCCCCGAAATTTTAATATCCCGGTCAAACACAGTGTGGTTCCTCACATGTACAGTATACACTAACGGTCAACTTTCGTATTCTGAACCACGACGACTGGATCCTATGAAACATAGCTCAGCATAACGAGTTCGGACATATGATCGAATTAGGAATATGTCAACCGTCGTCATCTCCAGTTTCATCACCACATGGTTTAAAAGAGACACAGTACACATTGGCGTCCATGTGGAGACTACCGTCGACTAAATGCCATTACGGTACCGGATCGTTATCCGATTCCGCATATTCATAATTTTCCGTGCACCTACAGAAATATACAATTTTTTACAAAAATTTACTTAATCAGGACATACCATCAGCACATGCACGCAATACCCGTAGCTTCTGAAGACGTTCCTAAAACGAATGCCTTTTGGACTTTGGAACGCAGCTCAAACGTTTCAGAGTTTTATGTTGATCTACCTTGATTTCGCTTTCGTCTATATTGAAGACATATTGAACGCGAGTAAAACTGAGGAGGCACATTTGTTCCACTGAAGGCAAGTTTTCGAAAGACTTGCAAATTACGATTTCAAAATTAAAACATCAAAATGTGTTTTCGGTGTTCCAACACTTGAATTCCTCAGCCACTCTATTACTCCGGATGGCATTAAACCTTCGTCGATGCGCGTAGAAGCCATAAAAAAATTTCCCCAACCGCAAATTCAATTAAATCGATTCAGAAACTCTTCGGGATGGTGAATGGCGGAACGCAGTCCACGTCAAGGCCGACATTTAGACTACATATTTCAATTTACAACTGCGATGCACAAGCGGCCTCCATCAGCGAAGTTCCAGATATTCATAACATATCAGAGTTACAACGTACGAACGAGGAATTGAAAACCCTGATAAATAGAACTATTACGAAAAATACAAAATCCAAACTTAAACTTGTTGAATTCGCTGGTGACAAACTCTATACATATTGTGAAATTTCCACAGGTAATCAACGAGTTTACATTCTTCAATCATTATGACGTGTAATTTTTGATTCATTACATTTTCTTTCAAATTCGTGCTTCACGCAACATTATTTCTACTCGATATTTTTGATCCAAGTTAAATCAAGATGTTAAAAATTGGGTAAAAAACTATTTGTCATGCCAAAAATCGAACCTAGCGGTTTATTGATGGTCATTTCATAAGCTGGGATTATCGAGAATTGTCTTCGCTTCAAAGCAAACGGCAAATATGTATCCGTCGGTTGAAAATTTATTGGCGGAATGAAGACTTTGTCGCCACAATTGCATTTGGAGGTGATTTTAGCAGTGATGAAATTTTGCTGAACATTTTTCACCATCAATCGAGTTCTAATTGCAAATCCCATCCATAGCAAGTGCATCGATAACCCTGATGTACCAAGAATTGGCACTTGGTGTTTAAATCCACTGTGAGATGTTCGGCCTACTTTAAGAAACGTTCCGCCACGGAGGCGCTGTTTGTCCTAGACCTCGCACAAATACCAACAATGTAGTGTAGAGGAATGTTTAGGTGTGTGAATATGACTCCGCCCTTTTTTATTAGCATAAAACAATTGTTTAGAGAATGAAAGAATTATTTATTGTAAATATGCTCCATCTACAGCTACAACTTTCCTGAATTGACTCCCTGTCCTTTTAAATGATTTTTCATTTTTCTCTGGTCGTTTCTCCACTATAGCTTGCTTCAAACTTATTAGTTGTTTTCGGTAGATATCGCCATTGGGGTTTCCACGTGATTCCAGCAGTTCATAATATACCACACTTTTCTGATCCCACCCGATACATAGATCATCACCTTATTACAATGAATATTACGCTTTGATTGTGATGGACCAGCTTCACCAGGCTTCACCCAAGATTATTTGCGTTCAGGATTCTCATAATAAATCCATTTTGTTTACACTTCAACCAAATGTCGCATACTGCGTTTATCAGCAGACATCATGCTCATTTATCAAAGCAATACTAGTAGCGACATCTATTGGGAAAGGGCGGAGTCATATTCACATAACCAATATTTTCAAAACCGCTAGGACCATCGAGACAGAATCACCGATTGATAATTTAAGGGTCATCTACTGCCATGGATCGGTCATCTACAGCCGTGCTCATCGTTCGGCATCGCAATTCTTCGCATCGATGCCTGTATGGTTTCTGTTGAAATTGAGACCTATTGAAGTGATTATTATTCTTAACACGCTGATGCGTTTTTCATTTATTTTCAATTTTAATTGCTGTGTTTGTTGATTGTTACGAATTTCGGGTGTTCGATATGGATTTGTACTGGATTTTGCAATAAAACATTCAGCGTTTTAAGTTCTTTATTTCACTACAACACTAATTTCTTCAGCAGTTCACTAATTCACTAACTGTGTACTACTTTTTTATTGCATCTGACGATGTACCCGCATTACATTTGTAAATCACTTGCTGTAGTTGTATTTGCGAACATTCTACTTTATCAACTCCTCTGTCTTGATGATTAACGCCATTGTTAATTCCAATATTTCCATGATGACTGTCGTCACCGTTTGGCTTCACATGAAAAGCTAGTCTAAAACTTCATTCCCAATCAGTATTGGACGAATACTGGATCCGTCAAAATCGATGCGTGTTAAGAATAATAATCACTTCAATATAATTAAAGGCCCTGGCTAGATTCGTACTCGCCACCTTTAGGTTGGCAACACTTGGTGGCCTATACCTTAACCACCTTAAATCTGATCATAACGCGCATCCCCAACCCCCACCTCGTTGTTGATCCTCTTGTTAATTTTATATCGACCTTTCCAACATCTCATTCTGCATCTTGAGATCTGCTTTTCCACTTCCTGGAATTGTACAGCCACACTTAGTCATTTCATCAAAAATCGCCAATTCTCCCACTATGGCGTGTTGTGCTTCCAATTTGTTTCTGGCGCTCGTGCTGTTGCTCTCTACTGCGGCTCTATCTGTGTGCATTCGACGCCGTTGATCAGGTACGCTATTTTTTGGCCTCTACTTCAATAATCGGTCGTTTTTTGTCTTTCTGAATGCCTTCCGTTACTGGCCCATCATGTCCATAGACTTTTCTCTGCCTCATCACATTCCAGCACACGTCCTTTTCAAGTCCAATCATACAATTCAAGTTCGTGTCCGCCATCTTTGCATAACTCTACGTCGCGGAATGGACAATTGCCTCTAGTTTGGGAGGTAGTTCCTTGAACACTTCCTGGTTTTTTGTATTCCCGCTCTCAGCTCTTCTCGTTTTCTTGTTGCATTCCTCGAGAATCAGGCTGCCTCACAAAATGATTATTCCATCGTTGCGTACAATCTCGGACGAAGTAGCAGAGCTTCCTGCATCTGAAGCACCTTGTTTGACTTTTGATGTCATTTGGCGACGCAATTCTTCCTGTCTCCGAACGCTGTACACAAATTATTTCATTACTCGCTCCACCAGCACCTCGATCACTGGAACGTCGACCGAATTGAGTTTTCTCTCCAATGTTGGTTCAGTGGATAAACTTCCCGGCTGTCGTCTACAACAGATGTGCTACCTTTTCTCTGGAACCAAAGCGCTATACTACATTTTGAATGTCTGAGGTTTCAAAACTTCACTCAAGGTAACGGCAACAATCAAGCAATCTGTGAACCTCGTTTTTTTGTTTGTAAGACAAAGCTGGCATCAAAATCATTAATTTTACAGTCCTTCTATTTCTTGTTCTTGTTCAGTTTTTTGGTTTGCTCAAATTTGGAATCTAGTTTGTTTAGTTTATCGTTTATTCTCTCCATTTGAAGCAGAAGCATATTTTCATCATGACTCCTAAATCAAGTGGTGGTTACTGTTGTTTGGTAGTAAGCGATTGCACAAAAATTTCATTTCAGAAACCGATCCGATTTTCTCACTTTTTAACTGCTTTTCGATGGCCTGAAAATTTGTATTTATATTGATGATTGAACAAGCGTCATTCTTGATGGTTTTGAAGCCGATGACGGTGATCACTCTTCGAATGTATTATTATCTCGGGCTTCCCCTTCCATCTAACGTTTTTCAGCCTCGACTACAGCTCGAATAATTCGAAATCCACAAATTCGCCAGATTATGAAACAAAAAAAAATACGAATCGAATTAAACGAAAATGTGACATCAATCTGTAGAAAGTCTTTTATGAATTAACTTTTATGATGAAAATAATCAATGTAAGGTGACCCGAACCCATTACGGATGTTTTGGTATATACTGAAAACTTCTGTGTGTAGTCCTTTACGACTTGTAGTAAATATTGCACGTCATCTTAATTTTATGTTAATTTCTTATTATAATCTTGTATTAACACCACGTTCTGTGATATCATTTATGACTTTTATTTGACTGATAATCTTGATTCCATTCTTGAAATTATGATCCTGAGGCCACATATCCGGATCTTTGTTTAAAAAATTTATGAAAATCGTGAACCATTTAAAAGAATCGCCAGCGTGTGTAACAAAATCTGCTAGTTGTTTCGTAATGAATGCTTTTACATCATCAATTTTTAACTGGACGTGTTTGCTAGACTCGGCCTTTACATCCCTCATCATAAAAAAAAAATCTTTTCCCTTCTAGCGCAGGGATGATGCTTTCGTTAGACAAATACCACAATTAACCAAATATTTATTTAGTATAAGCCATCGCCAACTTTTCATCATGTAAAAATAAATAGCTCAAATCCAGCTTTGGTGCTTTATTGCAATGGAACCAAATGTTCACATAAAATCGTACGCCAAAAATGCAAATATCCCGTCAGTTCCCCTGCTCTCGTGCTGTTAATTCTTCACGAAAGAATAAATAATTCCAATACATAAATGGCTACATCAATGCTCCAACGAGCATGATGCATGGGCACTAGTAGACGAAACGGACATTTTCATTTAGTATCATGCCCAAAAAAATTAGAGTGATTTTAAAATATTCTTTGGAATCAACCCGAGCTAATTCTCTCTTATAAAAATCGGCCAATTTCGCTTTTACATCATTTAATTGTATATGAACGTTGGGATCATCTATGCCTTCGTTATTCAAGGAATCCCAATCATTCTTGAATCTCACAAATGTATTGCCCATTTGTGATTCAATTGCAACGCGAAATGTAATTTCACATTGTTGTTCTTGATATTTTGGGAACACGCAATAATTGTTCTCAATTTATAAGGGAAATAATCACCGGCAAACGATCCACGGTCGCCGTTCCAAACAACTTAACAAATAATTTTCCATCCCAATATACTACGCATGTTGTAAACTTGAAAGTCGATTTAACTGATGCTTCTACTCTATTTGTGATTTTCTGCAACGTCATGATCAGTAATCTCCCACTTATCCAAAGCTGACAATATTCTATATATAGGAATAATGAAATATTTGCTTCATCTAGGGGCTTCTACTGCGCTTAGCGTATACAAATCAATATTTTCGAAGCTAATGTCGTTATCAGGGGCGATACGTTGTACCATCACTTCGAATCGAAAAAAGTCGAATCGAAAAAGTGAAAGTTGTATCATTTCTGCTTTTCGAAAATGATACAACATAACGCCTTTCGACTTTTTTCGAATTTCGATTCGAAGTGATGGTACAACATACCGCCCCAGATATCCTTTCGCTATCACTCTCCCTCCGATGACGAAAATAATGTTTGTGAGTCTATTGGAATTGATTTACGTTTTTTTTTTAAGATATCTACAGTGACGATTTTTTCCTGCCTCCATACGTTCCGCTTTTTTTCAATTTATATTGTCTGGCTCCAGCCAAATATCCGGGACGCTTTCTCACGCTGTAATAAGAGGAACCGCTTGTCGTCTTTACTGGTCATCATAAGCAAGGTATTGGTATGTGCGTTATCGAAAATATCACCAAGTATTAAAGGTAATTTCTCTTTCACGATAAACTTTTGAAGGGTTATTTTTATTCTTTATAGAAGATTTTTCCACCATTCATGCAATTGTTCCAATTTTTCAATAGAATGTTGTTCTTTTTTCACTGGAATTCGTGCTGTTGATCAAAAAATAGACACTTCCTGAATTGTCGGAGCGAAGAGTTAATTTTACAGTAAAAAGATTGTAAAAAAAACACAACACTTGCTTTTTTGAGGGTAACTTAGCACCAATAATTTGACAGTACTCATGGCCAAGAAGATAAATTTATGTAGTGGACCGTAAATTAGCTGCTATTTTGCTAATTAGCTGCTACTTTCGTAAAAATCTTAATAAAACTGTTAAACGGACTAGATTTAATTATTACAAATTTGTGTCCTTTTCTTGAGAGATTCGGATTTGAACTGCAATTAATTTGCATTTCTTTTGTTTATATATTATAATGATACAATGAAACATATTGACCATAGCAGATTATAATTAATGCGGTAGGCGGATTGAAAATGATAACTAAAGTACGATTTAGATGGTAGAAAAATGCATGCATGCAAAAAAAGAAAAGTATAGTATATTAAAATTTTAATTTGAATGACAAGAACAACAATATAAACATGCAAAAATTTGCATGAGTTTTTGTCTTTTTTTTGAGCAAATGTTACCATACAAATGGGAATGTTACCATAAAATATATTCAACTCGAATATATTTTATGGTAACAAAATGGAAGAATTGTGTATCAACCAATCAGTGATTAAACGTCATATGTTTTATAGTATGTATGTAGTTGACATAAAACAATAATAAGCGCTACCGCCATGACTTGTAAGTATATTTACATATATTTTTATTCTATATTAAAAAAAATAAAATGAATTGATATTATATTAATTAATTTGTTTTATTTAGTAAAAAACGTAACAATTCTTAAACAAGAAATGGTTCACGGTTTCTATATCGAGCCATACACTTACGATGGTAAGAAATAAATTTCTCCAATTTCAGGTTATGTTTTTAATTATATATATTTTGTATTTTCAGAAGATGATAATGAAGAAATCGAAGAATCGATCAATGAAAATGGTAAATAAGCTAATATTTGAAATTACTTAAAACTTTTAATTTATATTTTTCAATAATTTTATTTATTTCAGAAGTAGAGGGCTTCCTATTCGTGGGAAAGAAACAAATAATAGTTGGTATGTATTTTTATTTTTCGTGGTATTTTTAAATTATTCCATAATATAAACAATTTTTTAATTTTAGATGATTTAATCGAGGCCATACGGCAACATCCATGCATATGGGATACTCAAAATATAGAGCACAAAAATAAAATAATTCGTGCGCGAGCCTGGGATCAAATTGTTATATATATGAGTAACTATATTCAATCAATGAACTCCTGGTAAAATATTAAATCAAAACATTTTATTTTCACAGACATGACATCGGAAGACCTGCCCGAAATAAAAAAGAAATGGGAGTCTGTGAAGGGGGCCTATGTGAGGGCCCAAAAACCGGCCCCGAGTGGTTCGGCACGAGCAAGTAGACCCTACAAATACGCTAAGGCGTTAAGCATCTTGGACGACACGTTCCAGCCAAGAGCGTAGGTATTAATGAATCAAAAATATTATGTCATTCACTAATTTTTTATTTTTTTTATTCTAGAACTTCATCATTATCAAATTTCGAGGGTAGCGAGATGGACGAGTTTGGAGAGAGTCCTATACCGCCACGGAAAAGTATGTATCTTTGTGTGTGTATGTATATAGTTTACTAAACCATACAAATATTATAAACATATATACAAACATTACATACATTTAATTTTATTGTAGAGAAAAAGACTTCGGACGAGGGGCTGGAGCTCGAAAAGCTGAACCTAAAAAAGGAAGCGTTGAAGGTTTATGCGGCAAAGTCAGAGCCATCAACTCAACGTAGCTCCGACCAGATTTTCGGAGAAATGGTATCGAGCGAGCTGGCCGATTTAAATGCAGCTAATAAAATAGATGCAAAATTTCAAATAATGAAAATTTTAACAAATTTAAAAATAAAACAATTAAATGAATAAAAAAATTCAAATTTATTTTTTATTTTTATTTGAGGAAAAGCTCAAATGGAAGCCTACAGTACTGCTCAGAAATTATTATGCTAGTTAATTTGACTTCCATTCGGCATAAAAACCTCTTATTTTTTCAATTTTTCAGAAACAAATTTTTATAAAACAAAAAGTTCTGAAAAGGAAACAAAAAGCAAATCCTAAAAAAACGAAAATAAAGCCAATTCTGAATTCTGAACGAAAAATATACATTAAATTTTAATTTAGAAGAAACTGTTTAAAATTACACACTTAAATTTTATCCATTTGCCATGGTACCGCACCATCAGCGCTAAAATAGTCCGCAAATTTATCCCTAATTTCCTTAGCTCTTTTTGTAGGGTTGAATGATTTGACCTTCATGCCTCGTATGTATATTCGTCGTTTGATCATGACGCCAAGCTCCACTGCCATCTGCTCCATTTATGTTTTCTACATCCACTAAACCCTCAGTGATGTATGGCGTAGGACTGGTCTGCTGTCGTAGCCAGTTGTGGAGGCATACGCAAGCGCCAACTATTTTTTCATCTGTGTGAATCTATATAATTAAAATTTATACAACAATTAAAAGAAAATAATGTCATGAGTATAAAATGTTGATGTACTGACATCTGCAATTATTGGCTGCCTAAATATCCGCCATTTAGACACCAATATCCCAAAAGAATTTTCAATCATCCTGCGAGCTCTTGATAATCTATAATTGAAATTTTTTTGGGTAATTGTGAGGGGGCTCTTTGAGTACAGTTTTAAAAGGTTCTCATGGAGCCCAAACGCGTCATCGGCAACGAAGACATATGGAATATCTTTTATTTGGCTCGTCAAATCGGATGGGCGAGGTATCCTAAACAAATATTTTATTAATTAATTTTACTGTATTAACATACAATATATACTTTATACTTACGGTAACGCATTCGAGAAAAATAATTTCCCGAACTTGCTATTTCGGAAAATACCCCATCGCTCTGTCTTCCGGCGGCCCCTATGTCGCACATGATGAAATTATAATTTTCATCGCATATCGCCATTAACACTATTGAATGGCACTTTTTATAATTGAAAAGTGTTGAACCACCAAACGAAGGGGCCTATTATTAAATGAAAGTTTGTTTACTATCCTAATACACAGTAGTACTAATGATTTATTACATACCTGTATCTTGATGTGTTTCCCATCTACCGCACCCATGCAGTGTGGAAAATTCCATCGTGCCCCAAATCCATCTGCCACTTTCCTAAAAGTATTTTCATTTAATTTAGGAAAGACCTCCGTTTTAAGGGCATTTATAATGGCATGCGTGGTTTCTCTAATAATAAAATGAACGCTAGCTGGCGAACATTTATATGATGTTGAAATGCTTTTTTGGGATTCGCCTGTTGCCAAATATCTAAAAAAATGCATTTATATATGTGAATAAATTATATTTTATTTTTAAAAAAAAAAGGTATTTATTAATATTACCTAAGCGTAATAGCCAATCGTGCACTGGGTTCAATGCTTTGGCGAATCAAATTTTGTTTTTTGATTGCTGGCCCAACTTTGTGCAAAAGCGCATCAAATTGAGAAGGTGACATTCTCATATAGTGATGAAACAACTCTGGATCAGAATGTTTTAATGGCAGGAATATAGTTTCAAAAGCCCCAGTTTGGTCATGATCTTTATAATAAGATCGTACCCAAAACTTTCTTTTTCTTTTCGCTTGAGGACTTGAGTTCCCACTATCATCACTATCGAAGATAATTTTAAATAATAAATTATCTTCATTCACTTCACTATCACTGAATATCATTTGTAGTAACTCACTATTTTTATTTATATTTGCTATTTTATATTTAATTAAATAATTAATTATAACTCGAGAAAGCTGTGTGTGGTATATTTAATTTATCAACAACTAACACGTCAAAAGATATAGCACCCAATGAGAAGCCGCCAAAACATTATGGCATCGCCATGTTTGTTTACATATACTTCCTCTCTTTCAACTAATGGGTGTTTTTATATGGCGTGCAGCTCTAAATTCATGCAAATGTATTGCATGCATGCATTTTTCTACCATCTAAATCGTACTTAATGAGACGAATGATAACGAAATAATATCATAAAACACAACTATGTTAAGTCCTTATGGACAAGTGGTGCAGTGGTTAAAGCTTCGGTACTTGGACCGGGAGGTACTGGGTTCGAATCCCATCAGAGGCTAGATGCAAATCGAATTTTCATCATCGATTACAATCGGTGATGTTAATAAACACAACTAAGACCCTCTGATGGAGTGCAGAATTCAGCGCCGACCCACCGTCCATGTCAATGTACAGGTTGACATGGAGCTTGCAATGTGCAGGTGGTATACTGTAGTTGTGTGCGTAGGTGAATAGGTGAATGGGTTAATGATGTAGCATGAATGCGTGGTATCACAATGGGCCAAAAAATGACCTAAGTGTAAACCACTGAAACCTAACCTAACCTAAGTTGCTTATGACTCTTACTGTTTGTTATGACATTATAAAACATTCCTTTGTTTAGTCGTTATAGCTATATAATTTTTATTTAATTATTTATTTGTAATTTTAAATATAAATTACAGGACTTAAAAATAACCGTTTATTATTTAGGTTTTTATTCGTTTCGACAATTGACAATAAACTCGCTATTTGTTAACCGATTTTCGATATCTTTAATGTTTTGGAAAGATTCGTTTGATAGTGAAAGGTCGTGACCTATAATTTATCTTCGATTGACTCAATATTTTTTCTGTTTAAGTTAGCAATTTTTAGCATAACCTCACATTTCTAGGGGGTGTTCCGTTAGTTTTTTTCCGCCCCATAAAAATAAGGACCACCCTAATCTTGAGTGTGACTGCACTGAAACCTTAGCTAATTAAACCATTAGTTTTCGCTAGTGCAGCCAGCGACCATCTTGCCTGTAAACCTGGTTCGCACTGTACAGGTTTTCAGTTTTGTTGATTTTTGAAAGTTAAGTTATCTTTAATCGGGGGGCAGAGGTGGTAAATATAAATATTATAGGAATTTTGACTATAAAACCTGTTTCCTTATTTCTTATTCGCTTTTCAAAACCCCTCCCGTATATGGTTCCCGTGTGTTAAAATTATTATGCCACATTTATTCTGTTTTTTCATCGGGGTAAAGGCCTGAGATCAACACAAGCCATAAATCATGTCCACGATTTAAACAAATTTGCTGATAATGTCCAATTATAGATAAACCTCTTTCTTTCGAAATTAATTGTAACAAATTGGGATTACGCTAAAAATGATCCGCTCTAATAAGCACATGCCACACACAAAATATATTGAGAGATCATTAATCTCGAGTATGCCAACGTATCACAAATCTTACGCGATATCTTAACATATAAGTGGAAGTTAATTTTGTATTGTCTGTCTGTCTGTATATTAAATCGTCTGATAGTAAAACACTTTCGAGAATTTTTTTTTTTTTTTGGTACCTTTGGTGTGAATAATTTTTTCTGGTCATAGCTAACTAGTCAACTATGAAATTTTTTTAATTAATCAGCCAGACAAAGTCTGCTGGTACAGATAATCAAAAACGACAGAAAAAATTGTTGTCAAGAAAAATGTATACCCAAAAAATTAAAGTAGAAAAATAATTTTAATTGATTTTCCGTATTTAACGGTTTTTTTATAATGCACTTTTTATTGCTTTCACTTAATTAAATTAATATTCTTTATACTTTAAGATTTGTACCGTGTTGTGTAAATCTTAAGAATGTTTGTCGCTTTATACTGTATTTGTGTAATATTAATTATGGTTAATTGTAAACATAACACGCGTTAATTTGGGAATTTGTATTATATGTGTCCCCAAAACTATATATGGAAGAAAATGCGTTAGAAATGTAATATAGGGTAGTTCAAAAATGATTGACACTATTAAAAAATTTGCCGTTCGGTACTCCATTCTAAAATATAAACTTATTCGATTTTCTATTATTTATTCAATCCGCACCACAATATGTTGGATTAATTAGCTCGAAAATGTTTCGATTGTACGAGACCATCTATCACCATGGAGATTTTATTAAATTATGGTTTAAATCCTCGCGGCCTTTGCCACCAATTTTGACCAAAACGAAACTAGCGGACCTGACAAACGTTGTGCTGCCCGAACGTTAGCTTGCCTGCTATTAGCGGGTTCAGCAAACTTTTTCTCAATATTCCAATTTTCGATTAACTATATACTAAGTGACATTTGACATTGAGTTTGACATTTCAATGTTTTCATTTCGTCATTGTGTGATTTGTTGTTGCCCAAAACAAACAAAATCAAAAAATAAGTGGAATTTCTCGATACCCTGCGCCGTTCAATTCTCGTGTCATGGCCGGACGATATTTAGTGCTTGTCATTGGCACATTTGGCGAAAGAGTCGGTACTTTTCGTGAGATTGGTGGAAATGTTAATATAGGGTTTTCCTATAGGAATGATATTTTAAGTAGCGTTTCAGCCATTTGGGGGGCGAAGTCCGAGATTCATACCTCCTCGCGGTGCTCTCTGGGTAACTCTAAATGAATCAGGCGATGTAGTGGAGACGAGCAGCTAAATCCTGTTTATAGTCATGGACACTACATGTCAGGGCGAGCCATTGGCGCCTCAAAACCAATGCCAAACCAGCGTCTGTTTTCCAGGTTAGGAGCGGCTGAAGCGGGCGTCTATCTTGTATCAAGCGGCTCGCTATATAAATGTGTTCAAGGTAGGACTGGATGCCTCAAGATTCTCACCAGTACGTGACCCACACACGTAACAAGCGGGTTGAGCGGAAGGCCAACAACCTCCCCTCATAAAAACTCACCAAGTTATGAACCCTAAACAAAGGCATCGGATAACCATATCGGATTCATTACAAACTCGACCTCGGAAATTGTACACGGACAACGCTTTAAAAATGGGAACATGGGACGTGCTTAGCCTCTTAAGACCTGGAGATCTCCAGAACCTTTCAAACCAAGCAAAAAGTTACACATTAGACGTACTTGCACTACAAGAGCTCAGATAGTCTGGGAGTGGGATCCATGACACCACCAATGGTTACACTCTTCATTACAGTGGCCATCAGAACGGAGGAGAATTTGGAGTTGGCTTCCTCATCCATCGGCGCGTGAAGCATCATATCATCGATTTCCGCCCTATCAACATGCGGATATGCACGGTCAGACTTCGCACTAAGAAATTTAACATCACGATCGTTAGTGTACATGCACCCACTGAAGATAAATCAGATGACATCAAAGATATATTCTTTGTCGAGCTGGAGGAAGTTATCAATAACATACCGCACCACGACATTAAAATCATCGTGGGCGACTTTAATGCAAAAATAGTAACAACAACGGCCAACGCGTCACCGACTTGGCAATAATGTACAACTTAGTTGTATCAAGTACGTTTTTTCCACATAAGAGAATCCACAAAGTAACGTGGAGATCGAATGATGGAAGAACGGAAAACCAAATCGATCACGTCATGGTGTCTAAGAGACACTCTACCAGCATATCTGACGTCAGATCTTACAAAGGTGCAGATATGGACAGCGATCATGTGCTTGTCATATTTAAATATAAGTGCAAACTATCATCTACGTTCAACAGACAAGCACAAAAAACCGTTCGATGGAATGTCGATGCTCTAAAAGACCAAGCGTCACTGCAGAGTTACCAATCAGCTGTCACTAACTATTTAGAGCGGTCCAGCAACAACGAAGAAGCTCCCTCTAGCATCGAGGAGCAGTGGCACGCTAAGCTTCGTGAAAAATGGTTGGCTCGCAACACAAGAAGCACTCAAGCAGAATATATACGCGCTTGGAAGTCCACGATTAAATTCCTCCGACAAAAGAAACGTGAACATATGAAATCATGCATTGAAAACATCAGCTTCCAGGCGGAAATAGGAAACTCAAAGGACTGTTTTGCCAATGCCAGGAATCTTACTAAAGACTTCCACCCAAGAAGTACAGCCATCAAAGACGGGAATGGAGAGTTGAGAACAAACGTGGCTGATGTTCTCTCAGTATGGCAAACCTACTTTCAAAATCTGCTAAATCGGAACAACGACGTGACCCCCATTAGAGCAACAGCTCCTCGAGGTGAAGCGGTCCTTGTCGAATATCCCACAGTAGAGGAAGTAGACGCAGCTATTAGTAGATTGAAAAATGGAAAGGCACTCGGTCTCGATGGAATCCCCGCAGAATTAATTAAACTCGGAGGCGCTACTCTTGCAGCAAATCTTTACGATCTCATCGTGTCTATTTGGGACCAAGAAGAGCTGCATGAAATTTGGAAGACCGCGCTCATATGTCCGTTGCGACCGTCTTAATTGTGAAAACTATCGTGGCATAGCTCTATTGAACGCTGCTTACAAAGTGTTGGCTAATGTTGTACTTGCCAGACTCATCCCTTTCGCCGAAAACATCATTGGCAACGATCAATGTGGCTTTCGTACCAACCGATCGACCACTGACCAATGTTTTACCATGAGGATGATCTTGGAAAAATGTTGGGAGTACAACATAACCATTCATCAACTATATATAGACTTCCGGCAGGCATATGACCGTATAAACCGCGACAACCTATGGGCCGCGCTCATATGCCTACGTATTCCAGAGAAACTTGCTTCTCTGTGTAAATTAACAACATCTGGATCTGTATGTAGAATTGTAATTGAAGGAACTGTATCAGACTCCTTTCAAATAACATCTGGTGTTCGACAGGGAGATGCACTCGCGCCTGTGATGTTCAATTTGGCGCTTGAGTACGTAGTGAGGAAAAGCAACATTGAAACTTCGCGCTGTGTATTCAATAAATCAGGCTAAATTCTTGGATATGCAGATGATATCGTGCTTCTTGGCCGAAGACCTAGCGACATCAAGGACAGTTTCATCCCACTCAATCGCTACGCAAGTAGACTTGGTTTGGAGGTGAACAGTACCAAAACGAAATTTTTAACAACACCCAGGAACATCTCCATGGCAAATCTCGAAATCGACCATAACTTTGATAGCGTCGAAAACTTTAAATACCTCGGGTCACTTATAACCTCCTTGAATGATATGCAATAAGAAATAAAAGCCCGAATCGCTGCCGGACAACGAGTTTTCTACGCCCAATCAAAATTATTGCGATCTTAACATCTTTCGCAGTCGTGCAAGCTCGCAATTTATAAAGCACTAATAAGACCTGTGCTGACTTTCGGAAGCGAGAGCTGGACCATGACCTCTAACGACTGTAGATTATTATCTACCTTCGAAAGGAAGGTCATCCGTTCAATTTTTGGTCCTGTTAAAGTTGCGAACAATGAATATCGGATTCGCATGAACCACGAAATAAAGCAACTTCTCGGAGGTAGCGATATTATCGGCTTCATCAAATCTAATCGAGTTAGATGGCTCGGCCACGTTGCAAGGTCTCCACAACAACGAATGATTTACAAAGTGTTCCATCAACACCCAGCCGGTGTACGTTGCAGAGGAAGACCCCGACTGCGCTGGCGTGACGAGATAGAACAAGACCTACTCGCATTAGGATGTCAAAATTGGAGGACGAGAGCGATGGACCGAGACGGATGGAGGACCACAGTGCGGGCGGCAAAATCCCTTCATGGGATGCAAATGCTAGAGAGAGAGAGAGAGAGAGTTTCAGCTATTTGTAATATGTCATGTTCTGTCAGTTTTTGTTTCATTGTATGCAGTAATGTTTACAATTCATGGTGATACGCAAGAAAAACGTTTACCAATTATTCAGCTTTATTATCAAAATAATCGTTCTCCAATTGCAACTTTTCGTGAGCTTTTGCCATTTTATAGTCGTAATAATCGTCCAAGTGTGCTCGCTATTCGTCGAATTGTTGAAAATGTTGAGCATACATTTTCTTTACATAATGTTCAAGTGCCAATAAGACAAAGAAACGCTCGAAGTAATGCAAATATTGCTGCCGTTCAGGCAAGTGTTGCTGAAGATCGCAATTTGTCGATTCCAAGACGTTCTCAAGAATTGGGACTATCTCAAACCACAACCTAGTGGATTTTGAAAAAGGATTTGGGTTTGCATCCATATAAAATTGTTCTCACTCAAGAACTGAAGCCATTGAACTACTGTAAACATCGTGAATTTGCTGATTTTGCCTTGGAACAACTTGAAAACGATGATTTTTTTTAAGAAAATCATCTGAATGAGCCTCATCTCACTTTCATCTGAGTGGTGCGGTAAATAAACAAAACTGTCGATTCTGGTGCGAAGAAAATCCACAAATTATTCATGAAAAATCATTACATTCAGCTAAATTGACAGTTTGGTGTGGTTTTTGGTCTGGTGGAATCATCGGTCCGTATTTTTTTCGAAATGAAGCTGGTAACACCGTTACTGTCAATGGAGATCGGTATAGATCGATGAGAACCAACTTTTTATGGTCGAAATTGGAAGAAGTTGATCTTGACAACATTTGGTTCCAACAAGACGGGGCTACGTTCCACACAGCAAGTGCACCAATTGAATTATTGCGAGAAAAGTTTGGAGATTCGATTATTTCAAGAAATTGTGATATTGAATGGCCTCCAAGAAGTTGTGATTTAACACCATTAGACTATTTCTTGTGGGGTTATTTGAAGTCATTGGTTTTTAGCAATAAACCAGCCTCTCTTCAAGCTTTACAAGTCAATATTGAACGTGCTATTCATGATATACGACTTGATTTAGTGGAAAAAGTGCTCAAATCGCCGGGATTTTCGATTATTAATATTCAATCTTAAATAAAATACATTGGCGAAACCATAAACTGAACTTACATAACAATTAAAAGAAGAAAAAATGAAAAGAAAAAAGTTTTACGGAATTTTTTTCTGGATGAATCCAGATATCTCAGTACTATGTAAACAGCGAGCTAGCAACAGTAGCAGTGAAGCCGATCATACAAAAGGCTCCAAGTTTCATTGGATTGTTCCAATTATTAACGGGGCAGCAATACCAAATCTTCCTCCAGCCTCCATCAAATATACAGGGAGGCAAATAATGCACTGAAGGTATTTATTAAACCTAGCAAGAGATTATGTTGAAAATCCCTTAGTGATGAGGTCGAGGATGGCTGATGGGGCCCTACAGGTTGAATGTTAAAGTTCAAACTTCTATACCGTGTATCGAAAATTCCTAATAATATACCATGTTTCCATGACAGAGTTAGTCTACATTAACTCGCAGATTAAAGTTGAGTTCCGTTAAATCTGCTTTAACTCGTTTTTTACGTGTATTTAAAGTTACGCTCATTGTAAACTATTAAAATACAAATTTTGAATAAAAATATTTTAAAATTAATCTTGAAAATGAGTAAAGTATAGAAATAAATATTAACGTAGCTGTCAACTTAACTCAGTTTCATAGAAACGGTACGAGTTAACACCAACAAATTTTCCACTCAACGAAACTTAAACCTGTTTTAACTCAGTTCATGGAAACATTTTATTACACTCTACAGCCGGTCTCTCCAGAAATCTCTAGGGCCGGACTAACATTTTGGGGTATACTATACATTTCAGGGGTTCTTTCCAGATACTTCGATGTCATAATTGTTTCTTAAGTTATACTGTATCGTGACTTACTGATAATAAAGACTAAGATGGCACTGGAAGGGTCTGTGACGTGACTACATGAGCTCAACTCCTTGTTAATGTAAAACGTTGGCTTAGTATGGAATGATGTGTTCATCGGATTTACGTTTGCCATTGATTCTCGCAGATTTTTCAGTACCTCGCTCTGAGTCTCCATTGATTTATTAATATCGTAGAATTCCCCTGGTATCCGTAATGTAGTGCCATAGACTAATTCGGCTGGCGTCATTAGAAGGTCTTTCTTAAAAGATACACGTAGACTTAACATAATAATTGGCAAATTATCAACCCAAGAGTCTGGTCCCGCTGCTATAATTGATGATTTCATCGTCCTATGCCATCTCTCTATTAACCCGTTCGATTGCGGATGATATGGTGTAGTTCGAATACGATCCGCTCCGATGATTTTATAGATTTCCTGATCAAAAGACTCAAATTGATGCTGTATAAGATAGCGGAATTTTGACAGCGGAAAATAAGAGATTACGCTACTCGCCGCAAGTGGCAGTACTACCACTAAAGAAAATTAATTTTGTTATGTAATTACCAGCGGAAACTTTTCCCCCTAAATAAAACGTCTCAGCGGAATAAAATATTAAAAGTAATCCTTAAATTGGTAAATTGTTGATCTCCGAAGTAAAGGAACTCGGAATATGAAATATTGAAATTTAACAATATTCCGCCTTTCCGGCATTTCTTCCACTAGTAACCAATACTTTCGGTTGTTTTTCTAATAGCTTAGATCATAGAGAGACTATATGGAAAATTTTGGGGAAAATTCATGGACTAGAATTTTTTAATTTTCTGCGGCCATACAAGTTATTTTCAGTTTTTGGCCAATATCTCAAAAAGTTCCACAAGTAACCAATACTTTCGGTTGTTATTCTGATAGCTTAGGTCATACTGAGACTATATGGAAAATTTGGGGAAAAGTCATGGACAAGAATTTTTACTAGAATTTTTTGATTTTCTGCGGTCAAATAAGTTATGTTCAGCCTTTGGCCAATATCTCAAAACCTTCCACTAGTAACCAATACTTTCGGTTGTTTTTCCAATAGCTTAGGGCATATTGAGACTATATGGAAAATTTGGGGAAAATTCATGGACTAGAATTTTTTAATTTTCTTCGGCCAAATAAGTTATTTTCAGTCTTTGGCCAATATCTCAAAACCTTCCACAAGTAACCAATACTTTCGGTTGTTTTTCTAATAGCTTAGGTCATACTGAAAATATATGGAAAATTGGGGGAAAATTCATGAACTAGAATTTTCACTAGAATTTTTTGATTTTCTGTGGCCGTATAAGTTATTTTCAGTCTTTGGCCAGTATCTCAAAAACTTCCACTAGTAACCAATACTTTCGGTTGTTTTACTAATAGTTTAGGTCATGTTGAGACTATGTGGGAAATTTGGGGAAAATTTATTGATTAGAATTTTTTGATTTTCTGCGGCCATATAAGTTATTTTCAGTTTTACAAAAAAGTATTTACATAAGATGGTATAAAGCACAGAAAGCAAAATTTGAACAAGATTTACAAAATTTTAGCAATGTTGCAACTACGGTTTCAGATGGTTCCAGCATGACTTAAGCTATTAGAAAAACAACCGAAAGTATTGGTTATTAGTGGAAGTTTTTGAGATATTGGACAAAAACTGAAAATTATTTATATGGCCATAGAAAATACAACAAATTCTAGTGAAAATTGTAATCCATACATTTTTCCGAATTGTCCCAGTATGCGATGCAAATTTTACAAAATTTAAATAAGAAATATCGGAGTTTTACTCTATAGTTTAAAATTTATGTCGTGTAAAATGTACTGATACAATTTTTCATAAGGACTGGTTATGAAATGGCCAGTTTAGTCCAGCACGAACAGATAAAACTTACTTTAAAAACCCTTAATCCAGATTTCATCGTTATTCGTTAAGAAATGGCGGAAAGACGGAATATTGTTAAATTTCATTATTTCATATACCGAGTTCCTTTTAAAAATTTCCGCTGGTAACTACATAACAAAATTTTCTTTTTAGTGATAGTGCTGCCACTTGCGACGAGCAGCGTAATCTCTTATTTTCCGCTGTCAAGTTTCCACTATCTTATACAGCATCTCAAATTGTCTCCCTTGGTCAGTTGCGATGTATTCTGGACATCCGAAACGAGCAATCCAACCGATTACTAAACCTCTTGCAACCGATTCAGGAGTTATACCACTTAGCGGAATTGCTTCTGGCCAGCGAGTAAAACGATCGATAATCGTTAAACAATATCGGTATCTTTGTTGTAATGGTAAAGGACCAATGAGATCCATGTTGATGTGACTAAACCGTCCATCTGGTAGTTTATATTGAGAAACCGGTGTTTTATTATGACAATTAATTTTTGATCTCTGACACTGTATACATCCGCGTACATAATTCGTGATATCCTTGCGCATATTTGGTCATACATATCGATCGGATACTAGCTTAATAGTCGATCTGATTCCTGGATGCGAAAGCTTATGAGTTGACGATATGATATAGCGACGGAATTTGGGAGATATGTAAGGTCGAATTTTAGATGTTGACGTATCGCACCAGAGCATTTGGTTGCTATCTAGAATAGAGAATTGTTTAAATATTAACGAAGTCGTCTTGCCCTGACATATTTGATTCGTCATCTGATTCCTGCTCCCTTGAAAATTACTCGTAATCAAACGCCTGAATCAGCTGGATTCTTGACAGTAGATCAGCTGTTTGGTTATCGTGACCACTAATATAACGGATGTCGGTTGTCAATTGGCTCGCAAAATCCAAATGACGGATCTGTCGAGGGGACAGATTCGCCTTGTCCATTTTCTGCTGATATGCAAAGACCAGCGGTTTGTGATCCACTTTTTTGAAAAATAGGCTAATGGTTCGAAACTTCCATCGACGACCTGATGCAACACTGCTCCAACTGCGAAACTTGATGGGTCTACGTTTAGAGATGGTTCGGCATGCATGTTCGGAAACGCTAATGAAGTAACTGCGGCGAGTTCTTGCTTGCATTTTTCGAATGCTTCGGTTGCTTCGTCGGTCCAGATCAACGCAGTTTTGTCATTTTTGATATTGCCTTTGATCATCGAATGAAGTTTCATTTGCGAATTCATGGCATTCGGTATAAATTTACGATAATAATTTATCATTGCTAAGAAAGTTTTTTCTTTCGCTAATAGAGGTTTACTTTAATTTTTTCTGACATCAACTTTGATGAAGAAGAGGAGAAATCCCGTTTTTCGAAATGATATGTCCTAGGAATTTTAATTCGACCACAGCTAATCCACATTTAGCTACATTGAACGTCAGTGGATATTTACGGAGCCGTTCGAATACTAGTCTTAAATGTTGTTCATGTTCAATGATGTCTACGGATGCAATTAAAATATCGTCAGGATATGGAAAAACAAATAGCAAGCCTCTTAATGCCTTATGTATTAGCCGTTGAAATGTTTGAGTTATACATTCCGTAACCCAAACGTCATAAACGCAAACTTGTACAACTCAAGCTGTTTTTGCTACATGATTTGGATGAACCGGCACCTGATGGAATACTTTTTGTAAATCTATTTTGTTAAAGACGGTTTTACCACTTAATATCGACGTACAATCGTGGATATACGGTAGTGGGTACCGATCGCTCACTATTTGGGCATTTAAAGAGCGGTAGTCGCCACAGGGTCACCATGTTCCATCTGATGACAAACTGTCGACAAATTAATGATCACATCAACTAGACGACCTCCCTTCAAATCGATAAGCAAATCGAAATTGCGTATAAAATCGGCTTCAATAAACTCCCACTCGAAATTTCGTCTTAAATTGAGGTCCACTTTAATTCGTTTTCTGCCATAGACATTAATCGTTGTTAAATTCACCGCAAACAGTTTATAGTCGTTTGGAATTCTTTTCTCGTTCAGTGTAGGTTGCAATACCGATACGTCAGCGCCTGTGTCTATGAGATATTTAATAGCCGATTTTTTATCAGTAACTGAATAGTCTGAATATGTTGACATGAGAGGTTTGAGAATCAGCAAAACTCGTGTCAACGATCCGTCCGATTCATGGTTTTTTACTGGTTTCAGTTGGTGTTCTATGTCGACATGAACTCCGACATTTACGAGACTTTTGGCCGAATTTCCAATGGTACCAACATTCTTGATTAGAAGCACCCGGTGTCTTGTCTCGTGTACGCGACGAGGAACGCGATGAATTTCGAGAGTAACTTAGTCCAACCATAATTTGCCAATTTGACTGGATAATTGGGCTATTCCAGCTTTAAATTCGTGATGAAGCAATGTTGGTGGAGGCAGCTACCGCTGCACGTGCATGATCGGGCAAAGGTTGAGCCCATAAACCTTTAAGTGCTGCATCGCTGATAGAATTACTAGCAACTCGACGCATTTCTAGGTTTCATATCGCCCAGTAGCATTTCTGATAATAATAATCGATTGAGTCGTCGCTGTTGGCTTTCAGTAAAATGTCCAATTAATATTTCCTTAATGTATTCGTATTTCCGTATTTCTGGTGTATACAGAGGCTGGAAACTAGAAATCCAACGATAAAAACCAACTCTATGTCGTTACTGATCATGAGTGGCATTGGCAATTTGGCGAATACAGCTGTAACCCCATCTTCGGGAAAATCGGCAACACCATCTTTAAACTCTTGTTAATTCGTAAAATCAGCTGAGGTAGTCGTGGTGGTATTTGTAGTTTGAGAACCGCTCGCCATCGACATTTTATGCGTAGACAGTAATACACGCATTAGCACAAAAGAAAAATATCTTTGTCACGTAAAATAACTGAAAATGTTGCACTTTGTTGGCTTATTTTGTCGTTGCCAAACTCAATTAAAAAAAACGTGTTTTTGATCATGGGAGAAAAATTCTAGAAATAACGGTTCATACTTTAACGTTATTCTCTACGGTATCTCATTCGTGTTTTACAATAGACTGTCCTTATTTGAACACTCATAAACTAAATCTATCTGTATTCTCTCTCTTTTCGTATACAGTGAGACGACTAATCCTGCCCAATCGAAAAAAATACAATACATTAAATTTCATATAATACAAGTTAAAAAAATGAGAAATTATAATTCTTATGCTATGAGCACCACAAGTCCAACTTTAAAAAGGTAACTTTGGAGTGTCAGTGTCGTCAAACAATTCACTGAGGCAACTCATTGACATATTCGCAAACGTGATTCATGATCAACACAACATACAGATGAGCAAGGGTCATGACAATAAATTCTACAAAGAGCATCCGCTAATTTATAGTAACCTGCGAATGATTGACCACTTTACTAACCCATGCTTCTAGTGCCTGAACTCTAAGCCACTCTGTCTCTTAACTAAGGATGCGGAATCCTCAGAGGTACAGAAATAGTCCCCACTATTTTCTTCCGTCACGGCAGCTTATTTTTCGGCACTTAAACTTTAACACTATCTACATATTGGCGGACAAGTATAAATATCTTTTCCAGCGAAAAATCGGGTCTAATTTTTTTAGTGGTCACTCTGTAATAAAATATATGTAATTACAAATATGTTCGGTTGTTCGTTAATTAAATTGAAATTCGTAACAGTAGTTTTATTGAATTACACAATATATTTTGTCTTTTATGTGATATTTACATGTCGATAAAATAATTAAAATTTTACCTTTAAATTTGCTTTGGAAATAAAATTATTTACGCATAGTAGAACTATATGCACAAATTTCTTAAATGTTTCCAAGAACAAAATTACTGAATACGTATGGAGCCTTTACAAATAGAAATGTACTTGGTTTAAAATTAAATTTAAGATAATTAATAAATTCTCTAATACTACAAATACCTTGATACAGGTAAGTAGAAACCAATTTGGTCAGGGTTATTATTTTCAGGTACTTTACTCATATATGTAGAATTACGCGACCTCTAATTTTGATATGCGTGCCGCAGCATAACAAAAGCGTTATGAAAGCAAAATGTTTCTGAATTTTTGCCACTGCTGACCTTATCCGTGCCCAATGTGCTACAGTAAAATTTCATTTCACTAATGGTCGCAAAATGCAATTGTTTATGGTAAAATTAGTAAAGGTACTAGATATTTTTCTAGGTAGGTTAGGTTAGGTTTCAGTGGTTGCTATCGCACACTTAGGCTAATTATAGGCCCATTGTGATACCACAGGATCCGACATCATAAACTCCCTAAACCCATTTAGCACTATTAATATAGCGTAAAAATTCTCGCACATTACAGCTTTCGAGATCATAGAGGCTGTCCATAGTGTATTTGCCCAAGTAATCATGTCTTCTGCCAGCTAGCGCAGGACACGAGCAAAGGAAATGGGGAGTCTCCTCCTCCTCCTCGTCCCTGCAGCCTCTGCAGAAGTCATTTGCATCCAGACCCAGCCTTATCGCATGATCCCCGAAAAGGCAGTGTCCGGTAATTATCCTTACAATTCTACCTAAGTCACGCTTTCTCAGTGTGATTAAGGTCTTGGAGCGATTCAAGTTCAGCTCAGGCCATACTTGTTTCGCTACTCTGCCAGTTGAACTAGCGATCCACCTAGCATTTGACAAGGCAATTGCTTCTATATGGCTTTCTGCTTTCAGCACAGACATAGGCCTTCCTACACATTCTCTCCCTGAATCCAGTTGGAGAGTCGTACCGTACCTTGCTAACTCGTCTGCCCTGCAATTTCCCTCAACGTCAGAATGACCCGGAACCCAGACCAACTGGATATTGAAATGTTCACACAACACATTAAGAGGTGTGTGACAATCGAAAGCCACTCTAGACGCCAGGGAAACTGAAACCAGCGAAAGAATGGCCGCCCGACTGTCCACATAGATAGTGATATTAGTTAACGATATTACATTATGCTTCAACCAGTGCTTTATGACCTCTTCAATCGCTATAACTTCAGCCTGGTACACACTGCAGTAATCAGGCAGACGAAAAGATAAACTTACATTTAATTCCCCACAGAATACACCAGCTCCCACTCTCCCATCGAGCTTGGAGCCGTCGGTGAAGAAATTAACTGTCCCGGTCTCCATAATGAGACCACTATTCCAATCCTCCCTAGAGGGGAGAATCACCTTAAAAAGCTTGCCAAAGCACAACAGGGGTGTTATATAGTACAAGTTCGCCAGGTCATGCCTTACAGAATTGACTATAGTTGAGTGCAATTTTTGCAGGCACTTCCGCTTACCAGGGATATCCAACGGGAGAAGGTACAGCATGACCTCTAAGGCACTAGTGGGGGTCGTTTTCAGCGTCCCACTAATGAGCAGACAGGCGGCCCGCTGCACCTTCACCATCATGTTCTAGTATGATAGATTCTCCAGAGATGGCCACCATACACTCACACCATACAGCAGTACGGGCCTTACAACTGCCGTGTAAAGCCAGTGTACCAGCTCCGGTTTTAAGCCCCATTTCCTTCCAATGTCGTTTTTACAAGAATAGAGTGCCACAGTAGCCTTCTTCACTCTTTCTATCGTGTTTGGTTTCCAACTGAGCTTACTGTCCAGAAGAATCCCTAGGAATCTCGCCTTTTCAGTAAGTACCAACCTAGTACCATTCAGGCTAGGTGGAGCTATTGCCGGAATTTTATATTTCCTAGTGAAAAGGACCAGGCTCTGTTTTAGTTGGGTTAATCCCCAATTCACATCTACTGGCCCAACCCGCAGTGATTGATAGCGCATTCTGCATCACATCCCTGATTGTACCCAGGTGCTTACCCGAGACAGCTATCGCTTCGTCATCGACATAAGCAAGCACACTTACTCCTTCCCGCTCCAGTTCCAATAGTAGTCCATTGATTACTACATTCCAAAGAAGAGGAGAGGGGACACCTCCCTGGGGTGTTCCCCGAACGACCCGTCTCGACCCGTAGTAAGTGATCAATCAGCTTGGATACTGGGTCTCCGACCTCAAGTGGTTCCGTAATTGCCTGGACCTTCACGTTGTTGAAAGCGCCTTCAATATCGAGAAACGCCACCAACGAGAATTCTTGAAAATCCAGCGAATTCTCAGTTCCCCGAACCAAGGTGTGTAATGCCGTATCCACGGACTTACCTTTATGGTACACATGCTGAGATTGTGCCCAGTTTCAGGGTACAATTCTCGACCGAATATAGACGTCCAGCAGCCTTTCCATGATTTTCAACAGAAAGGATGACAGAGATATTGGTCTTAAGTCCTTAGGGATGCTATGCGAGCTTCTACCTGCTTTGGGGATGAAGATCACTCTAGCCTCCCTCCATTTCATCGGGATGTACCCCAGCTTCAGACACCCTTTGAAGATAACTTCCAGCAAGGGAAGCAAGAGCTTCAAGTTCTTTTGAATTTCTGCTGGTACAATCCCATCCGGGCCAGCTGACTTAAAGGGCTTAAACCCTTTAATAGCCCATTTTATCTTCCGTCTATTCAGAAGATCCTCTATACGTAACAGTTGGACTCCGCAGTCATTTCTAAACCCACAATTATCCAAAGGCCCCGCAGTTGATACATCCTCACTTCCAGGGAAGTGAGTTTCCATCAAAAGATCAAGAGTATCTTGACTAGACACCATCCATTCGCCATCCGGTTTTATCAGATAGCCTGGAACAGCTGGACTAATGGAGAGAATCTTTCTTAAGCGCGAGGTTTCCGAGACCCCTTCCTTTCCATCACAGAAGCTTTTGAGATATTGGGAAAAGACTGAAAATAACTTACTTGGCCGCAGAAAATTAAAAAAATCTAGTAAAAATTCTAGTCCATGAATATTCCCCAAAATTTCCATATAGTCTCTGTATGATCTAAGCTATTAGAAAAACAACCGAAAGTATTGGTTACTAGTGGAAGTTTTCGAGATATTGGCCAAAGCCTGAAAATAACTTATTTGGCCGAAGAAAATTAAAAAATTCTAGTAAAAATTCTAGTGAAAGTTCATGAATTTTCCCCAAAATTTCCATATAGTCTCTGTATAACTTAAGCTATTAGAAAAACAACCGAAAGTATTGGTTACTAGTGGAAGAAATGCCGGAAAGGCGGAATATTATTAAATTTCAATATTTCATATTCCGAGTTCCTTTACTTCGGAGATCAACAATTTACCAATTTAAGGATTACTTTTAATATTTTATTCCGCTGAGACGTTTTATTTAGGGGGAGAAAAATATACTTAATGAATGAAAAGTTTCCGCTGGTAATTACATAACAAAATTAATTCTCTTTAGTGGTAATGCTGCCACTTGCGGCGAGTAGCGTAATCTCTTATTTTCCGCCGTCAAAATTCCGCTATCTTATACAGCATCAATTTGAGTCTTTTGATCAGGGAAATCTATAAAATCATCGGAGCGGATCGTATTCGAACTACACCATATCACCCGCAATCGAACGGGTTAATAAAGAGATGGCATAGGACGTTGAAATCATCAATTATAGCAGCGGGACCAGACTCTTGGGTTGATAATTTGCCAATTATTATGTTAAGTCTACGTGTATCTTTTAAGAAAGACCTTCTAATGACGCCAGCCAAATTAGTCTATGGCACTACATTACGGATACCAGGGGAATTCTACGATATTAATAAATCAATGGAGACTCAGAGCGAGGTACTGAAAAATCTGCGAGAATCAATGGCAAACGTAAATCCGATGAACACGTCATTCCATACATGTAGTCACGTCACAGACCCTTCCAGTGCCATCTTAGTCTTTATTATCAGTAAGTCACGATACAGTATAACTTAAGAAACAATTATGACATCGAAGTATCTGGAAAGAACCCCTGAAATGTATAGTATACCCCAAAATGTATAGTCCGGCCCTAGAGGTTTCTGGAGAGACCGGCCGTAGAGTGTAATAAAATGTTTCCATGAACTGAGTTAAAACAGGTGGTTTAAGTTTCGTTGAGTTGAAAATTTGTTGGTGTTAACTCGTACCGTTTCCATGAAACTGAGTTAAGTTGACAGCTATGTTAATATTTATTTCTATACTTTACTACAATATTTGTCTGATGAATTTTCGCTGGCTCTTTCAATTTGGTTATTGACTGTTGCTTTTTTACTATTAATGTTATACATACTTTAGCGATGTGATCACTTTTATTACACAACGAACATTTTAAATTTGTATGCTTGATGCGACAATCTGATGCTCGATGTAATCTATTTTTGACTTTGAACGTTGATTATAATTTGAATTCGAACGATGTCTATTTCGAATTGATCGTCCTGAATGTACTACCCTGTGAAACTCGCTTAAATTACTTGATGTTGCATTTGAATTTTCAATTTTTTTAACGCCTGAGTTTCAATTCTTGATGCTTCAAGTGCCGTAGCTTTCTTCAAAATATCAGCAAATGTTGTTACATCTAAGTGTAATAATTGTTCCCGAATCCAATTATCTCTAAGACCTCGAATAAACTGTGCTCGTAAAAAAATGTCTGCAACTGTTTCCTCTAGATTACATGTGCAAGTTGCTGTAAATTTACATTCCGGTAAATCTTTTTGGAGCGATGTCACAAATCCAGATATCGACTGATTACTGGTTTGATATGTATTTAGAAAATAATGTTGTAATACAACCACATTTCTTTCTGATTCAGCCAATACCCGAAATTCTTAAATGATTTTCTTAAATGATTCTGCCAATACCCGAAATGTTAAATCTTAAATTGGTTTATCAGATCCAAGTAATGCTGATAAATTATTGTGATGTGTTGATCCGATTGAAACTGTGAGTAGTTGAGCCATTTTCTTATCATCATTTATGTTTCGGACTGGTAAATAATTATTAAAACGTGGAATATTATTATTAACATTTGCGGGATTGTTTCCCGTGTTTTGTTGCAAATTTCGCAAAGTGCGATTATACCTTCCATAAATTCATAAATAGTTAGAAGCAAACAACGGACGAGATCAGTGTTATATTGGTCTGGTTTAAATAATGAGATAGAAAATTTAGTGGTTATTTTTCACATATGTGAGACTTTTAGGAATAATAACGTGAAAGAACCCTTAGTTAGTCATGAGATACCTAGTAGACCATTTGAAAAAATTACCGTTGACATTTGTGGCTAGTTGTTATCTAATATTGGTAGATTATTATATTAATGCCCAATTGCGCAGAAAAATGACTAATGGCCGGTTAGTTGTGCGCGAGTTAAATGATTTATATGAAATATGTTTTCACAATCAGAGTGCCGATTTCTAAAAATATATAAACAGATCTGCTTATCGATTTGGGTAGATAACCCAAATTATAACCGTAACATTGATAAGATAGAAGAGTATAATCAGGATATTGTAAACGAAAGTCAAAGAAATGAAAACCTTGTTTTATGAAGATCAAATCGAGTTATACGACCTCCAATTAAAATTCAAGATTATGAATGATTTTAAAAATTAAAAAAATAATAATAATAAGATTTGAAGTATTCTTAAAAAATAACTTTAATTTATTGATTATATGTATATGCAATTTTGTTGTAACATGAATAAAACAGTTACGTGTTTAATTTAAATATATTTGAAGAAATAAACATGTAATCAACATTTAGATAAAACGTATTATGTATAGTTGCATGTGAATGAAAACAATGGATATGAAATAGAGAGTGGAGCTCAGTAGAAGGGGAGACGATAAAAATAAAAGATGTGTTAAAATAACAACTTGTTTCATTTAATAAATACATAACAGTGGCGACTTAAAAGAACCCCAAGATTTTACTTTAAGGATTAAATTATCCTATACAGCTCTTTCAGATAAGTTAAAAGCTTCAATGAGTCGGAGACAATATTATAGAGGTTCGCACTTACTTTCCACAAACTATAAAAAATTGTAACTAATTTTGAAGGAATTTGGAACTAGGGAGGAATAGGGGTAGGGCAACAGCTCTATCACAACAAACAATAAAATGTATATGTACGATGAAAAAGGGATCCTTATATGAGTTACCAATTTGCATACATATTTATTAATATACAATAATTGTTCTAAGTCCGTTGGACCAGTTCTAATGGTTGACGCTATGTTTATTTTTGACATGAATTCGCAATGATTTTGCATACCTGAATTTAGAATCACAAATTTCACAATGGAATAGGGTTTCTCCTGTATGTTGCAGCATGTGTGATTTTAATCGGCTCTAGTATGCAATAATTTAACGTGACGCGTTAAATGCACCTTGAACGCGAATCCTTCTCCGCACCCTGGGCATACGTGCTCTTTCACACGTGAGTGCAAATCCTTGTGCAATTTCAAAATAGTTTTATTAGAAAATCCCTTATCGCACTCATCGCATTTATATTTTAGATATAAATCGGTTGTTTTAGCATCAAATGAAACGTGTTTCGAATTAATGTGATAGTGCATGTGGCTATTGAAACCGCCTAACGTTGAAAATGATTTATCGCAATGTCCACATTTATGTGGTTTTTCCTTGTCATGAACTGCTTTGATATGCTTTTTTAAACTTGTGATGTGTAATACTTTACCACAAAATTCACATGGGACCTTTTTCCACGTCCTTTTGGTTACTGTGATTGGCTTTTGATCAACACCAATACCATGAATCATTAAACGATGATTAACTAAGTATCTTGGTTGCTTAAACTTTTTATGGCATATTTTGCAGACAACGTTTTTTGCAACGTGAGTATATAAATGTTGTTGTAATGCTTTCATGTTGTGAAATGTTTTTTCACAATGCTGGCATTTAAATATACGCTCGGTGTTGTGGGTTAAAATATGTTGGCGAAGATTATCTTGGCGCTTAAATTTTTTGTTACAGTAGTAGCATTCAAAAGGCCTTTCGGGTCGGTGAATTTCGGCATGCACACGATACTTTGCCCCTTTCTTAAATTCTTTGCCACAAACTTCACATTCATACATTTTTATTTCTGAAAAAAACGGAAAATATATACGTATTCCAAGATGGTAAAATAGGCCGATTTGGTCTACCTGCGTGAATTCTCATATGATGTTTTAGCCTTTTAAACGTATTAGTTTTAAAATCGCAGCTTTCACTCCAGCAATCATATATATCAAAAAGGGACAATGGACGACCCACAATAAATGGCGGTGGTAAGGGAATTTCGCAACTCAAGTATTCCTCATCCAATTCAAAGGCATGCGCCGATGGAGTCGATAAAATTAAACAATCCTTTGAACTAAAAAATTAACAATAACAAACAACCAAAAGTATTAAATTGTTCGATTACCTGTCGTCTAACGTTTCACTTTTAACATGCTCCACATTTACAACACCCAATTGTGGTGCGTCTTCAAAGTTTGTATTGCTGTTCTGCTCGTCGATACCACACTCTTCTTTAAATTCCGTGTTAACTGGTCCAATAACCAGCTTCATAACGGAGTTCAGGACATCCTCTGTGTTAATAATCGTCTCTTTGGTAGCGGCAGCAATTTTTAGATAATCCATACAACTTGCACATATTGAGTCGGGTAAATTTGGATAACAGACTACCTAAAAACCCAGCAAACTATTAATTTGTTGTTAGTCTATGGTATGCCTTCAATTTTACAGAAATATTAAACAGGGTACTTATCAACTCAGCTGCAATCCCGTCGCCCTCATCGTTAAAAAATGGAATTATCCCAACATTTTTCAAGCAAACACGGCATGAATTTAACTTGATTTCAATTTCCATTTTATTTAGTGAAAAATATAAAAATATTTTAATGAAATTATAATAACTATCGATTTTTTCCTTTTTCGTAAAATCGGAACATATTCTGTGTACCGCCGATTAGTAAATGTCAAAAATATTATACATACACTGCATTACCGTTTCTACAACCACACGATCGACGTTTTAAGAGTACAAACGCATCAGCCATGTGACATGAGGGGGAGGGTATTTTCCGTTTTATACAAGGCTAATAAATGCCTCTTTTAAAGGGACATACCGCTAATACTATTTTATTGCATGAACTAATTCAATACGAAAACTATTTGGCGCGTTCCATTGGTTGTTAGTAAAGTACTCGCAAGAACTTCTTTTCCAGTTGCCAAAGAACGTAAAATTTTTTGTTGTTGTTCTTGTTGGCAGTGTGTAGGTATAGCGCGTAAACGATCATCTTTTGTTGTTGGTTTTCTTATGCATATTTTATTTAAACGCACTTGTGCAACACAGGCAACATATTTGTTGAAAAACAAAATTATTGCATAAACAAGTTAATATCAATCAATTAGCGTTTGCATGATACAGACGTGTATTTTCTACTAATTTCTTCAAATAGAATTTATATTTCTATATAAAATTTAATTTATATAAAAGAGATAGGTATAAATAAAATAAAAAATACAAAAATAAAATAAAATAAAACAACATTCATAAAAACATACATTCATAAATAGTGCCTAAACTTAATAATGTGTGTAATAGTGAAAAAATTAAAACCACCATAAACAAAAGAAAAAGAACGTCAATTAATACCCAACTAGCTGTACTGCAGTTAGAAAAAGAAAATAACATGGCAAAATTAAGGGCCAAACAACTCAAAACATGTGTAATGGACACTTGCAATAACAGTGATAAAAATATTACGGCAAATGCTGAACAACAAATTATCTACGCCGATGACATGGATTTAAATAACAGTTTTGATGGAATAAACGATAATGAAAATATTTCATCAGAAACCCACTTACAAAATACCAAGATTAAGAATCCGCGGATAACTATACCACCCCTAATCGTGCAGAACATATCTTACTTAAATACGAGGCAAATCCTGGATGAATGCAAACTCAAATATTCCATCAAAATAATAAGTGTTGGGTTAAAAATATACTTTCCAACTGACGAGTTCAAACAAATTGCCATAGCTGCATTAACAACTAATAAGGTTGAATACTTTACCTTTGAACCTACCCAAAGCAAACCTATCAAAGTAATCGCCTTCGGTATACCTGATGCAATGACAACAGATGATATAATATCCGGTTTAATGGAGGAGTATGATATAAACAGTAATGATGTGATACAAATTACTCCAATACACTACAACGACAACAAAAACAAAATCAAATACCACATTCTAAAATTCAACAAAACGAATGTAACGAAACAAAAAATTTATAGTATTAAACATATAAACAATGTTATAATTTCAATTAAGCCGTTACGAAATTATATAAACAAACCAACTCAATGCCGAAGGTGTCAAATGTATGGTCACGGAACGAGTTATTGCTACAAGAAACTGATTTGTATGAAATGCAGCGGCAACCACATAAGTGAAACTTGTACTTCAACAGAGATAAAATGTGTCAACTGCAATGGAATTCACCTAGCAAATTCAAGGGACTGCCCAGAATTCGAGAAATATAAAATTATAAGGCAAAACTTAAACATCAATAGAAAAATAAAAAATCTTCGAACAACTCAAGCTGCAGGGACACACCTCCAAATATCAACAGAAGAACAACAGCAAAGCAACTCTAAACAATATAAGAGCAATTTCCCTGGACTATCACCAATTAAAGAGACTTCACAGCATTTAACATGGATTAACAAATTTTCAACAAAAAGTTCGTCAAATATTAACAGTAACACAACATCTGGAGATCAAACTAATAATTTGTTTTCTATTAACGAAATAACAAGTTTAGTTACCGACATAATAGCACAACTATCTAACTGCAAAACTAAATCCGAGCAATTTAGTGCAATCACCAACTTAACAATAAAATATCTATATGAAGGAAAATAAACTAAAATCACTAAATGTAATAATATGGAATGCTCAAAGTATTAAACCAAAATGTATCGAATTATTTGATTTCTTAAACCATGAAAATATACATATATGTCTTGTCACCGAAACATGGTTAATTGACGAGGATAATATTTACAATCCAGACTATAAGGTGTACAGATTGGATAGACCGGGTAGAATAAACTCAAGAGGAGTATTAATTGGACATGGTGGCGTGAGTATCCTTATTAAACAAAATATTAAGCATAAATTAATTCCCTCCTTTAACTTAAATATTATTGAGGCTATTGGTATCAAAGTATATAGTGATATAGGGGATGTCATATTCGTCTCAGCATATTTTCCAGGTAGTAATGATTCTTTGAAACTTAATTTTTTCAAAATTGACTTACAAAAATTAACAAATATATCAGATACCTTCTTTATTGGTTGCGATCTAAACGCAAAAAATCGGGAATGGAACTGTCAGAGGGGTAATCGTGCTGGAAAAATTCTTCATAATGAGTCTTTAATTAAAAATTTCGATATTCTACCTACTAGGAAAAATAGGATTAAGATTATGATAAGTAGAGCTAGTTACAAAGCGGTTTTTTTTCCCCACCGTCCTACTTTTTCCGCTACTAAATAATGATATTATATTCAGTTAATATGCAAACTCAAAACAGATAACATATTCATCATTAATACACGTAGTTAACAAATTAATAATTAAGAAGAAAAGCATACTGCTGTACTCCAAATACAATTTTATATGTAAATCTCATTTGTTGTAATAATAAAGGAATGAATTGAATTGAATTGAAACAAGTTAATATGTAACAATTAATACTAAATATGGTTATTAATTTGTTTAATATATTAATTTACACAAAACACATTTGGACACAGCAAAAAAAATACTTAAATAGCAAATTATAAAAATTGCGCACTAATATGTTTGGTGGTGGTAGTGTCGATAAAATCGAAAAAAGATCAAATCTATCAAAAAATATAGATTTGATCTAGATCAAGTCTCTGTCATTTTTGTGTTGGATCGAACGTAAAAAAATCAAATCTTTTTGATCTAAATCAAATCTTTTTGTTGGAAAGAACGTAAAACTTGTGTCCCAAAGAACGTAAAAACTTGATTTCAATCAAATATTTTTGATTTACATCAAATATTTTTTCCGAAAGAACTTCACGAAAGTATAATCAAAGTTTGTATATCCCTTTTCCGGACAGAATTTTTTTATTTCTTCAATTTCAGTCCACCGTACACAAATGTGGAAGTAACATAAATAATGACAGGTTGTTAATATCTTCAGGATTTTAACGGATGTTAAATAACATAAATTATATCATTAATTATTTGTTCTTGATACCATATTAATCATTTTACTATTATTATATTTAGTTTTATTTTTCGCACGAAAAAGATTTAAGTGGTATGCACAAATGTGTATGGTGGTCCAAAATACATACAAAAATAAATTTATGACATGATTCTCTTTCGTACACGAATTTTACACGGACAATTGTGATCGAGGGCCGAAATAAGAATGTGATTGAAAAATATGGTTGTATCTTTTAAGATACAATGGGCTCATTAACCCTAATCATCGTAGAAGTTGTAGAGATGCAATTGTTTAATGAGCAGCGCTATTCAGTTCAGGAGACAATTTTATACAGGTTCGCATTTTTTCAGTGGATCGCAAAACTTTCCACAAACTATAAGAAATGACAACTAATTTTAAAGGAACTTGGAACTAGGGAGGAATAGGGCCACAGCTCTATCACAACAAGCAATAAAAATTTTATGTACGAGATATGAGTTACCAATTTGAAATATTTATTAACATACAAACAATCCATAATCATTGTTATTTATCTAAGTGCGTTGGACCAGTTCTAATGGTTGACGCTATGTTTATTTTTGACATGAATTCGCAATGATTTTGCATACCTGAATTTAGAATCACAAATTTCACAATGGAATGGGGTTTCGCCTGTATGTTGCAGCATGTGTGATTTTAATCCGGTCATATCGCCTGAAATTTTACCACAAACGTTACAAACAAAATTTCTTGGATCGGCTGTATTATGCAATAATCTAACGTGACGCGTTAAATACACTTTCAATGCGAATTCTTTACCGCAGTGTGGACATACGTGCTCTTTCACACCTGAGTGCAAAACCTTATGCAATTTCAAACAAGTTTTACTTGAAAATCCCTTATCGCACTCATCACATTTATATTTTAGATATAAATCGGTTGTTCTAGCATCTAATGAAACGTGTTTCGAGTTAATGTGATAGTGCATGTGGCTATTTATACTGGCTACCGATGAAAATGATTTATCACAATATGCACATTTGTGTGGTTTTTCCTTGTAATGAACCGCTTTGACATGCTTTTTTAAACTTTGGATTGATAATAATTTACCACAAAATTCACATGGGACCTTATCATCGGTCGCCGCTGGAAACGTCTTTTTGGTTACTGTGCTAGGCTTTTGTTCTACACCAATACCATGAATCCTCAATCGATGTCTACTTAAGTTTCCTGATTGATTAAACTTTTTATGGCATATTTCGCAGACAACGTTTTTTTCAACGTGAGTATATAAATGTTGTTGTAATGCTTTCATGTGACAAAATGATTTTTCACAATGCTGGCATTTAAATATACGCTCGGTGTTGTGGGTAAAAATATGTTGACGAAGATTTAATTGACGCTTAAATTTTTTGTTACAGTAGTAGCATTCATAAGGCCTTTCGTGTCGGTGTCCTGCGACATGTTCACGATGCTTTGCCCTGTTTTTAAATTCTTTGCCACAAACTTCACATTCATACATTTTTATTTCTGAAAGAAAAACGGAAAATGTGTATATGTATACTGCAAGATGGTAAATTAGGCCGATTTGGTTTACCTGCATGAGTTCCCATGTGATGAAGTAGTCGTTTATACGTATGAATTTTAAAACCGCAGCTCTCATTCCAGCAATCATAAATATCAAAAAGGGACAATGAACAATCCACAATAATCGGCGGCGGTAAAGAAATTTCGCAACTCAAGTATTCTTCATCCAATTCAAATTCATGCTCCGATGGGGTCGATAAACTTAAACAATCCTCTGAACTAAAAAATTAACAGTAATAAACTACCATAAGTACATATTAAATTGTTCGATTACCTGTCGTCTAACGTTTCATTGTTAACATGCTCCACATTTAAAGCACCCAACTGTGATGTGTCTAGAAAGTTTGTATTGCTGCTCTGCTGGATATCGCAGTTTTTTTTAAATGCAGTTTTAGGTGGTACAATGTCCAGCTTCAAGAGGGACTTCAGGAGATCTTCTGAGTTAATAATGGTCTCTTTGGTAGCGGCAGCAATTTTTAAATTATCCATACAACTTGCGCATAATGTGTCTGGTAAGTTTGGATCACGGGCTACCTAAAAACCCAGCAAACTATTAATTTGTTGTTAGTCTATGGTAGGCCTTCAGTTTTACAAAAATATTAAACAGGGTACTTATCAGCTCGGCAGCAATCTCGTCGCCCTCATCGTTAAAAAATGGAATTATCCCAACATTTTTCAAGCAAATGCGGCATGAATTTAGCTTGATTTCCATTTTATATGGTGAAAAATATATAAATATTTTAATCAAATTATAATATGTAATTATCGAATTGTTCCCTTTTTTTGAAAAACAACATCCTGTGTTCATCTGTGATTTTTAAATGTCAAAAATGTTATATTTACACTGCATTATCGTTTCTACAACTTCACGATCGACAATGTTAGTGTACAAACGCATCAGCAATGTGTGTTCCGTTTTATACGGGTCTAGTTTGTATACTACTGCTCAGTGCTCATAAGAATTTAGGTTTAGGCACTGTCTAAAACAGCATTAGCTTTTATTCCACAACTTATTTTTTCAGTAAAAAAAGAGCGAGATAAAAATATAATTTTGCCACGTACTAAAACGAAACAAAAAATATTTCAGTAAAATTTACTGGGGAAAATGTTGCCATAAAAAGTATGAAACTCAATACTTTTTATGGCAACATTTGTTTGTCTTTTTCACCCTAACGTAATTTTAATATGCATACTCTCCTCTTTTCGGTTTCCCAGTATTTTTTACTGAAAAAAATTGTTTCACTGTGGAATCCACGCATAAACATATAAACTCTTTAATAATGTGAAAATATTTGTTTTTTTTTGTACATACACACATATATTTATGGCAATATACTAAATAAATGTCAAAATTAAAACGCTTAATTATAATTTTACTTCCATCTTTAGGAGGGGTCGTAAGTATATTATATTCTTAATGCTTATATAAATTTAGCTGTTTTGCTTTGGCAAAGTCCGCTCAGCTTTAAATATGTAATCAATTGTTAGTGGCCAATTTTTGTTTCAGCAATATTTGCTGGTGAATTTCCAGTATCGGAAAATAATAGTTCATCATAGTTGGCGTATTTATCAGTAGTAATTAAAGAAAAGTTGGCTTTAAATAAAACCAAAAAAATAAGACTTTCATAAAACCGATTCAGCTTACAATTACTAGTGACATGAAAGCCAACTATGATGAACAATTATTTTCCGTTACTGAAAATTCACAAGGAAATATTGCTGAAACCAAAATTGACCGCTAATATTTTATTTTTTAAAGCTAAGCGGACTTTGCCAAAGCAAAACAGCTATTTATAGCTCAAACATCAGTCCTCCTATTGCTGATGTATAACGACAGCAATGTTTGTATGTTAGTTTAGACTAGTTACTTGTATTTTCACTTGTATTTTACAATAAAATTAATAAACATATTTTTTAATCAATTTATATAATTTTTTTATTTAAATTCAACGGATTTTCTAAACAATTATTTTTTATTTGAAATACAATATTGTCAAATTCGACTTAGTGTGGTGCGCGTTTATATACAAACGATGCGCGTTTATATACATTTTTTCTGATATAAATCATCAATTACTAGGTATATATTAAGACTGCGGTCCAATTCGTGACTTATTTTGTGGAGACTGACGTATTTGAAAGTCTACTAAGAGCCTCCTGTCGCCTGGACTGATTGTAGACTTGTTTGACTTTTACGGGAGGCTTGCGCACTAACTGGTAACTCATCAAAATATTTCGAGCATTTTTCTAATACGCCTATTCAACAGAAGACTAATTTTAGATTTTGAAATAAGTCAGTCTCCACAAAATAAGTCACGAATTAGACCGCAGTCTAAGAATTCAATCCGGATTGAACCCAGATTGAAATTGCAATATATCTCTTTTTCAACCAAAAAAATGACCCAATTTAAGACCAAACCACTCAAATGTGTGAGTAAAAAATCACATGTGTGAGTAAAGAGCCTTCTGTCGCCTGGACTGATTGTAGACTTGTTTGACTTTTACGGGAGGCTTGCGCACTAACTGGTAACTCATCAAAATATTTCGAGCATTTTTCTAATACGCCTATTCAACAGAAGACTAATTTTAGATTTTGAAATAAGTCAGTCTCCACAAAATAAGTCACGAATTAGACCGCAGTCTAAGAATTCAATCCGGATTGAACCCAGATTGAAATTGCAATATATCCCTTTTTCAACCAAAAAATGACCCAATTTAAGACCAAACCACTCAAATGTGTGAGTAAAAAATCACAGTATGTAATGGCGGATTTACTAATTACAATCCGTAGAACAGTATATATTTTATACCATGTGCATCCCTCGAATATTTATATATGTATTTACACCATGTATATCCATTTTCTGACCCCTTCCCGCAAAATCGAAATTGTCTTGGAACTGAAAATTGTCATTAACACTTCTTACCAGAGGTCTTGACTGAGGTTCCGATAATGCGTCTAATAGATAATTCACTTCCTCATCTGATGAGCCTATATATGATCCCCCAATCCATGTCCCAAAGTGTCCACGAATTTTTTTCGAACAAAATCAAAATTGTCTTGGAACTGAAAATGGCCATATCAGAGATCTTGACTCAGATTCCGATAGTGCGTCTAATAGATAATCAAATTCTTTATCTGATGAGCTCAAACACTGTCCCACAACCCGGGTCCAAAAGCATTCACATGTTTTTTTTTTTTTTGAAAAAATTAAATTTGACTTGGAACTGAAAATGGCCATTAACACTCCTTACCAGACATCTTAGGGTCAGGGTCTAGCAACTTATTAAACTCCTCGAGCCAGAATGTGGTACGTAATACTAGATTTTAACATGAGGGTAACATAAAGGTATTTTTTCTTTTAATGATTCATTAGGAATAAACTCTTATTTATTTTTCCTAGTCCTATTCTTAAGACAATCTAGCATAGTATGAAAAATTTCAGCTAGAATAAAAGCTATAAAGTATCCTTTATTTAACCTTCTACCCGACAGTGGATAAATATTATTTGATCAATCAAAATATGATTTTAAATTGTTCAATAAAGGGATGAAACAATAGACAAAAATTTAGTTTAGTTTATTTTGCTAAATTCCACTGAATTTTTATTATATTACTTTCAATTGGATAAAATTTTAGTACACAGTGACGTATTTGGTTTTAGAACTAAGTTACGTATAGGAACAGTAATGTTTTCTAATTAGATTTTAATTTAACAGTGTTAAACTAATACAATGATAAAAGTGCGGGTTTGTAAAGAACTTCACACGCTTAAATATAGTTAGGTACAATTTGTTATAACTGATATACAGTCTGGCCTTAGTTGAACCGATGGATCATATACTACAGCTTTGTGCCACACTTAAGGTAAATCAATGTGCCAAACTTAAGGTAAAAACTTGTTTTAGAACAGAATTTTAGATCAGTTTGCCATAGAGTTTTTAAAAAATAATTGTATTTACCAAAAAATTGACTTTTACCTTAAGTTTGGCACACAACCTACGTTTGCAAGTGAAGTTCTTCACAAATCCACACTTTTATCATTGTATTAGTTTAACGTCACTGTTAAATTAAAATCTAATTAGAAAACATGACTGTTCCTATACGAAAATTAGTACTAAAACTAATCCAACCACCAAACGTATGTGTGTACTAAAATTTTATAGATTGAATGTAATATAATAAAATATAGAAATAAAAAATAGCGATTCAGTGGAATTTAGCAAAATAAGCTAAACTAAATTTTTGTCTATTGTTTCATCTCTTTATTGAACAATTTAAAATCATAATTTGATTGATCAAATAATATTTATCCACTGTCGAGTAGAAGGTTAAATAAATGATACTTCATAGCTTTTATTCTAGCTCCAATTTTTCATACTATGCTAGATCTTAACTATTGTTGTCTTAAGAACAGGACTAGGAAAAATTATTAAGAGTTTATTCCTAATGAATTATTAAAAAATAGAAAAAATGATTTCCACTTTATACCTCATGTTAAAATCTAGTATTAAGTATAGCATCCTGGCTCGAGGAATCTAATAAGTTGTTAGACCCTGATCCCAAGATCTCCGGTAAGGAGTGTTAATGGCCATTTTCAGTTCCAAGACAAATTTAATTTTTTTCATAAAAAAAATCGTGAATACTTTGGGACCCGGGTTGCGGGAGTGTTTAGACTCATCGGATGAGGAATTTAATTGTCTATTAGACGCACTATCGGAACTTGAGTCAAGATCTCTAGTAAGGAGTATTAATGGCTACTTTCAGTTCCAAGACATATTTGATTTTGTTTGAAAAAAATTCGTGGACACTTTGGGACCCGGGTTGACCGACAGTGGAAATAACCTTCATCGGAACTTTTGCTGATGATACCGCAGTATAGGCATCAAGCGAATCGCAGAACAGCAGTAGGTAAGTATTCTAGTAAGCACTCGATAAAATCAGTCAATGGTACAGATTCGAGTAAAAATCACTTTCCAATAACAACAAATGTCAATTTTTTTTTATTAAACTAGCAAATAAATCTAGCAGTGTGATTGTTCAGTGGCTAAATTTTATTAAAATAATTACAGTTTAGAGTCGTAAAAAAAGGTAGGAGATGATCGTTGGTAATTTTTTCTTGGCCTACTCAATTAGGGCCAATACACCCGGTTAATAATAATGCCATTGCTTGCTGGGAATGACGTTAATAATGATCATGTAATGTGCGTTATTGAAAAATGATGTTTAGTATTGATGTAAATCCGGATTTTCTGATTTCGAGACATCATTAGTTGTGTTTCATTACATACTTTTCTTTAGTTCTACTCTATTTAAATATGTATATACAATTGTTTTTCGGGATTGTCGACAGCGAAAGGATGGATTTGTCGTCGGCTGCAGGATTTTTTAAGCGAATATTAATTTTTTTAAACTATTAATTAAAATTATATTTTTTTTTATCACAAACAAGTGAAATTGTAATGTAGTATTTATTTAGGTACAATATAAACCTTCGATTTAACGGGACACAAAAATATTTCTTTTTTATCCCTGCAATCTGTTCTGGGGCCTGCTGTTCAAGGCTCTTCCTGCTCAATCAGCTAATTCAATGACGTACGGCTCGCTTATAGGACTGATTTTTGAGACCATCTGCACATTGAAAGTTCCATGCTAGCCTATACTGACATGAAAGATGTCATATCATATATGTGTTACATTTCATCACAGTTCGTAATGTTATGAAATTTTACTTTTACATCCTCATGCCAAAGCTTTAACCACTGTGCAATTTGTTCAGTAACAATATAACTTTAACATAAATATTAATATGTAAAATAATAGGCGTTTTTGGAAATATCCCACGGTAACTTTTTTTTCATACTTTTCTGTAAGGAAAAAGTCATAAGGAATTCTATTGGGGATGCGTTGTAAGTTTACATTTCGCGTGGTAATATTTATATTCAGCAAAATTCAATTACGTCTTTTAACAAATATTTACATTTTTGTTTTATTTTTTTTTTAATATTTTATGCTTTGAAAGTTTGTACTTAGGTACATTTTTCTTACACTACTAATTGAGTACAAATTGACAGAAAGACAGAAATTAAAAAACAACTAAAAGTAAATTACCCTAAAGTTACTCTACATGTTCGGAAATAGATTTGGTAATTGTTTGTCAGCAAGTTACCCAAAAGATACTATGGGCTATTTCCGAAAACGCCTACTGGTTGACAGTATGGCATTATTGCTGACAGTGTAATGGCCCTAAATGAGACTTCTGTACCTTGTTTCCATGAACCAGGTTGGAGTTAGGTTGAGTTGAAATTAGGTTTTCGTTAATTCCAAAATGCCGTTGATCGTTTCCATGGAGTAGAGTTGTGAAATAAGAAATGTGAAAGAAACAACTTTTGGCTTTAATTTTTCTGTGTTGGGTCATTTTATTAATATTTATTTTAGTTTTTTTTTATTTTATGAAATTGAACAAATTAAATTTCGTATTTTGCTATAAAATAAGAAATGCCAAATTTTACTACAAGTTAATTTTTCGAAAAAATAGAAAAATTAACGCCTTGCGGTAAACACCATTACCATAAATTGGTTTTATTTCCCCTAATCCTAAAATTTTTTTTCTTAAGCTTAGTACTCAGTTCAAAGTGAAATGAAATTTTAACGTGGTCTCCAAAAATCTATTTATTTTCGCGTGAAATAGAAATGAAATTTTATTTGGAGAATTTTTAATTTTAACGTATAAATTTGTAAACATGCATAAATTAATTTCTTTATTTTACGTAAATAATTTAAATTAAATTGACTTTAATTAAAATTTATGAATTTGTGGTATTAAAAAATTTCTTTTTTGCCAAAAACAAACAAATGTCAAAATTTCGCGTGAAAATAATGTGCCGAGACATTATTTTCACATGAAAATAATTTAAAGAGTTTATGCGCGCCATCTTTGATGTATTGAACACACTTGGTTTTTTTGTTGGAGAACTGAGTACTACAAAACGAAAACAGAAATGAAATTTTTCATTTCTAATTTCACTTTGGTAAAATCGTATGGAAATTTCACGTGAAATCGAACTGAGTACTAGGCTTTAACATTAAAGACAATCGGCTTTAATACAATGCAATTGTTGTTGTAATCTTTTGAAAGCAACACAGCTATTATTTTAAAATACTTTTTTGTTTTAAATATACCTATTTGTGGTTCAATATTTTTAATATAAATTTCCTTGACATTAAAAATGAACATTTTTCATTGCCGTCATTTTGAATTTCAACTCTACTCAATCCCAATAGTTTCGTCGAGTTCGAAATAATTTAACGAAAAGTAAACTCTACTCTGTTTCTATAGACGCTAACTCCAACTCAAGCCACTTTCAACTCTGCATGGAAACAAGATACTGAATAATTTCTGTGGTAACCCTCTAAACAAAAAATCGAATTCGCAAAATACGGTACTTATACGAACTATAACTGAACCATTCTTTTTTGCTTTCTCCCACAACGATCCCATAAACTAAATCATTCAAGGCGAATTTATTTGACTCTGTAGCAAAATTTTCTGCAGAAAAATTTGCTGGTGAATAACAAACGAAGAGAGAGAGAGAGAAAGAGAAAGAGAGAGAGAAAGAGAGAGAGAGAAAGAGAGAGAATAAACAACATTTTTGTAAATAAATTTCCCCTACATATCATTTTGTAAAACTTATTGCCCCTTCGGTATAACAATTATTTATTCTGCTTTATTGTGCTATTAACTTTTAGGTTAACTTAGGTAAGTATTTCATACATTTTTTAATTATTCTAATTTTATATTTATGGAATTTAATTTATCTTTCTATCGTTCCTCCTCTTCATCCATACAACTTCTACAAAAGTCATTCGTCTCTAGACCCAGCCTTCTCGCATGTTCCCCAAAAAGGCAGTGTCCTGTCAGCATCCCTACGACCAATCCTAAATCTCGTTTTCCCAGGGATACAAGTGCCTTGGAGCGCCGCAGGTCCAGTTTTGGCCAAATCTGTTTTGTTACCCCCCTGCACGTGAGAGTGTTGGTTCACCTCTCATCTGTCAAGGCGATTGCCTTTTTAGTGAGCGTCAATTTGAGCGCTGCTAAAGACCTCCCTTTCCGGTTGCATCTGGAGAGTCGTACCGTGCCTAGCTAGTTCGTCTGCCCTGCAGTTTCCCGTGACGTCCGAGTGACCAGGGACCCAGATTATCTGGATACTGAAATACTCGCTCATCTCATTAAGAGATGATCGGCAATCCAGCGCCACCCGTGACTTCAGAGAAACCACCTCTAGTGACCTGAGTGCCGCTTGATTGTCCACATAAATCGCGATCCCTAACAGATACCACGTTATGCTTCAACCATGTCACGACTTCCCCTATCGCCACCACTTCAGCCTGGTACACGCTGCAGTAGTCAGGGAGACGAACAGAAATATTAACATTGAGCTTCTCATAGAAGACTCCGGCTCCTACTTTGCCGTCTAGCTTAGAGCCGTCCGTGAAAAATTTCAGTGCCTCGTTTTGCAGTATTGATCCGTTCCTCCAGGATTCCCTAGAAGAACAGATGATCCGGAAACCTATATCGAAGCACAACGTTGGTTTAATATAATCAAGATTCACCAGTTCTTCCCCTAGTGATATAACTATCGTCGGGTGTCCCGCCTGAAGACACTTCCACTGAGACAGCCGAGACCTTTGTAGCCACATTGGCTGCCATCTGCTTACCAAAAAATTCGATTGAAATAAGATGGAACATAACGTCTAAAGCGCGTGTAGGTGTTGTCCTAAGCGCCCCGCTTATAAGCATACAGGCCGTTCTTTGCACCTTCTCCAACATCCTTATGTAGGTTACCTTTTCCAGAGTTGGCCACCAAACGCCGACCCCGTACATCAGCATAGGCCTTAGCACTGCGGTATAGAGCCAGTGTACCAGCTCTGGTTTAAAACCCCATTTCTTCCCTATGGCGTTTCTACACGAGTAAATGGCTACATTAGCCTTATTTACCCTTTCTACAATGTTAGGCTTCCAGCTGAGCTTACTGTCCAAAATTATGCGCAAAAGTCTCGCTCTGTAATCAAAAGCCAGTCTAATGCCGTTCACGGTAGGAGGGCTAACTACCAGAATTTTATATTTCTTAGTAAATAGTACCAGCTCTGTCTTGGAGGGGTTGATCCCTAATCCATATTTGCTGGACCATTTCGTAACGATCAGGAGTGCATTCTGCATAACATCCCTAATCGTATCCAAATATTTGCCAGAGACAGCTATCGCTACATCATCTGCATATGCTACAACCCCTATCCCCTCTTTCTCCAGTTCCAACAGCAATCCATTCACCACTGCACTCCAGAGAAAGGGGGACATTACTCCTCCCTGCGGAGTTCCTCTAACCACCCGCCTTCTAATGGTGGACTCTCCCAGTTCCGAGATAATAATCCTGCTTACCAGCATCTGATTTATCAACCTACTTATAGGATAATCCACCTTCAAAAATGACAATCCTTCCATGATCGCCTCCGTTTTTACATTATTAAAGGCACCCTCAATGTCGAGAAATGCTACCATACAATACTCTTGCGAGTAAATTGACTTCTCAATCATGCGTACTAGATCGTGCAGAGCTGTGTCCACCGACTTTCCCTTACAGTACGCATGCTGCAACATTGCCCAATTCCTTGGCTCAACTTTTGTTCGAATAAGTACGTCTATCAATCTTTCCAAGGTTTCCAACAGAAAGCATGATAGAGTTATAGGCCTCAGGTTCTTTGGATAAGCCTGTGAGTTTTTTTCCGATTTCGGGATAAAACTCACTCTGACCTCCGTCCATTTCCTGGGAATATAGACCAATTGCAGACATCCCCTGAAGATAACCTCCAGCCAGGGGAGGATAACTGCAGAGTTCCTTTGGATCTCTGCTGGTATAATCCGACCCGGGCCGCCGATTTATAAGGCTTAAAACCGTTCAGCGCCCACAGGATTCGTTTCCTGTCCACGATGCCATCCACATCTGTTAAAGGTGTTCTTCGATGAGCTTCAGGCTCCATCGAGTCATCAATGCTTCCCGGAAAATGGGTCTCAATGAGAAGCTCCAATGATTCCACACTTGAAGCTGTCGATAACCCGTCCGGCCTATTTAAGTAACTAGGACTGGTTGGGTTAGTAGATAGAATTTTCCTAAGGCGAGAAGTCTCAGAGACTTCCTCCATTCTACAACAGAAGAGTCTCCAAGACCCCCTTTGTGCCTTCCTCAACTCATCAACGATTTTCACTGGTGTTCTTAGCCTTATTAAAGGCTGTCCTACACACTCTCCGATAGGTTCCCAACTCCGTGGTCCACCATGCCGGTTTCTGCCTGCTCCTAGGTTTTATCAGGGGGCACGCAGCATTAAATGACAGATTGCATGCTTTTGTGACAATATCAACCATGCCATCTAATTCCTCTACTGTCGCCGGAAGTCCAGGAACCTCCAGCGGCAATAGTTCCTTCAACACCTCCCCATATTTGTTCCAGTTTGTCCTTCTGGGATTTCTAAAGGCTTTCCGGGCAACAGGTTTGATGTTGAGGTTATATGTAATATATCGGTGATCAGAGAATGAGTGCTCCTTCGCCACTCTCCACCCACTGATCATATCAAAAATTGTTTCTGACACACAGGTTACATCTAGAACCTCCTGTCGATTTCTAACAATGAATGTTGGTTCACACCCAATATTGCAAACTACAAGATTAGTATTTAATAAGTAATCAAAAAATAACTCACCTCTTTCGTTAATGTCTGTGCTTCCCCAGATTGTGTGATGCGCGTTTGCATCACATGCAAGTATCACACCTACCTTTTTCTGACCTGCTTCCCGGATCAGTTCCCCCAGATTATCCGGTGGAACCTCCTTCTCACGATCCATATAGGCTGAGGCTAGCCATAGTTTTTCACAGCCTACCTCAGCGCTCACCGCTGTAACTTCCCCGCTAATAAATTGTGGAAGAAGAAAAATATTCAAATTATTTTTCGCTAAGATACACGATCTGATCTTTTCAGAGTTCCTTGAGTATAATAATTTATACCCTTTCATTCTGAGGCCACAGATCCTGTTATTGTTAATCCAAGGTTCTTGGATTAACACCAAGTCCTCATCTGACTTAGGCAGTCTGAGCACGAGAGCTGCCGAGGCAGCCTTCGTGTGATGTAGGTTTATTTGTACAATGCTAACCATTGTCATCTATCTTACTCATCCCTTCATGCACTCCCTGCATCAGGATAGTGTCATCTGGCTCGTTGGTTTGGTCGCAAACCCCCTCTCGTCGTTGTTCGACGGGTTGCCCCCATCGGACTTCAGAGAGAGGAGGCTGCCTCCCATCACCAACTTCTCTTCATCCGAAATATCGGAACGGCGACCTTGGTCGTCCTCAGCACGCTCGACCGTTTCCTGCCGGGTCCGTTCGCCGTCGCCCCCAGGCTGGTCTTCCGCGCCCTTATCGACCTCGTCTTTCTTATAAACTTTAAGAGTGATCGACCCGAAACCGAAGTTGATCTTTGTTTAACTAAAGATAAATATCTGACCTCAAAAAACTAAGAAACAAACAAACTAAAGATAATTTTAAAAGTAGGTTAAGGCAATTTTATGTCTCTCAGTGATTTTTTACTTTTATATTTCAAATTTTCAAATCCAACGCAGATTTATTTTATTTTGTATTCTTAAATTAATATTTTTCAAGTCAAGTTTGTACACACTTATTTCAATATAAATAAAGAAATCCTATCCTATATCCTGAGCTCTCTCAGAACTTTAATTATCGTGGAATTTGCAGAGATCCAGTGGTTTGATGAGCACTGTTAGATACAATTTTATAGAGGTTCGCACTTTTTCAGTGGATCCCAAAACTTTCTACAAAGTATAAAAAATGATAACTAATTTTGAAGGAATTTGGAACTAGGGAGGAATACGGCAACACCTATCACACCAAACAATAAAATTTGTATGTACGATGAATAGGTATCCTTATATGAGTCACGAATTTGAAATATTTATTAACATCAAACAATCCATAATTATTGTTATTTATCTAAGTGCATTGAACCAGTTTTAATGGTTAATGCTATGTTTATTTTTGACATGAATTCGCAGTGATTTTGCATACCTGAATTTAGAATCACAAATTTCACAATGGAATGGCGTTTCTCCTGTATGTTGCAGCATGTGTGATGTTAATCCGGACATATCGGCTGAAATTTTACCGCAAAAGTTACAAACAAAATTTCTTGGATCGGCTCTATTATGCAATAATCTAACGTGACGCGTTAAATACACTTTCAACGCGAATTCTTTTCCGCATTCCGGGCATACGTGCTCTTTCACACCTGAGTGCAAAACCTTGTGCAATTTCAAGCAAGTTTTACTTGAAAATCCCTTATCGCACTCATCACATTTATATTTTAGATATAAATCGGTTGTTTTAGCATCTAATGAAACGTGTTTCGAATTAATGTGATAGTGCATGTGGCTATTTAAATTGGATGACGATGAAAATGATTTATCGCAATATGCACATTTGTGTGGTTTTTCCTTGTAATGAACCGCTTTTACATGGTGTTTTAAATTTTGGATTGATAATACTTTACCACAAAACTCACATGGGATCTTATTATGTTTCGACGCTGGAAACGTCTTTTTGGTTACAATGATTGGCTTTTGTTCAACACTAAGACCATGGATCACCAATCGATGATTATCTAATTTTATTGAATGCTTAAAAGTTTTATGGCATATTTCGCAGACAACGTTTTTTTCACCGTGAATATATATATGTTGTTTTAATGCTTTCATGTGACAAAATGATTTTTCACAATGTTGGCATTTAAATATACGCTCGGTGTTGTGGGTAAAAATATGTTGACGAAGATTAAGTTGGCCCTTAAATTTTTTGGTACAATAGTGGCATTTATATGGCCTTTCGGGTCGGTGTCCTGCGACATGTACACGATACTTTGACCTTTTCTTAAATTCTTTTCCACAATCTTCGCATTCATACATTTTTATTTCTAAAAAAAAACGGTATATTCATATTGCAAGATGGTAAACTAGGCCGATTTGGGTTACCTGCGTGAGTTCTCATATGATGAATTAGCCGTTTATACGCCTTAGTTTTAAAATCACAGGTCTCACTCCAGCAATCATAAATATTAAAAACGGACAATGGACAATCCACAATAAGCGGCGGTGGTAACGGAATTTCGCAACTCAAATATTCCTCATCTAGTTCAAATTCATTCTCCGATGGGGTCGATAAATTTAGACAATCATCTAAACTAAAAAATAAACAATAATATAATAAACGACCAAAAGTATTAAATTGTTCGGTTATAAACCTGTGTTCTAAAGCTTCACTGTTAGCATGCTCCACATTTAAAGCAACCAACTGATGGATATCGCAATCTTCTTTAAATTTAGTTTTAGCTGGTCCAATGTCCAGCTTCAAGAGGGAGTTCAGGACATCTTCTGAGTTAATAATGGTCTCTTTGGTAGCGGCAGCAATTTTTAGATTATCCATACAATTTGCGCATAATGTGTCTGGTAAATTTGGATCACAGACTACCTAAAAACCCAGCAAACTATTAATTTGTTATTAGTCTATGGTAGGCCTCCAATTTTACAGAAATATTAAACAGGGTACTTATCAACTCGGAAGCAATCTCGCCGCCCTCACCGGTAAAAAATGGAATTACCCCAATATTTTTCAAGCAAACACGGCATGAATTTAACTTTATTTCAATTTCCATTTTAGATAGTGTAAAATATATATGTATATATATAAATATTTTAATGAAATTAATAACTATCGAATTGTTTCCTTTTTTTGAAAAACGTTGGAAAATCTCTGTACCGCAGTTTTGTAAACGTCAAAAATGTTACACTGCATTATCGTTTCTACAAGAGCGACAATTTAATGTGAAATTCGCTGACACAAAAATGTTGATCCAAATTTTCGGATCAATTATTTTTTGTCAGAGAACACAATTTTGGATTTTTTTGTTGACTTTTACTCAACACATAAAAAAAAACTAAACGTCATGTCAAATTGTCAAAAACGACGTTGCGCCATTTCTATTTTATTATATTTGTGTTTAATCAAATAAAAATTGTGTTCTATTCAAAGTGTTATTTTAAAAGATTATTGTACTCCGAAAACAAAATAAAAATATAATATCGAAAACGATATACGAATAATTAGTGTATTGCGGGTGTTTGAAATCAAACACACAAAATGGAAAATATAATTGACCATATAGCTATTCAAGAACTATTATCTTCCTCATCATCATCGGAATATCAATATCATCGGCATCATCAATTTCGATATCTTCAACAACATCGTCTTCATCTATGTATCGCCATTGTCTATGCATAAATTATGCAGAACACAGCATGCGAGCACAAACTTACTCGTTCGTTTTGCCATCCACTATGCATTCATTGTTATCGGAACTTTTCAATGGTGATGAAGATGATGATGAAGACGATGTTGTTGAAGATATCGATATTGATGATGCCGTGATGATGAGGAAGATAACGGGCATATCCAGATCCAGCACACTGAGTGGTCACTAAAAATAAAAGAATTTTTCATACAAAATTTGGTGAGGCCTCACTAAAAACAGTGAGAATCTCAATGTGCTGGATAAGCCAAATAGTTTTTGAATAGCTGTATCGTCAATTATATTTTCCATTTTGTGTGTTTGATTTCAAACATCCGCAATGCACTATCAAAATTATTTGTATATCGTTTTCGATATTATATTTTAATTTTGTTTTCGAAGCACAATAATCTTTTAAAATAACACTTTGAATAAAACACAATTTTTATTTCATTAAACACAACTTGCACTTTAAACAATCACAAATTCACAAATTTAATAAAATAGAAATGGCGCGAAGTCTTTTTGACAATTTAACATGACGTTTAGTATGTGTGAGTAAACAACAAATTTTATGGATTTTATTTTTGATCCAAAATCAAAAAAAAAACGGACAAAAAATGTAAACATCGTCTTTTTAAATCAAAAATGGATCAAAATTTTGGTGTCACAGAAAACGATATAAGAGTACAAACACATTAGCAATGTGACCCACACTTTGATTCCTTCGTCGTGATTCTTTCGTCGTTTCCTTCCCCTTCACCCTCAAACTAAAAACTTTGTCTGTGGAAGGGGAAGAAAACGATGAAAGAATCACGACGAAAGAATCAAAGTGTGGAATGGTGGATTCTATAGCTTTTCTGCCTGCCCAGACAATTGTGTGGATAACGCAAAATATTCATGTCAACAATTTATTTTTGTGTGTTTTGAACCAACTCACGGACGAAGACCTGTGGAGGACGAAGACCTTATGGTGGTAAAAGGAAAACCCATAAAGTAACCAACAACATGACAAAAATTAAAAAAAAAAACAAATTAAAATCAAATACAAAGGACAAGAATGCAACAAATTAGATGGGAACCATTCCAATGACGACAGGGAGAGAAACACTGAAGAAGAAGCGATGTCGGAAGATGGCAGTTTCGGAATTTCAACGGTTTCGAAACTATTGTTAACCTCAACACATCAAGCACGAACAAGTTATATCGGAACAACAACCAGTCGAAAAAAGACACAAAAATAGAGAATATAGGAAATATAGGAGAGGACGATGCAGAGAAATTAAACAACAATAAAACTGAAAAGACAAAAGAATCAGTCATGGGAAAGGATCTTTTAAATACGAGTGCCATGAATATTAATAAAGAAGAAATGGACAAATATAAGAACAACCGATACGCACCAGGAGATAAGGGTCCCTATATGATAACCATTGAAAAGAAATATATTGAAGACCTACAAATAAGGTTAAATTCGCTAAACTTCGGAACCATTATTTTCGTAAGACAAATGGGTAAGAAAAGGATAAAAGTACAGACATGAGAATGGAAACAGCCAATAAAATTCTCAACAATGTGGACCTACGGAGGGTCGATTCGTACAATATATCCAGAATTATATGCTTGAAGCAATAGGTTATGTAAACAAAATACAAATTAACAGTGACTTGGATAAAATCAAAAACAATATAAAAGCGAACGCGGAAGTGATCAAACTGGAAAGAATAAATAGATGGAATTATCAAGTGAAAACAGTCAATCAAGATCGCTTTTAGAGCCAACTCCCTCCCGACGGAGATAGCCATCTTTGAAGTAAAGAGGAAGGTCATCTAGATCATCCCGAAGCCACTCATGTGTAAAAAGTGCCTCATCTATGGCCCCATAGCTAAGCATTGCCGATGTAATAAATGTAAGGAAATCGCGAAGATGAAAGAATTAATAAAGAGATTGGAGGAAAAACGGAAAGCAGAAAACAAAGCAATGGAAAACCAAATCACAATCATGCGGACCTACATGATCGAAATAAACAAAATCAATCGAAGTCTACAAGCAACCAATCAAGGATATTTAAAAACAGGGATTAACGAACCAGCTAAACGACCAAACTTTAACAGAAATAATCGATCAATTGATAACCATGGAGAAACTGATCATAAATAATAAACTACAAAATCGCCAATGACGACAGACATCCGGAATAGGCTAAAAATATTGCAAATCAACATTAGAAGCCTCAAGTCAAACAAAGAAGGACTCGTAAAGTTCTTTCTAAAATTCCCAAAGCCTTATAGAGATAGCAAACGAGGCTAAACAAGTTTATATAGGGAACGCGAAAATAATCCTCAAAAATTCATTTGGTTTCAGGAAAAATAGATCTACCACAGATATGATTAACAAGCTAATCACATGCATCGAGAAAAACAAAGAAGATAAGAAAGCAACAGTAATCATACCCATAGATATCGAAAAGGCTTTCGACAACGTCAACACATAAAAGCTGGTGGAAATACTGACAAGTAAAGTGATCCCTCCAGAAATTGTCAGCTGGATATACAACGCATTGGTCAACAGAAAGATAACAATTTAATGTGAAGAAAGAACATATTCGAGCAGTCTACACGATATCTCACAAGAACAAATAAAAGTTCTGCAATATGCAGAATTGGATTGAACACTTCAGCAAAAAACTAGAGGACTTCAAATTAAAAATAAACGGAAACAAAACTACATATATATGGTAATGGACTACATATATGAATCAAAAAATCACTGAACAACAAGATAACCATTAATAACATCATCATTAGGGAAACCAAAGAAATGAGAATCCTGAGTTATTTAATCGATAGCAAATTATAAACTACAACAAACACGTTAATAAACTAAAAAATGAATGCTTGTCTGCTACAAACATAATAAAAATCGCCGCTAATAAAAAAGGAGGAGCACTACCATCGACTCTATTGAACCTTCATGAAAGCCTTATTGGAAGCAGAGTAAGGTACAGCGCAACATTAGTGAAAGAGACACAATCGGCAAAAATATTAAAAAAGGTAACAGAAGTTTGATAATCTGCCTGGACCTAACGAATAGCACACCAGTAACGGCCATTATCGCTGAAGCAGGAGACTTACCAATCTACTTAAAAACTAAGCTACACAAATTTAATTAGATAGCGAAATAATGTATCAAAACGAGGGTACGGGAAAAGTAATTCAAAAGAAGAACGCATCCAAAAACCTGAACGAGATAGTAGCTAAACAAGGATCCCTACTAAACAAAATACCGTAACGAAGGAAAACCAATACAACTCAAAAAGGGAACAATGACGAATACATAAAGATAAACATGGGACTCCACGAGATTTTGAATAACAAAAAAAAATACCAACAACTTATAAAGGGATAGCAAAATCAAAGAATTTAAGTTCAACGCTCTGAACAAGGCATACACTACAAGATAACGAAATATGTATCATTAAAAGCACTTGAATCGACCGCACTTTTCGAGACAATAAAAAATGCAAGCAGAAGTAAATTGGCAGGATTAACAATCTTTACAGACTCGCTAAACACCTGCAAAGCTCGGCATAACAACAAAACGAATTTAAATTACTACGACTCCAAAAGTCCAAAATAATGAACGCTGCGATAAGACACAAGATAAAAACGACGATCGTATGGATTCCAAGTCATACGGGAATAACGGGAAACGGGGAGGCGGACAAGGCAGCTAAACAGGGAACACAATCATACAGAATCTACAAAATCAACATATCAGTGGAAGAAGCAAACAGAATATTCAAAGCGAGAATATATGATAAGTGCTGAAACGCAGAATGCACCGAGAGAGCACAAATGGAATTATTAGAGATAAACCCTGGTTTTAAAAAAGGGGACTATAAGCAAGTCTTGTGAAAACATCGCACGTTCGACACCTAAAATTAATCGGAAAAGTGGATGATGAAAGATGCAACGTATGCGGCACACTGGACGACGCAAGTCACGCAATAGAATGCCCAAGATGCGAAGACCTGAGAAGTAAATACAAGATACTAAAAAATAAAGATCTCCAAGGGATCCTAATAGAAGAAAAAACAGAAAACTACATGGAAATTTACAACTTCCTGAGAGAGGAGGAAATAAACATTTAAAAAAAATAAATAAAACAAAAACATGCGCACATTTACACATTCAAGAGCAAGCGATTAGGACACGATTGCAATATAACACACTACGATTTAAGGCGCAGGGTACAAATAAAACCTATGCTAGAAACAACTTCAACAAACTAAGCGAGATAGAATCATCGCTATCAATCACAACAGTGACATCATACATGAAAAAAAAAACAAAAACAAAACATACATTTTTTGGTGATGTGGTCAAATCGATCTAGCCAAACAAAGGGGGAAAAAAAGTTTCGAATTATAATTTGTAATTGTTATTTATTCAAAATTTACTGCTTTCTTTACTGCAGATGACGTTTTACAAATGAAAAAAGAAAAATACGAACAAAAATATTTTCCTTGATCAACTAAACTAACATCTATATAGTCAAAAATTGAAACAATGGGCCTTCTAGGTGCACTACCTGATGTAAAAGTGGCAATTTCATTTTCATGTGTTAGAACAAAAGTATAAAAACAATTGGATTAAGTGGAGATATCTAGAGTGAAGGAAAGAGCAAAGAATTCGATAATTTGGTCACAAGTTTGTTATAGTCACGCCACCGAGAGTACTCTACAGCAGATGGTATTATTTATTATTATTACATTAGCTGTATTTTGTTGAGACAATTCCAACAACGCCACTTTAAACGCCATTTTAAAATTTTGCTTTAGCTGAAGATAATGCAGATTTGCATTAGTTGAAATAGCTGAATAGCGCTGAAACAGCTAAAGCAAGTAATAAGCAGCTAAAGTAAGTAAGTCAATTGTCAAGGACACAACAGCTTTTTAACATAATTCCGCCATTCGACACTTTGATTCTTTCGTTGCGATTCTTTCCTCGTTTCTTTTCCCTTTACCCACATACATAAAACAGTTTGCTGGTAAAGGGGAAGGAAACGAGGAAAGAATCAAAGTGTGGAACCGCGGATTTGTCATAATGCTGACATAAGCTTCTGCAAAATTACAACAACAATTGCATTGTATAATTATAAATCCGAATTGGCTTTAATGTAAGCCAAACAAATTTTAGGTTTAGGGGAAATAAAACCATTTTAATTTGTTCTATTTCGTAAAATAAAAAAAAATAAAATAAATATTATTAAAATGAACCAAACCGAAGAATCTAAAATACATTAAAAAAATTAAAGCTAAAAGTTGTTGTTTTCAGATTCAAACGCTAAGCTAAGCGGGATTAGCGAAAGCAACACAGCTATATAATCTAAGAATTATAACAAATTTTTACTTAAAAAGTTTTGTGATTCCCCACTTTAGGAGTTTTTTTAATTATGACAACGATGTATGAAGTCAAATTATTAACTACCAAAATTAATATTCGCATGGGGTTAGAACAAACAAAATCCTGTATGTGTGCGTACGATTAATCAGCAGATAACGGCTCAGCGCTCATATATAAATTTGTTATAAACATATTTTGTAAACGTTTTGATTCTCCTTGAAATGTAAATATTCTATCCGGTCACACTGAGATAAAATTTCATGACGTAATGCATCATTTCTATACATACAACATACCACGATATTTAATTCTGAATATTTTTTAGTAAAATATAAAATTTAGTTTTCTGGGGACAGAGCAACAGTCGAGTTCTTATCTGTTTACAAAATTATACATACTTGTATAGTAGTACCAGTTTTAGATGAAATCAAAATACTGCTTACGTTTTGTGTTGTACTTCGGTGCCATTCTACTTTACGGGGTTAATCCACAAATTGAAAATTTATTCGGAAAGTGTATTACGAGTGATGGTGCACTCGGCGAGTGTATACCAATTAATCGATGCAGCAACGTATTTTTGAATATTTCACATCATTTGGAATACAAACGAGAAGCGTTGAAAGCGAATCAGTGCGGATATTACAATGATTGGCCAATGGTACTTTAGTAAAAATCAAAATGCTCCTATTAAATTATTTATTTTATTCGTAGATTTGTTGCCAGACAGAGAAAATTCGGTTCAATACTTCCAAGTTTAATTCAACGTTGGGAAAATGTATTAGTCTGCGGCTATCGATTATCGGTGGAAATGTTGCTGGAAAGTTTGATTACGCATGGCTTGCAACACTTTATACTGGTTTGTATATTTATGATATAACTCACAACCGTATGGGAAATAATTTATATTAACTTGAATTAATATTTGTTAGGAGAACCGCGCAATTTATTTTGTAGTGGTGTACTGATTAGTGAAAAATACGTTTTGACGGCGGCTCATTGTTTAGCCGATTTTCCAACGAATTTGAAAACGTAAGTATTAATTTAACATGATTTCATTTTTAGCATGTGATTTAACATAAAGGTTTCCTGGGCTGAGGAAGCCTTTACGTTAAACGATCTTAAATTGATCATCATAACCTAAGGTCATCAATTTAAGAATGGTGCGGATTACTTCCTGGTGTGAAGTGTTTTGAGTTAAAAATTTAAAATTTTAGTTCTTCTTATACAAGTTTAAATAGAAAAAACTGGGATGATGTAAAATTATTATTGTTTGAGAATTTTTTTTTTATGAAAAACTATATGCTACCTTCAGATTCTTTTAAAATGCTTGACGGTACCCAGCTATTTCTTAAAAAATTTAGATGTAATTTGGTTTGTAAGATTTTATTGGAATTCTATTCTAAGTATTTTAGATAAAGTTCTACTATCTTACCATTCTGAATAGAACTCGGCTATTTCTTAACCGATGATACCAAAATTTAGATTATATTATTTGAAGTCTGCTGTCATGTGCATTTGAGGAAGCTCTCTCTTTTTACTCACTCGAAAAGGAGTTTTTAACGAGTACAGTTCTCGTAGCTGTCATGTATTGCGACGACAAAAGTGCAAATAACTTGGGATCAACAAATTCGAGCAAAAGTGGAGTCTGGCATAGGATATGGATGGAGATTCTGAATCGATCCTTTTCGAATCCTTCTAATAATTTTTACTACTTTAATAGCATTGGACTTCGCTTAGGAGAAGTAACGCTTAGTAAACCGGATTGCACTCGAAAAAAAATTTGCGAACAAGATTTTTCAATAAATTTACTAACCGATATAAAAATACATGAGCACTATAATGAAAACACGAAGAAAAATGATATCGCGCTCATACGATTACCATCGAATTATACAAATTCTTCTCGTAAGTATAGAAATTAAGATCACTTTAGTGTTTAAAATACTGATTCAATTTTTTTCTCCGCTAGATGTTGTAATCGGATGCATTCCAACATTACCCATTGAACGTCGATGGGATATAAATTCAACTGAAATTTTTGTAATTGCCGGCTGGGGACAAACCGAAAATGCAACTATAAGTGATGAAAAACTGCAAGCCAATGTACAAATTATATCGCAGGCTGAGTGTCAGAAACTCTATACAGAGTATGGCATTGAGATTGATGCAACACAAATTTGTGCCCGCGGTATGAATCAAGAGGACACGTGTAGCGGGGATTCAGGCGCATCTTTGTCCGGTTTAGTCGAACGCAATGCTGAAGCAGTTGAACTAGTTTTTGGCATAACATCATTTGGACTAGAATGCGGAACAGGTAAACCGGGTGTATATACGAGGATAAGTTCGTTTTTGGAATGGATTGAAGAGAATACGGAATCGAAGTAAAATTTCGCGAAAATATAATTGATATATAAAATAAAGATTCTTATATTTAACGCTATATTACACCTAAGCCATAATCGTATAACAAAATAATGTTTTCAATCGAAGCGGTTCAACAGTTTTGCATTCCGTCGTCTATTATAACGATCACGCTGCCGTATCGTTGACATTCTCTTATTACGAGCTGCATTCACCTTTGCTTCATGGGCGGCCGCTGACGCTTTGTATGCGGCCTGTTTTGTATTCGCATAATCTGATCGAGCCGCACTTAATTGCCGTAAAAGTTGTTCTACACGATTTTTTGCTGCCTCCATTAGCTGAGTCTTTTCAGCTAATTCTTGTTGTGCCCCTTGTGCCGCAGTCTCAGAGTTTCCTACATTTGCTTGAGCCGTTTGAACGGCACCTGTTAATGTCTTTAATTGGGTGGTTGCCTGTTGTGCAGCCTGCATTGCCGCATTTACATTGGCCTGAGCTTGTTGCAGCGAAGCACTTTCTTCTTGCACCACGGATTCGGCCTCTTTAACCTCGGTTTCGAGTTGCTCGACAATTGCCTGTTTGCCAGCCAGAGCAGCCTCTGCCGCTTTAGCTGCCTGCAAAGCTTTTTCCGCTAATTGCGCTTTCACTTGATGAGATGCTTGTTGACCAGCTACCTGTTGAGCATCTGATGCTGCTTTCGCTTCTTGCGCCGCTTTTTGAGCTATGCTGGACGCTTTCTGTTTACTACTGCCACTGCCACTTTGGACACGCAATGCTGCATTATCACTACAAGATGGACCGCCACCAGGACTTGTCCCACCTCCTTCCAGAGCACTTCTCCCATCATTATTAAAAGGTGACATAAACGATTCAGATGTGTCACGTTTACCATGATGCAACTTTCTTGTTCGGCCACTATTCGATAACGTTCTGTCATAGCGATTATTATAATTCCATCCGTGTATTGTAGAAATATGTAAAAACACTAGAAGACCAACGAAGAAAAACAAAAAAACAAACGATCGTAAATTTTGAACTATGAAACATGTTCGTTAAACACACGAGTATGACGTTTACTTACGTAAAAAACATGTGATAAAAATACTAATGTTCATTTTACTATTTTTATTAACACAAATATAAAATAAATAAGTTAACAGATCTTTCTTTTGGTATTTTAATAGTCCATGCGCGGTAAAAATAAATAAATTCAGCCACCCGATATATGTCAAAATGGAAAATTAACCGGTTCCTTTGTCCGGCAGTGAAATTTATGGCAGCGGTTGCTTTGTGTGTCGCTTTGAGAATTTGTCATTTACATTTATATGGCCATATTATAACCTTCTATTCTGTTTCAGTATTAACTGGCCCAGAACCATTACTCGTGATGGATTAGTAGGAGATTTTTGCAGTTAAAATATTAGATATGATGTACCAATCTATGAGTTCAGCGATCGTAGTGGAACTTCTGCCTTTGAGCTCTGCGGTAATGCTTGAGGGTTTTATGTTTTTTCCTGATGGAGAGCTTTTGTTAAAACATCGGCAATCATTTTGTTCTGTTGAAATGTATTCTACTTCAACTCGACGGCATATCACTAACTCCTTTATAAAGTGATATTTGACATCTATATGTTTCGTCCTTGGGTGATATGTATTCGTATCACTCAAGCTTACTGCACGTATCACTCAAGCTTATTGCTGTAATTTGTTGAGTCATAAAAGCCTTCATGTGTCGCTGCTACCATAGACATGTATTCTGCCTCGGTAGTTGACAAAGCCACTGTGCATTGTCGTTTCGAGTTGCACGATATTGGTCCTCCCTGTATCACAAATACATATCCAGCAGTTGATGGTCGTTGTTCAGGATCACCCGCCCAATCTGAATCACAGTATCCAATCATATCTGCATTGCTATTTTTGCTGAATTCCAATTTAAAACTTGATGTACCCTTCAAATACGTCATCACTCGTTTTATAGCATTCCAATGGGCTATCCCTGGATTCTGATTACATTAATCATCACCAGTCTCGCTTTATGTTTTATAATTCTTCCGGCAGCATCGCGTTTTTTTAAACACCGATTTAGGACACCTATTAGGACTTTCCATGTCTAATTTGTAAATCGCATTTTTTAAAGTAGCTGTCGCCATCAACTCTTCATTAGAATCATAAACTTGACATCCACGCTGATCAAAAACAACACGCTTGCCATTTTCACCATTTAACTTAATGACAGCAAACTTGCCGACAAATCCGAAATGTGTAAGGCATTTGATATGTTGACCTTTGACACTTCGTTATGAACAATTAAAGACAACTTGCAATCACCGATGCCTGTCGCATAAATCTTTAGATTATTGGCTGTTAGTACCTCTGCATCTGATGCACTACGATTGACATTAGTCATCAATCAATCATTTAATTTATCATTCGCAGCGAATATACTTAACAACGACTTTTCACTGTTTGGTTTAATTTGTTGTGGTTTTTATTTGGTTTTCTACAGTTCCTAGCGTAATGGCCCGATTCATTATTGTAGCAACGCGTAGGCTTCTTTTAATGTGTTTTGTTGTTCGGAAAACGTGATTTTTTCTTTTTACCCACTTTTACTTCTTGAAGTAATTTTGTTTTTATAAAATCTCCTGTTATAATGGCCCCCGAAATGTATGAATCAGGTAATCCAGCCAAAAGAAATGTGCCTATCCATTCTTCACTTACTGCAAACTCAATATCATTTAGCAGCTGTGCAGTTGACATGATGATAGTGACGTATCCTCCATTGATTTACATTCAATCATTTTCGTCATGATCATTTTTCGCATTAGACCAACCTTTCTTGATAATCCTTTATCTGTGTTTTAATTTTTCCTAAACTTCTTTTGAGGTACTAGCTGAACGAATATGAACATAGTGCTGTTGACTGACCATCATTATTATTTTGGTTCTAGGCTTTGTGTCTCTAGCTGCTTTTTTAATTTGATCTTCTGTGTCATCTTCTCCTTGCACACATGACCATAAATCTTCATGTTGAAGGTATGCCTTCATTGCAAAACTCCAATTATTGAAGTTTTCTCGGCCATTCAGTACTTCTCGATGAATGGTATCATTGACATCGCCATGATGGATGATAATTTTGAAATTACTCACTTATTTTTATTTCGATCATTCTGGGCCCATAACCTGATGGACTGAGATTTCTGTCGTATCGAAATAAAAAACAACTTGCTCCTGTTGTAACTAAAGCGGAAGTGACAGAGAGTTTTTTTATTTAACAGACTGAAGATAGTAACAATATAAAAACATGAGTGTAATTTTTCATCATTTCCAAATTATATCTGATATGGCAATTCATCATTTTTAATCCCACAAATTGGAGTGTCTTTATGAAAGGACGAACGCCATGATGTGAAACCTAAGGAAAGAGGACTTTTAATGGACTATTGTCATTCCATATAAATACACCTTGTTAAAGTTAGCCGAAAGTTTCCAGCCGAAAAATAATGCAGAAAGTGTCTTTGCTATCCCAGCCGAAAAAATATATGATATGATTTTTCGATAAAGCGGTCAATAGATTCTATATAACCCGCTCCTACGTGCGGCACGCAGTGCGACATGTTTGCTGATCCCGGGTCCTACGTCCCCAGAAGTTCAAATATAAATCCCCTCGGAGTGCTAAGCGGGGGGGGGGGGGGGGGGGGGGGGGCGCAGCGACAAAGCCGTTAACCTCTACAATTTTTGCATTTGTCTTATTGCATTTGTCTAGTTAGTGTTTCGGCTGGCTGGGATAGCAGAGACACTATCTGCATTATCTTTCGGCTGGAAACTTTCGGCTAACTTTAACAGTATTATAAATACTACGTATCTTTGGTTGAACCTTTTCTGTTGTTGGAAGCATTGTCTAGATTTAGAGATGGTTGGTTACTTGAATAATGAAAATAGAGTTTGAACCGAACAAGGGGTTGTGCCGAAATGTTACCGAAAAACCCCTTCCCCCTTTTCTCACAACAACCAACAAACTCGCAATTCTAATATTTGTAATATTCCAATTTAAGTTGCTCATCTGTTCCCTGATCTTATGGGTTAATATCACAGCATCATAGTTCTTCCTTGCCTTCCTTCTTTCCGCTCCTATCCAGTATTACTGTTTTGTGTTTTACCATCAATATGATAAGCTGCGTATTGACTTCGGATCGTGCGATTCGTTCCAATTATTCACTGTCCCTCGTTGTGACTAAAGTTATGATCCATTTATATTTTTTCCATATAATATTATGGATGTAACCAGCGATGGGCGCACTTTTTCTTGCTTGCACTTGGCTTGCACACACGTCTTGCCTGCCCCCAACAATGAATATAAATCAGAGAAGTTTTGTTGTCCTGTTCCCATTTTTTACTATTTGCCTAATGAGAGCGGAATCTATAATCAAACCATACATCCAGGTATTTAATTTCTTATTCTGATTCTTTTGAAATTAAAGATCATCGCGTGGAGAGGTCTCCTATCTGTTATTACAACTGCATCGATTTTTCGCAGTCAACTGCGTACGATAGTTATGAAGCCTGCTAGAAATAACCTCCACATATGCTTTAATTCGTGTCTTGTGGATATGATCATAGTTTTTAAGAGTCAGCTACATCACGTCCTGCACTGAATTTAGGTGTTTTTTTAAGCAATTGTTGCGTCTAGTGAGATCTCTATTTTTGTCTGCTGTTCCTGCTCAGTGAAAGGTAAAACCTCTTGGAGCTCCTTTTCCTCAAAAATATTTGAGTCGGGAAAAGAGCACCCAAAACTGTATTAATGGATACCGCGGTCAGAATAGGCATGGTTCGACCGACTGAACTTCTTCAGAACGGTCTTGTATGCATTACTCTTGTATTCATTTTATGGATCGTCTTCAATTATATTGGACAGAGCTTCCCAGCATTTCTTCGTCGATCTCATTATCAGTGTTTTCAAGTTGTTTCTAGTACGCTTATTCTCTCCATGTATTTTTCTCTTGGCTTGGTTACAGCTTCTGCGTAGCTTAAAAACTTCTGAGGTCCATCAAAATCAGCTCTGCAACTAATTGCTCTAGTGTTGTAATATTACGGTAAGGTAATGTAAGTCGTTTCTGTCTTGTTTCCACTACTCTGCAGTTCTTCCGTTTGTCTCTATTAACCTCGGACATGACATATTGGTGGTCGTTGAGACCTTCCTCATTCAGATCCGACATCGACCCTTGATTCTCTCATAACAGAAAGTTACATCGAGAATGGAGCGATAAACGCCTCTTTCGAAGGTAGGTATATGTGTTCTATGTTGAGACTGGTGAAATTACATGATGCAGTCAAATTCGAAGGGAGCTTTCCTCCGGTATCTCGTATCTCTCCTCCCCACTTCGGTGTTTTTGAATTAAATTTGCCTGTGACGATTACATCCATCGTTTGATGTCCAAACAAGTGCATTCAGTCTTCTGGCAAACTCAGAGACAGGAGGAATAATGTAGCTTCACCAAAGCAAATCCTTCCCATACCTCTTATTTAGCAATTGCAATGTTCTTTGACAGAATTATTAGTGAGGCATCGCCTTGCAGATTGACCTTCCATTTTCCTTCCTAAATTTAACGTCCTTTTGGGTCGCTCACTAAGACCACAACTACCTGCCTATTGTTAGTCGCGATCGTGACAACTAGCAGATCCTGGACCAGTATACTACGGTGTGTTCTAAGCTGAATCACATCAGTTTTTATAAAGCAGTTGGTTTAGTGGATTTACTGTCATATTCTTCGTGCTCAAATGTGTGGGTCTCACTGAGGTGACGAATATTAGAAGCCAAATTGACACCCTGTTTCACATCTAAGTCGACCGTTCGTTCTTCGAGGTACCGCTCTGAATATATCCTTGAATCATTGTCATTTCTTTCTGGTGTATGGCCGTTTCTGCAGCTTGTTTCTAAAAGTTGTGTTGTTGAACGCACCCCATATTCTCATCTGTCAACACTATATCCCTTTTTCAACAAAAAACAAAAATGGCTGAATTGAAGTCCAAACCACACAAATGTGTGAGTAAAAAAGCATAGTATGATGTAATGGCGTTTTTGTAATGGCGTACAACCAACACAATTGTGCGTATAGTTATAGTGTTTTTTTCGAACGAAATTAAGTTTGAAAGGAATACACAAATATGTAAGTTGGTTCAAAACACATACAAAAATAAATTTTTGACATGGTACTTTTGCCGTACCCACACAATTGTGTTAGTAAAACTCAAAAGGGATATTATATTCAAATACAGTTTTTTTATATTTTGTATCATTCATATTCTTTATTTTTTCGCTCTGCTGGGGCCAGGTGCCACGTTAATTAAACCTGTAATCATCGTGAATATTTTAAATCGTAAATACATTTGTTGTATAAAATTAAATATGTAGTTAATAATTTAAGCAAGTAATTGGACTTTGAATTTAATCGCGATTCAGATTGATTTTACATATGTTGTAAAATTTGTATCGTCATCAACACGTTTTATGAGAAGGAGATGGCAGGATGAAACAGGAAACCAGATTTTAACATCCAAAAACTACGCGGTGCTGATAATTATCATATGTGGTGTTTTATTATGCTATGCAGAACTATTTCGATATAAAATAATGGCATAAGTGTATTAAGAAGTCTCCAGATGATGTTAAAATGCCAGAGGAAAAAAAATGAGGACATGTTACGTGAATCAAAATCGACGTTGGCTCTGAGTGTGGAACCGGAACTTTTTGTTCACATTCTCAATTGTAATTCAGCCCTTGAAATATGGGAAAAGCTCACAAATTTGTACGAAGACGCATGGATTATTAAGAAACATTACGTTATTGCGAACCCTGATTTCTATGCTTTGTGAAAACATGCAAAATTACATCGACAAGATAACCTCAATTTCGTGCAAATTGAATATCATTAGATTCAAAATAGATGATGACTGGTTGGCTGTAATTTTGTTGGCAGGTTTGCCAAATGAATTTAAACCTGTTATTCTGAGTTTGGATGCATTTGAAACCATCAACGCAGATCACATTAAAGTGAAACTTGACACACAGTATGCATCAAAGTCAAACGAAAGCAATGCGTTTTTCAGTAAAAATTCATTGAAACATAAAAATCGTCACACTGGTAATATAATTTGTTATGAATGTGGTGGTAAAAATCACAAGAGTTTTGAATGCAATAAGTTCAAAGAGGAGCAGAATTCATTGTCGAATGGCGAGAAGAATAAAAATCAGAATAATGTTAAAAGCAATAAAAGTGAATCAGCTAAAAGAGCATTTGGTGTATGTTTATTCTAAAAATCAGAATCATCCGAATGGTTTTTAGACAGTGGTGTGTGGAGTCACATGACGTGTAATGCAAATTTATTGAAAAATCAAAGATCAAATGAAGCTGTTGAAATAGTGGCAGCAAATGATATGAAGGTGCCAGTGAAATGTGTCGGTGAAACTGTTCTATTAATGCAAAATGAAATAATACCAGTAGAAGAAGTCCTGATGGTGATATTTATCGGATCCGCTCGAAACGCGATATTTCAAAATGCGATATTTCAAAACAAAATATGACAAAACGAGATATGGTACAAAATGCAATATTTCAAAATGCGATATTTCAAAACGCGATATGGTACAAAACGCGATATGGTACAAAACGCGATATGGTACAAAACGCGATATTTCGAAACGCGATATGGTACAAAAAGCGATACGGTACAAAACGCGATATTTCAAAACAAGATATGGTACAGAATATGCGTTGCGAAGCGGCGGGAGCGCAGTGACCCACCTGATACCGATCCTATATACTATCGTTCTTATCGATTTTTAAATTCCTATAAACTGAAATTAAATTTCCCCTTCACCCGCCTGATATAACCCGATCCTAAACTCCCGTTTTGTACCATATCCCGTTTTGTACTGTATCGCGTTTTGAAATATCGCATTTTGAAATATCGCGTTTTGTACCATATTGCGTTTTGTACCGTATCGTGTTTTGAAATATCGCGTTTTGAAATATCGCGTTTTGATAATTCGCGTTTTAAAATATCGCATTTCAAATGGAACGAGATAATATGCTTGTTTTAATCCACTCAGATGTCTGTGGTCCGATGGAGACAAATGCAATTGGTGGCGCAAAATAATTTTTATCATTCATCGATGATTGTTCAAGAAGGCTATTTATCTATTTTTTGTCGTCGAAATCCCAAGTTTTTGAATCTTTTGTTAATTTCAAATCGTACGTAGAATATCAGACTGGTCGCAAAATAAAGAAGTTCAGAACTGACAATGGTACTGAATATTGTTCCAAAGAGTTTGAAGTTTTTCTGAAACGACACGGTATACAGCGTCTATTTACAAATGTGTATACACTCTGCAACAAAATGGTCTCGCAGAGAGAATGAACCGAACAATTATGGAACGTTCAAGATATATGATTTAGACAAAATGTTTTGGGCTGAAGCGGTTTCCATGGCAGCTACATCAAAGTAAATGTATCTCATATGAAAATTTTTGGATCCGATGTTATGGTACATGTTCCTAAAGAAAAAAAGGAAGAAGTCTCGAAGTCACGAAAAATGATACTCGTGGGGTATGACAGCAATACAAAAGGTTTTCGTTGCATTGATCATATTTTTCAGGAGAAAAATTGTGATTTGATTGTGAATCTATCAACTGATGACAATGTAGTACAGCTTCTGTTGTAACTGAGCTAATCCTGAATATTTCTACCCATTTGGTGTATGCATCGACTAAAAAGTTGTTTTTATAAAACGGACCTGCAAAGTCAGCATGTATACGGCTCCAAGGTTTTCCTGGGCTTTCCCATGGTACCAATGGTGCTTTGGGAGGATTAGGTTGCATATATCTACAAGATCTGCAGTTTTTTATTGCTCGCTCAATATCGGCATCAATTTTCGGCCACCACATGTAGGATCTTGCTATTGATTTAGTCTTCACAATGCCGAAATGTGAAGCATGTAATTCTTTTATAATACTCTCCCGTAGGCTTTCCGGTATCACGACTCTACACCCTCTTAATAGAATGTCTTGTTCCACGGTTAACTCATTTCGGATATTCGCAAACGCCCTATATTCCTCTTCACGTAAATCGTTTAAACCTCCGAACCTAACTGCTGCTAAAATTTTAGATAATATCTTGTCTTTTTGGGTTTCTAGTTTAACATTTTTATAATTCAAAGTAACATCTTTACCTTTATCTATAAAATGTAAATAATTTGCTTTACCCTCACATATATCGTCCTTTTCATTCTCGGAATTATCTAATGGGAGTCTAGATAAAATATCAGCGCTGTTGTCACCACTTTTTACATATTCTAATTTATAATTAAATCCTGATAAAAAATGAGCCCATCTTTGCATTCTATTGGCAGCAATTTGGGGTAGTCCCTTTTTCTCTCCAAACAATGCCAGTAGAGGCTTATGGTCTGTTCTCAATAAAAATTCATTTCCTATCAAATACTGAAATAATTTTTTTACAGCATAATAAATTGCCAATGCCTCTTTATCAATAATGCCGTAGTTTTGTTCAGCGCCAGTAAATGTTCTAGAGATGAACGCGATCGGTCTCTCTGTCCCATTTGAATATCTATGCGCGAGCACCGCACCCATTCCTTTCTGTGATGCATCACAAGTCAAAATAATTGGTAGACTTGGATCAAAATGTACTAAAACAACATCCGAAACTATTTCTCGTTTTACTCTTTTTACTGCTTCCTCGCATTCTATTGTCCATTTAAATGTTTCTGACTTTCGTAAAAGGTTATATAAAGGATTCATAATCGTGGCTAAGTTACTTATGAATTTCCCATAATAATTAATAAGGCCACAAAATGCCCTGACCTCTGTTACATTACTTGGATCCTTTGCATGCAAAATTGCATTAATTCGGTTCTGCGTTTTACAAAGACCTTGCTCATTTACTATATATCCGAGATATTCTATATTGTCTTCCGAGATAATCTTAAACCCGCCTTGCTTAAACGATCACAAACCTGCTGTAAATTGTGCAGATGCTCTTGATCGTCAACACCTGTCACAACTATATCGTCTATAAATACAGTGACCCCATTAAGACCTAACAACAACTTTTCCATATTAAATTGAAAAATCCCGCTTGCTGGTTTAATTCCATATGGCAGACGATTCATTTGAAATATGCCTTTATGTGTACTCCATGTTACATACTTCTTGCTTTCGTCATCTAACTCCATTTGATTATATGCGCATGCAAGGTCTAGTTTAGAAAATTTTTTTCCTCCACGCAATGAATTAACGACTTCCTGTATTCTCGGAAGTGGATAATTGAAATCTTTAATAAATTTGTTTACGCTAACTTTATAATCTCCGCATATCCTTACCCTTCCGTCAGCTTTTAATATTGGTACTAGTGGAGTGCCATAATTTGAATTCTCTATTGGTGTTAAGATACTTTCCCTAACCAATTTCTCAAGTTCATCCTCAACCTTTTGTTTCAAAGCGTAAGGAACTGGCCTAGGCTTACAAAAAATTGGAGAAATATTGTCCATAACTTCCAAATGAATTTTGCTGAACAGGAACCTTCCTAACCCATCTCTGAATAGATCTTGATATTTAGTTAATATTGATTCTAAATCTAGTTGTTGTTCTACACTATTTATATTCGACAATCCGATATCAAAAATTCTTAAAAAATCTGGACCTAATATTGGTGGACCGCCATTTTCAATGACCGCAAATTTCATCAAATTATTTTTATTTTTATAACTGACATTTGATTCGATACAACCTAGCACTTTGAGAGTTTCACCCGAATAACTTTGCAATATTATATTCTCTTGAGATAAAACTAAATTTGAAAATAATTGATCATACAAACTCTTTGACATGGCCGACACACTAGCTCCTGTGTCAATTTGCATGTTCAGATTTAAATTATTTATATAAATTTCAATCGTTAATGATCTATCTCTCTTATTATCTAAATTATAAATTACATCGTTCTCAGTCGTATTGATACTTTCCATCTGTTTACTCACTTCATTGACATTACTTTGGTCGATTAAAAAAACTTTATCTTTGACCTTATTACACATTCTTGAACTATGTCCCTTTTTTTGCACGTATTACAATTCAATGAAATGAATAAACATTGGTCATGTGTGTGATTTGTCTTACCACATCGATAACATTTAATAGAATTTCTGCCTGGTGTTGGAGATCTCTTGTTGAAAGTACGCCTTCTCGTTGGACTTCTACTTCCCTGGTTTGCTGGTTTCGTCGAAACATTTCCCTTTTTTATTAAATTTACACTGCAAACGTTTTTCTTTTCTATGCGTGTTGCAATTTCCACAGCTTTTGTTAATGTTAAAGTTTCGTCTTCTTCGATAAGCCGCTCGTAAATTTTTGAGTCGACGCTTGTCACAAATTTATTTACTAAATTGTGTTCCAAATGTGTGCTTCAAACAAACATTTTGATGCTAAACCCTTTAGCCTTGCACAGTAGTCATTAGCTGATTCACCATCCGCTTTTCGGGCAGCAAAAAACTCCATTCTCTCTTTGAATACTACTACAGCTGGTGTGTAATGCTTGTCCAAGATGCCACACAGCTCCTTATATGATTTTTTTTAGGTAATTTCGGTGAACATAAATGTCTAAGCAATTTATATACCACTGTATCCAGATAATTAATTAAAGCATTTCTCTTTCCATCCTCATCTTTTATAAAATTTGTTTCGAAGAAAAAATCCAATTTCTCTTGGAAAAAGCTCCATTCTTCATTTTCAGGATTAAACGTGTTGAATTGTGCATGAATTATTTGCACCTCCGTCATTTTCGATAATAAATTTTTACTATATTAATTTGTATGTGGTGAACAAATTTTACTTTTATTTTACTCTTATTATTTTCTTATCTTTATTCAGGCACGCTAACTACACGAATGACTTCACTTGAAGTTAGTAATGATATACAAAATATATTATGGCAAGGGTGCGTTCATTCACATATGTTTATAGTTACATACATGACAAATACTTTACACAATTTATGAGACCAGAAAGAAGGCCAGAAAACAAGGCTCTGAAAAAGATTCCTGCGATATCTGCATGGTACGATTAATTCGGTATGAAAAGACTGATGACTATTCAATTAATGGATACAGTGACGCAGATTGGCCAGTAAACGTGGTCCAGTAAACGACAACCAACCACTGCATTTTATCCAGCACTGAGGCCGAATATATGGCAATGTCCTCAGAAGCCCAAAAGGCCATCTGGCTAAAGCAATTGGGTGATGAACTCGATCCCAAATTGCGCAAGTCTGTTAATATTTTCTGTGACAATCATAGTTCAACATGTTTAGCTGAGATGGATGCTTATCGACCAAGAAGCAAGCACATATATATTCGACATCATCACATTCGAGAAAAAGTTAACGACAGACGTCAATACGAAATGGTTACGGACAGATTAACAAAAGCAGTTACTAAAGACAAACAGCTTAAATAATTGAAAAATAACTTTTAATTGTTTTTATAAATGTATTTAATTGAATGAATTTTTTGTATTGTTAATTTTTAAATTTGTTATTTAATTAATCAACAAGTGAGAGTGTTGTTAAATTATGAACGCACCCCATATTCTCATCTGTCAACACTATTATATTGATATACAGTGTGCCGACATGTTGTAACTATCACATATTTCGTTCCCAAGTATTTTTACTTTCAATTTTCCTGGCGATATTCGTACTTAAGTACTAAACTTAGTCTAGTATTTTTCTAAGTTTGAGTTGCAATTTATTAAAATAAAACGTATGAAACGTGTCGCGATTATTCGAAACTGAACGAAACTCAATAAAGGAGAATTGTATACATGTATGTGTGAACAGAAAAGACAAAAAACAAAATGGCGGGAGTGAGGTTGTGCATGAATGTAAAATGCTATATTTGAAAATGTTAGAAGAAAAAGATGGCGGCATCCAAATGTGAGAGCAAAATAAAAATTTAGGTTTAAAATGAATATTTTTATTTTATTAAATTTGCGGTATAAAAATATACATACATATATACATATTATATCCCAAGTATTTTTACTTTCAATTTTTCTGGCGATATTCGTACTTAAGTACTAAACTTAGTCTAGTATTTTTCTAAGTTTGAGTTGCAATTTATTAAAATAAAACGTATGAAACGTGTCGCGATTATTCGAAACTGAACGAAACTCAATAAAGGAGAATTGTATACATGTATGTGTGAACAGAAAAGACAAAAAACAAAATGGCGGGAGCGAGGTTGTGCATGAATGTAAAATGCTATATTTGAAAATGTTAGAAGAAAAAGATGGCGGCATCCAAATGTGAGAGCAAAATAAAAATTTAGGTTTAAAATGAATATTTTTATTTTATTAAATTTGCGGTATAAAAATATACATACATATATACATATTATATACGAATCTAAATTATATTTTAGTTAATTTTTTAATTATTTTTTATTATTACACAATTTGAAATTATTCTTTGATTGTAATATTAAAAGTTTAAATAATTTTCCAAATAGGCACTATGATTATTGCACATCAAGTTTATTATTTTCGCATTTGTTTTCTACCTAAAATCTTAAAACTGAACTAGAAATTAATTAATTTATGAAAACAATATTTGAATAGATATAAAATATATTTTGATGTAATTTTATTTAAATTAACTCACATCTTTAAATTTTTTTAACAAAATTTTATAAAATTACTAAACTCATGTCGTGAACATGAAAAATAAAAACAAACCATGTACATTACACGGTATACACATTCCTACGAAAGAAAAATTGCGGTAACACAGTATACAGTAGTAACAACACAGTATACATATACGCTACAAACACTATCATTATAATGTGAAGTTTAACTTTCGTTAATTTTGGATGAAAACGAAGGAAAATACTATGCTCAATTTTTACTTTCGTTTTGTTATACTTGGGTTTCGATACGTTTTCGATAGAATAACGGTATTTTAGAAGTAAAAATATTTTTTTTTGTAAAAATATTACTTCTAAAATACCGTTATTCTATCTAAAATGTATCGACATGAAAAATGTGATAGTTATATTTTGTATCACTCATAAAGAAAACATCTTTTTCGCTCTGCTAATAAATTGGCTTCCTCAAATTTTCAGCTTTATTTTTACCACCCTTCAATTGGATCTGGAATGTGGTTTGCCTTGTCTTTTTGAGAGCGATTTTTTCCATCCCAACCTCTTTAAACTCGACGTCCGCTTTCATTGTTTTATGGCTTACGTCCATCCTTTATGCCCTTCTCTTTAACTATGACTATTTCTCTTCTGTTTTCGCCTTCGCTGCTTTTGCCGATTCGATCGGTACTCACCTGAGGTAACTTTGTGATATACAAATCCGCTATTATTTGCATATCAGGCGCAGCCCTTGTAGGGTTTTGGTCCGCCCCAAGTATTCATTTCCCCGGTTCCTCCCATCTTACTGCCTTTTTACAAGCCTCTTTAAAAATTTGAAGGCTAAAACTGCGTTCGAAATATTAAAGATCTTATTGACTTCGGCTGATGTAGGAGGAACGTAACAAATTTTTGTTTATAAAGTATGCTTTATTTTGTAACCAAAGTAGGTTTCCGATGACCTTGGCACTTCGAGTGTCAAAAATTTCATTTATACAATTGTGCTTTAAATGATCAAATCAAAAACCACTGAAACCCTCTCTCTCTCTTTCTTGGTTTCACATCCCATGATGGGATTTTGCCGCCTGAGGGTTCATAACATAATTGTCTTTATGAGAGAAGCCTGTTGGACTCAACCCGCTTGTTACGTGTGTGGGTCACATACTGGTTAGAATCTTAAGGCATCCAGTCCTACCTTGAACACATGTATATAGCCGCTTGTCACACGACAGACGCCCATTTCAGCCCTTCCTAACCTGGTATTGGTTTTGGGGGGCCCATCCTGACTTGTCCATGACTCCAACAGAATTTCTCTGCTCGTCTCCAGTACACCGCCTGATTCATTTAGAGTTATACAGAGTAGAATGATAAAATCAAGAACCAATGTAACTTCCACTGGTGCAAAATATTTCATTTGCATTTTATAAAACTCACTCTTAACCGATAACTCATTCCATTAGATTGCTCGAAGGGCCTTTCGGATTTACGGGGCAAAGTTTAGAAAATATTTTTATATTCATATGTGAAAAATTGCAATCTATCTTTCATTTCATTCACAAATTTATTATTCTTCTCAGAGTACCTATCATGGTTAATTGTTCGCCCCAAAGTACTCTAGCACAAAAATTCTTCACAGCACTAAGAATTTAAACCCAAATCTGGACCCATCACCATAACATACTAGTCACACCAGGATGAACTTCCTTCACATACAAACTTTTCTACAGATTCATTAGCAGAGTGGTTCCGGCAACCAATTCCCTTTCCGGATTTCTATTCCGATCCTGTTTTGGAATAGCTTCCACTCTGCTTTCATTCCATGTATCCGATATCTGATCATTCATCCATATTTGGTTGAGGATTCGAACAAAGGCCACCACCAGTCATTTTCAGGTAACAAAATTTCGAACACATTTCACCATTTGTAAAACAGTACCGCACTTCCATTCTCTCTAACATCTAACACTGCATTCCTGCGTACTAATCTATAACCTCTCGTGGCTCACCGTCACTCTAATAAATATTTCCCACAAGTATCATCCATTGACATATACATCCATTGAAATTACTCAATGCTACTCGTTTTCTATCATAAAGGGTTTTCCAATAGGGATGCTATGATTTTTAAGTGGCGTTTCGGCCATTTGTAATATGTCATGATGACATGATCTGTCATGTTTTGTTTCATTGGCTGATGGCACACGTAAAAAAAATACCGGATTTTTCCCTCGTTTCTTTCCCCGTTTGCCTATGATACAAGTTTTAATTGCGATTTAAACTAATTTTCTGTGCAATCATACAACTCAAACAGCTATGCTACACACAATTTTGGTTTCTGGATTCAAACTATTGCGCAATATAGATTTTAATTTTTAATTTTAAACCCTTATTTTAAATTAAATCATTAAATTTTTTTGTCTTGTTTTATTCTTTTCTCTCGAAAATAAAATTTAAACAAAAATCTACATCTCAAAAATGTCCGTAAATTTTTTTATTTTCATTTCAATTTTTTTCATTGCGGATTCACGGTCAAAATTTTTACGTCGCAGCTACGTAATAAAATTTTTGTACGTGAATCCGAAATGAAAAAAATTGAATTGAAAATAAAAAAATTTAAGGACATTTTTGAGATGTAGATTTTTTTTAAATTTTATTTTCGAGAGAAAAGAATAAAACAAGACAAAAAAATTTAATGATTTAATTTAAAATAAGGGTTTAAAATTAAAAATTAAAATCTATTGCGCAATAGTTTGAATCCAGAAACCAAAATTGTGTGTAGCATAGCTGAAACATAAATGAAATAAAAAATATTTCAAGGACATTTTTGACTCATTTTAGTTTAAATTTTATTTAAGAGAGAGCAGAACAAAACAAAATAAAACTAGTTTGCCTTGAAAAAAATACCAAAATACAAAAAACCCTGTGTGGAATGGGAGATTGTATTCAATTCAGTAATGTTTATAAATTTCATCATGGTGAGATATACCAGTGCACCTAGAATACTACAGGCCACACTGCTTGCTATGTCATTAAATTTATGTCTACAGTTTTTTCTTTGAACTCTAGACGGCAGTCAAGTTCATAAAATGAAAAAACCAAAACAAACAGAAAAAAAAAATATTTTTATACGTATATTAAAAGTAAGGTTATGTCTTCTCGTAAATTATATTAAATGTGTACACATTTTATACGTGTTTACATATTTAACACAATTTAAAGTGCATAATTTTATAATAATGTTATGAATTAATACTTTTACCAATAGCTTTCTGTTAAATTTCAAAATACATTATTAAAATATTTTTCTTGTTGTTTGTTTAAAATTTTTTTCTTATCAATGTGACAGCAAAAACAAAAAAAAATCAAAACAATCTTTTTAATTTTAGTGCTGCCTATAATAGCCAAAGAGAGAACTGTCGACATAAATTGACGTCATATAGCAAAATTTTTAAAGCAGTGTGGCCTGTAGTATTCTAGGTGCACTGGATATACGCAAGACTAACGTTTACAAATTTTTCCATATTATAGTCGTAATAATCGTTCACTTTTGCCATATTATAGTCGTAATAATCGTCCAAGTGTGCTCGCTGTTCGTCGAATTGTTGAACATTTTGAGCGTACATTTTCTTTACATAATGTTCAAGTGCCAATAAGAGAAAGAAACGCTCGAAGTAATGCAAATATTGCTGCCGTTCAGGCAAGTGTTGCTGAAGACCGCAATTTGTCGATTCCAAGGCGTTCCCAAGAATTGGGACTGTCTCCGTATAAAATTGTTCTCACTCAAGAACTGAAGCCATTGTACCACAGTAAACGTCGTGAATTTGCTGATTTTGCCTTGGAACAACTTGAAAACGATGATTTTTTTAAGAAAATCATCTTCTTCGATGAGGCTCACTTTCATCTGAATGGTGCGGTAAATAAACAAAACTGTCGATTCTGGTGCAAAGAACATCCACAAACTATTCATGAAAAACCATTACATTCACCTAAATTGACAGTTTGGTGTGGTTTTTGGTCTGGTGGAATCATCGGTCTGTACCAATATCGCAACACCGCCAAAGCCGACAACCTCAAAAATTATCAAATTCAAAACAAAATTAATGAAAACAAATAGGATGGTTTCAATTACATAGCACAATCAAAACAAATCTGAACATTTGTTCATCCTGCACTCTCCCACTCCTAATCAATGAAAATAATAAACTCCTAAACCACAAGTCGCTGGAATTTTGAATAATCAAAATCTGCTCTAGAGTTATAATGCCGTAACAAAGCATCTACATCTACAAAGCATAAACATGCAAATTTTTCAATCCCCTCTCTCGTTTACTACATCAACAATACATTTTCTCAGTTCTCTGAGAAAAGTAAACGCACGCAATATCTGGACAAAACAAAAACAGCCCTTTGTTTTTCTACAGTTTGGCCTAAAAGTAATGGAATAAGTCTTTCGGTGCTTTCTTTTTTTAATATATCACGTTCTTACATCAAATACAATTAAAATTGATAGTTTTCTGACGGCAATTTACTTTACCTACTTTAATTTAACGAATTTTCGTAGTTTTGAAATTTTTATGATCCAACCCCACTTGTCAAATTGAAACATTTGTAATGCTTTAATTTTGGATGTTTCGCATCTTGGACAAAACATTGCCAATACACCAAAGATGGCGCTTAAAAAATTCACAATAGCACGATTTTGACATTTTTTAAATTGTCGATAATATAGGTTTGCCTCATTTATCACTGCACTGTCAAGAACACATGTTTTCTGTTTATGTATGTGTCATTAGTTGACAATCGGCTGTGAAATGGATTTATTCTGTGATCTAAATCTTGAATATTATCAAAATGTTAAATTAACACTTCCAAATGTACCAAGTGAATATATTCAGCTAACATTCATAGATGAAAATCCAGTTTTAAAATATGATTGTGTATTGCCGTTCGGCCAGAGCTGTTTATTTGAATCGACACTGATCGAGCCGAAAATTTTGGCCAAAGCTGAAGATATCAAAACAGTTTATGAATTTAAACTGAATATACAGGTATCAGCTAACGATAATTTAGAATATTTTCCTGGTGATACAATCGGAATTCTACCCGAAAACTGTAACGACGATGTACAGTATATAATCGATCGGCAGGGATTAACGCTGGCCGATCAACCGTTTCAACTAGAAATCGCAAAAAATACTCAAAAGAAAAAAGCATCGCTACCGAATTTCATCCCTAAAGTGTATACAATTCGGAAAGTTCTAACGGAATGTCTCGATTTTAAAAGCGTACCGAAAAAGGTAAGACGAAATATTTTTGATCGATTGAGGTAATCCTTGTACGTTTATAATTGCAGCTATTTCTTCGCTCTTTATCGGACTACACTAGTAACGAAAACGAAAAATTGATTTTAAACATACTGTCATCGTCGGAAGGTAAATCGGAGTACGATAAATACGTTGTTGCTACTAAAACCAATATCCTAAGGTTGTTAAAGACTTTCAAATCATGCGAACCACCATTTACCGTTTTACTCGAGCATTTGCCCCGTTTAATGCCACGACCATATTCAATTGCATCAACTCCACTACAAAATCCAAATCGCATAACAATTGTATTTTCGAAGCTAAATAGCCCTGATGTAGTCACCACATCGTATCTTGAAAATATCATTATGCGCAACGAACACGATACAAAAATTCGATTTTATTTCCGACAAAATCTAAAACGATTTCAGTACAGTGATGTGCATCTCGATCGAAACGTGATTATGATAAGTTTTGGCACGGGGCTAGCACCATTTATCGGTTTTCTGGATCATCGCAGAGAATTAATGCGCCGTGTGAATAAACCGTCGTACCCGATCACATGGTTATTAACGGGCCATCGATATGCCGAACGAAATAATTTATACATCGAGAAAATATGTTCGTATCGAAGTGAGGCAATTTTAACGGAATTTTTTCAGGCGTTTTCACGAGATTCTGATGCAAAGTATAAATATGTTCAGGATATTTTAAATGGCCCGCATCGATGTGATTTTATTCGATTGTTTTTGGATGAAAACACGTTATTGTATGTTTGTGGTGATGGCAATAGAATATTACCGGATGTCAAGAATGTTATTGTTACCTGTATACGAGAGGAGTGTAAGGTGGATGAAATGGTTGCTAATGATATTGTTAAGGATAAAATAAAAAAATTTGAATATCTCGAGGATATTTGGATATAATTTGGTGGTTTAATTTTATTTTCTTTCGTGGCTGCTATGCCGCAGATTGGTTGGAAAGCAAAGTTTTTTTTGGTGATTACACGACAAATTGTTTAATTTTACAGATCATTTTTGGCGATTTATTAATTTAATTTAAAATTAAAAATAAATTACTTAATAAATATTAAATTACAATTAAAGTTAATTTGTTTAAACATAAATTAATCTACTACTTAAAACTAGTTTACTAAAATTTATTTAATGTCATTTACTACGATTATCTACAGAATTTTTAATTGTTTGATTAGCCTCTGTTTTTTTATCACTGCCTTGCGTTTTGTAGTTTGAGAAGAATGTCAGGGCCTTCATTAGCTGGTAGCTTTTCGATACTGGTATATTAGAAACGTAGAGATCTTTACTCGCTCGACAGTCCACGAAATACCACCAGTTACATTTCAGGATGGTTTGATCAAATATCGTATGTTCGGGGCATAAAAACGATTTCATTATGAGACCTTCGTCGGTGATTGCACACACATGGAATACCTGTGGGATATAAGAAAATAAATCTATAATCTACGATAATCATATAGGTATATGAAGTCGAACAAGTCTCTTTCGGTCCAGTAGAAGTTCTTTTTGAGATTGAGTAATATGATTTTCAGTCAGCCGCGATAATACAAGATGCAAATGGCCTTTAGTGGCAAGTGGCCTAATCGGGTGTATATAATAACATTTAACGGAATGAATTCAATGACGGAAGATCGATTGACAAGGAGAAGGAAACGAAAGTTATAGGCATCACGATTAAACTGAAAATGATCTATCGAACCGACCATCAGAATGCATTAAAAATGTGGCACGTACATACTTTGAACGTCTCTAAATGAACTTATCTGTCCAGGAATAATCAGGCTGTTGTTTGACATTTTAGGAAGAAGAGTTAAATTTTTAGAAGCCCATAAACCACTGCGACTTGATCACAACTTATGGACCTCGCACCCCATGCTGGGTAGGAGAACCCCATGAGAGTCTCAAGTTTAAAAGTTCGTGACGTAATTTTGAGAATGCTCACATTTTACAGATCGTTGTATCGGTTATACGGCATTCAACGAAAGATTCTCACACAACAGAACATTTTTTTACATAATGGGCAGCACCCAACTCTTTGGGAAAATAGGTTCTAATATGATTTCCGAAATTTATTCCGGGAAAAGACCAATTCTAATGGGACTAATCCATTTATTTCACAATCGACAAATAATTTAATGATTAAAATGGGATTATAATCTGCACTTGGGATGTGATTTTTATTGGAAATAAGCATTGAATCATTTCCTATGTTCCATTGTATTTGACTTTTGTAGCTAATTTCACTTCTGTACGAACCATCAATCAAGTAACACGCGAAATCATCATAAACATAACATCATAAAATAAAGGAAGTTTTTTAAATAAAATTAACTTAGAATTATCCGTGTTTCATTTTTCCTTTTTTTCCAGCTCTGATTAGCATTTATTCCATTAGGTTTTCCGCCCAGTGGATGAAGAATACGGATATTTCGGAAAAACTAAGGCCGATTAAGTGGATACATTCATTTTCGGTGTTGTGAAATTCATATACGGTAAAAGATGGCGTCAGCTGAGTCAAAATTTCAAAGCTAAACGGAATAAGGAAAAAGGTTTATGGGCCGTCTTCGATGAGGTACAACCATCATCAGTTACAGCAGATTCAGCAAGAAATGCATGGAGAATTCTTAAAGAAACGTATGAATCAAACACGTCAAGCAATCGTGTGCACATTTTGAAGTTAATCGGAGTTGCGGAAAAACACGTAAATTCCATGAACGAGCTGTTTCGAAAGTTATTGGCGCTTGGTGCAGATTTTGGTCCGGAATTTTTTATGAGTGCTACGTTGCTGGCTTCTTTGCCACCAAGCTACGACGGTTTGGTAACGGTGCTCGAGGGAAGGTGAATGGCGGAACAACAGATGAAGAAGGTGAATGGCGGAACAACAGATGACACTGCATTAAAGGTTGACTCATCAAGTGCAACGACAGGTCAAAAAGATGAAAATAAAAAGTCCGAGTGCTATTTTTGCAAAAAAAGCCTGACTCAACAAAAAGAAAGGAAGTGATCAGAAGGCGAATCTAGCGAAAGATGAAACAGAAAAACTGTTTGTGACACATCAAGTAGGTGATGGCTGGATTGTCGATTCGGGTGCCACGTGTCACATTGCCAGTTCTTAGGACACTTTCGTCAATATTGACATGAATTGTAGTGATAAAGTAAGCGTTGCAAGTGGTCAACAAATAACAGCGGCGGGTAAAGGCACAATTAAGGTCGATTTTCTGAACGAGAAAAATTAAAGTGTTCCAGTAAGAATCACAGACGTGTTGCTAATGCCAGATATCAAGGTAATTTTGCTTTCAGTCAAAAAGCTAACGGAAAAAGGTTTTCAAGTAAATTCAAGGGCAACAAGTGTGAAATAAGGGAAAACAGTCGGCAAATTGCAGTTGACGAAATCAGCAGTAAACTTTACAGACTAAAGGAACCTCACAAAGTTTACTCGGTCGAAAATTAATCCAATAGATGCATACATTATTGACGAAACGAAATTTGGTTAAAGGCATCAACTTCAGCAAGTGTACAGCGGATTGCGAAATCAACTCCAAGTGCAGAGTGTGTTTTGAAGGAAAAATTACTCGAATCAAGTTTCCGGTCAAGTCGAGTAATAAAGCAGTTGCAGTCATGGATCTGGTTCATTCGGATGTTTGTGGTCCGATGCAAACGACCACACCATCAGGTAATCGTTAGTAGGTAATTCAAGGAATATATTGCGATGGTAAAGGTTCAATTCGGAAAGAAACCTAAGTGCATCCGTACAGATCGAGGAGGATAGTACCTCAGTAATGAATTCGTGAATTATCTAAAATTCAGCGGAATTCAAATCCAGAGAACTACTGCGTACACACCTCAACAAAACGGAACAGCGGAACGCAAAAACAGAACGTTGGTAGAAATGGCTCACTACATGCTAATTGATGCAGGTCTAGAAAAAAAGTTTTGGGGCGAAGCTGTAATGAAAGGGCACAGAAACAACGCCATACGAATGCTGGTTCCAGAAAAGTCCGAATGTGCAATGTAAATTCGGATCAGAATGTTATGTGCATGTACCAAAGCAAACAATGCGCAAATTCGATTCAAAGTGTGTGAAAGCAGTGCTGGTCGGTTATGATTACGAATCAAAGGCATATAGTTGTTATATTCCGGAAATCGATCGAGTCACTGCAGTTAGTCGAGATGTCCAGTTCGTTGAAAGGGGCCATTTCTTACCTATCAAGTCCAGCAAAAATTTCCAACGGGAACAAATTATCGGCAATTCAGGGTTGAGCAACTTTGAAGATGCAAAAAACAGTCCAGTACAAGAGGAATTTGTCGATGAGTAAGTTCAGGAAGAGAATCCAATACTGAATCACGTTCAGAATGAAGATGAAGAGTAAGCTGTTAGACGATCACAAAGCGCTAACAAAGGAATTCCACCAAAGAGACTATTGAAGAAATGAACGTGGTGAATTCAGTCATTCAAGAATCAAAGTGCTACGAAGAGGCTGTGGATTCAAGCAATGACAGATGAGATGAAGTCATTGATGGAGAATCAAACATGAGCTTGTGAAAATTCCAGAAGGTGCAAATCTAGTTGGCTCTAAGTGGATTTACAAGCTAAAATGCAATTCAGATGGAGAAGTAGTCAGTTAAAAGGCAAGGCTTGTCACTCAAGGTTTTTCGCAGAAATACGGTACTGATTATGATCAGGTGTTTGCTCCAGTTGTTCGTCAAACTACTTTTCGAACATTGCTTACAGTGGCAGCAAACAAGGACATGAAGGTTTATCATCTAGATGCCAGAACGGCTTTTCTTAACAGTGAATTGTCTGAAACAATTTACATGAGACAACCTCCAGGATTCAAAGTTGAAGGCGGCGAAGATTTCGTGTATCTGCTAAAAAAGAGTTTATATGGTCTAAAGCAATCAGCGCGCAATTGGAACAAAACAATTCATCAAATTCTCATTGATTTCGGGTTTGTTCAAAGCAAGAATGATCCATGCTTGTGCACCTACAAACATGATAGAAAAATATGCTACGTATTAATCTACGTTGACGATGTGGCAATTGCTGGTGAAAACAACGAGATAATCTCCAAGTGCGAAAGATTTTTAAGTCCGAAATTCAAGATTAAGAACTTGGGATAGATTAAGGATTTCTTTAGTCTTCAAGTCAAGAAGGAAGCAGATGGCCATTACACGTTGAATCAGACTGCTTACATTGGAAAAGTACTAAAGGATTTCCAAATGTCTGATGCAATGGACTCCTCAGTTCCATTATCAGTTGGATATGGTAAAGGAGGAGATACGGATTTGTTGGTGAGCAGCGGCAAATATCAAAAGTCGCTTGGTTGCTTACTGTACATATCAGTCAACACGAGGCCTGACTTATCGGTATCGGTTCCAATTCTCGCACAAAAGATGTCCAGACCAAACCAGGAGGATTGGAACGAAATGAAACGAGTATTAAAGTATCTCAAGGGTACTGCCGGTTTGCAATTGTCATTTGGGAATACTGATGGTTCGGATCAGTTAATCGGATATGCAGATGAAAGTTGGGCTGATGATCGCGCAAGTCGAAAGTCACAATCTGGTTACATATTCAAGTATTGTAACGGTATTCTCAGTTGGTGCAGTCGGAGAAAGGATTGCATTGCATTATCATCAACGGAAGCAGAATTTATTGCGTTGTCTGAAGCATGTCAAGAGGCGCATTGGATTCGTCGTTTACTCAACGATTTTGATCAGCGCATCGGGAAACCGATGACAACTTTCCAAGATAATCAAAATTGTTTGAAACTCATTAAGGAGAAGAAATTGTCGTCGCGTAACAAACATATTGATGTTAGAGAGGCATTTGTCAAGGATTGCATCGACAAATGTATTGTTACATGCCAATATGTCCTACGGAAACTATGGAGGCAAATTTATTGGCAAAACCATTGGCGGGACCTCGTGTCAATGTTCTTCGGGATGCATGTGGAGTTAACTGATGATTCAAATGAGGAGTAGTATTGGAAATAAGCATTGAATCATTTCCTATGTTCCAAAGTATTTGACTTTTGTAGCTAATTTCACTTCTGTGACTTCACTTCTTGTAACCATCAATCAAGTAACACGCGAAAAACATCATAAAATAAAATAAAGGAAGTTTTATAAAGGCGGTGATACATGTAGAAATTTTGTCTGACAGACAAAAATAATAATCGTTGAACTTTATTCAATTTTAAATACGATTTAACGGCAGTGAGAACAAAAGAATACATATTCTAAAATATGTATACGAAAAACTCAAAAACAAAAATAAAAACACTTTTTAGGTTGCTTGCATTATAAAATGTCAAAAAATATCCATACGACAAAATTTTATACATGTATCGCGTAAGTGTTAATTTCGTTTTTATCGTATAAGACAAAAAATATTAACCAATCGGAGCGATTAATATTTATGTCTGTCAGACAAAATTTCTATATTTGCCTTAAATAAAATTAACTTAAAATTATCCGTGTTTCATTTTTCAAGTTTGCAGCTCTGATTAGCATTTATTCCATTAGTTTTGAAAAACAGCCGATGTGAAGGAAACTTATCCATTTCTCAAGTCCGAGTAATTAGCATGGAACTCCATCCTAATCCTAATTGATCCTCCCGGTTCAATAGTTAGATAGAGATAGCCATAACTTTAAATGGACAATTGTTCTATTGTTCTTATTCATGTTCTATATTCATTCATGTCCACCTGTGTTAAGCTATGTAGCCTGAGCTCTATATAGAGAGAGGGCAATTACTGCCGAGTCGACCTTTTCAGACTGTTTCTGTCAATTCAACGAACAAAAACCAATTTGTTTTGCGATTATTTTTGATTTCGATTATTTGAATATTTGTAATCGATGACTTTTATTTGACAGTTTATCATTCCGCATTCGATATTTTCGTTTTACTGTTTTCGCAAACGATCAATTAACACAGACCACTTAACACATATTTTTGGTGAATTGTCGTTTTCTGCGATTTTTTGTTCTCGATGAACTGTAGTTTTCGGTTAATTGTTCTTTCGGCGAATTGACTAAACTGGCAACCATTACCCCTTTCTAAGGAAGAACAGCGGAAAATAATTTAAATTAGCGTTAACAAATGCTTTAACGGTTAATCTATGTAAACATACATCTAAACCTAGGAACAAGGCCAATGGACAGAATAATCTGAAATGAATGAATCTGGCCAATGGACAGTAACGCAACCCTAATAGAGCTGCACTTCTGTTAGTCTTAAACAGGCTTCGAACAAACTGTTCGAAATAGGCTCAAAGAGGTGCAATACTTGCATTAAGACGAAATCCTCGTCACTCACGTGCTAAGTGCACAACCTGAATCTATGTAACGACTCGCTGTTAGGGAGCCGTTTGAAGGATAGTTAAATCCACTTTTATTTTCATGGAAATTCCTCCTAACATCATAACTGAACCGTCACCAACAGAAACTCGTGGTTATGCATGGTGGCTCGTTTCGTTTTCTTTAAACTCGAACGCTTCCATCATTCGAATGCAAACTAAATTTGAACTCATCCGTAACTAATACGGTCAAGTCCCCAAGGAACGTGTCTCGTGACAAAGATGTTTCTTGCGATTTTATGACGCCTTGTTAACCGTATAACTTCATTGGGAACTCTGGATCTAATTTCCATGGAAATAAAAATGAATTCAATTATTCGTCGTAACGAGATATAGAGATCAGGGGTTGTGCACTTAGCACGTGTTGCTGAAGATAGAGATGAGGATTTCATCTTAATGTAAGGATTGTCCACTAGAGTTTTTTATTTATTTATTTTTTTTTTTTAAAAGAAAGTATTAATTGTCCAAATGGATTTAATGTCCTTTTAAGGTCAATTAATACCTCTCTTTTTCATTCACGGACACAACACCTATTCACACAATTACAGTATACCACCACCTGCACATTGCAAGCTCCATGTCAACCAGCACACTGACATGGACAGTGGGTCGGCGCCGAATTCGGCACTCCAACAGAGGGTCATAGTTGTGTTTATTAACATCACCGATCGTAATCGATGACGAAAATTCGCTTCTGCGCCACTTGTCCGGTAAGAGAGTTATGGAGATTAGAGAGTTAGAAACAGTGTTATTCTAGGAATGACAACAATAATACCACAAGACCACATGGGAAGTAATTTCGAGCATCTTCATGACCGAATTAATTTCAAACACTCTTGTTTTTTTGGGTTTATTCTTTTAAAACAGAACTTAGATTTTTCGATTTAGATCGAACATTGATTTTTGTTTCGTTATGAATCTTATGACTTACCATACAACCGAGGTCTTGATCGGCGTACAAACCGGGAAAATGTTTTTGATTGCCACATCGGAACGACGTTCTCGGGAGATCGACTTTTGACATAAAATTATCATCGAAATTTTTCTCATATTTGGCTGGATAGTATTCCTTGGGTGCGTTCATTACCTGTAACAAAGGAGAGGAAAATGACGAAATGAAAGAATAATTAAGAATTATATTACCTTACTGCGTACTGCGACCTTATGTTGGATCTTTGGTTTTTTGGTTGTTGTCGAAGTCGTAGTGGTTGTAGTTGACATTATTGCTTCACTAGTCAACAATTTACGATACGCATCCGATCGTTGTTGCGTGATTAGCTCCTGTTGTCGTATTTTAATCGCGTGTTCTATTTTACTTACACTGACATTAGCGGCGGCTGCTAATTCTTCTATCGTATGACCCATTAAATCGATTACAGGAAGCTTAATACTTGGCGCGAATTGCATCGGATCCGGTTTAAATCCGTGGATAGTAAATTTCTCGCCGTTAAATCGAGTTACGTTAGGTGGTAATTTTGATATTGGATTTTGCTTTGGAACAATTGTCATCATATTACTATTAGTTGGTCTTAAAATGTTTGGATTGGTTATCGATTTCCCGTCTTGATTAACTGGCTGCGTGTTCTGGTCTATCGGATATAGTTTTGTTGGTGCATTCAAATCAATCTCAAAACTGATTGATTTTTGAATTTCAAAATCATTCTGGTTAAATCTGTTTACTGCGTTATACGGTGCTTGGGTGATTGGTGTTATTGCTCTTCCAGGTCGTAGAGGTTTAAATGCTGGAACCACGTATGGCAACGGATTGGCATAAGTCATACTCATACGGTTCGGTGTATTATATATGCGAGAGACTCGTGAGTTTACGTTTGGAACTCTATTTCGCTTAATTTCTCCAGGCTAGAAATATAACAACAATAATAATATTATTTATTATATGTTTCAATTAACCATAAATAGTAATCAATGCGATTGCTTACCTGTAATTTTGGCTGTGGTTCAATACTTCTGCCAACATTTAATGAACGTCGATCGTACCCTCCGAGTTCTTCAAGTAATTTACGAAATCCAAAATCATCTCCAACGCCTAAACCTTTAAAATAAAAATTTATTTTTAATATTTTGGTTTAACGCAATAATTCGACGATTTGGGTAACTAAAATATACACGTAGAAGAGCAATAAGAAAATATTTTATATTAAAATATATTTTACCAAGTAATGTCGCTTACCGGCCACCATTACTTGGGAGTCAAAATTGGTGTCAAATTATGGAAAATTGGTGACAACTTAGCTGGAGCAAGACATAACTGTTAAGATCAAAGGCAATGTTAATTAAATTGTATTAATGCCTATGATTACCTATTGAAAAGTGGGTTTTTAATCCTCCCAGATTCCTAACACGAAATAATCCAGATTTTTTGTATGCACAATCCATCAAAAAATTATCTTTCGCCTCCAGTACGCACGATGCATTTGTAAATGGCGCGTGTCCTAGAATCAAAAGAAAATCATCAATGTACTTAATTTGTTTATATTTATTAGTAACATAAAAATATTCAAATTTACGAGTGAAATTCCGTGTCTCCACCATTAAAACGTTATCGATCGACCGACTGACTTACTACAAACCTAAACATCATAAAAAAGTTTCTAGACAAAAAATATTTGTTGATAGTAATAATTATGGGCATTAGCACATTGCGATCGTGAAAGTAACAACAAAACAGATTGATCGAAAATTATTAGAATTTTTAATTTTGATTTTTTCTTTACAACGTTTGTATCAACGTGCGCACGCTTTATAAATTGAAATTTGAATTAGCATAATTTGGAATTTCTTATTTTGACCGCATTTTGATTGCGCTTTACGCACTATATAGTATTTTGTTAAACATCGTACGATTTATTGAATGCTCGAATTTCGTAATATCTGTTATCGATTATAATCTGTTCAATTTGTGCTAATTAGTGCTCACAGGATAAAATAATGCTAGTCCAGGAGCCGAAAAAACGGGAGGAGAAAATTTAAAATTTCGCCTGAAAGACTGTTGCAATTACCCGCACAGATGCACCTCTTCCAACCTAACCTACAATAAATATCAAACTTGTCTATTACAAATTGGTAGTAGAATCCGTCTACAATTTAAAAAATGCCAATTGACAGAAACGTTATTCATTTTTTTTTGTTTTGTAAAATACGTGAAGTTAATTTAACACAAGAATAACGAGTGAGAGTAAAGTACTACGGCCGCAAGAGGTAATTCGCGGGAATAATCATAATTTATAGGGTCAGGGTGGAAAGTTATACTGCTTTCTAATTACTAGTTACGTGTAAATCTCTTAACAACGCTTTACTAATTTTTCGACGAATTCATTTATTAAGACTGTGAACCAATTCGTGACTTATTTCCAAAACTGTTCTGTTTGATTGATTTATAAATTTTCAAATTTTTCAGTTTGTAGAATGGGATTGCGTACTCTGGTCCAGAATTTGATGTTAAATGAAACTCGTGTATGTCCGTCATGTATCCGAATAGGATTAAATTGCAGTGTGGAAGTGTAATATTTTAAAACGACATTACGCAAAATTGGTACTAAATTCTGTGGCTAAAAGAAGTGGTTCCAATGATTATCTACAGTATATTTACAGCAAATTCCGAAAAGTTAAAGGTTGTTTTTCTTTAAAAATCGTTTTTCCTGCAAGGAAGTAAAGGAAGAGTGATTTTTTAATCCATAGTACACTCACAAATACTCAGTAGAAGTGAACGAAATTGTTTGCCCCACTCCACCAAAGTTTGTCTTGCATTTTAAAAATGCTCACTATAATCTTATAAATATGTTTATCATTTTATTTGGCTGGTCCACTTACTTTATCAGCTAAAATGTAATTAAAGTAACTTATTACTTAAATAATTTTAGTAGGTTGCCATTCGTAGAAGTAAAAGTCGGCCAATTTATTACTTACATCAATTACCCTTCAGATGAAAGCCTTTCGAGTTTTCGAATATCTAGAAATGGAGCAAATGCACAAATAACTAGAGCCAACTAGAATATAACTGTGCGATTCGTAACAACATGAGTAGAATTTTGGGATCATACCAGATATTTTTAATAAGCTATATAAGGAATTTTACTGGTAAAACTTTATGAAAATTCAATGTATTGATAAGTGTGTTGTGGATGGCTTTGAAATGGATTTGGTTATTTATGGTATATTAATTTAATAAGTATATCATTGACTCTTCAGGTTTTTTTCTATTTCGGATCAAGGAAATTCTAGTGTGCCACACGGATCAACCATGTTCCGTACGTTGTTCTTAATTTATGCCAATGACTTGCTGACCTCTCAATCTTGAGGAATGGAGGTCTCTCTTGGCACTAAGTTTGTACATATCGGTGGTCTGAACTCTTTACCTAAATGTGTCGTAATGATCTTACAGCAATCATAGCTGAGTGGGAAAGGAAAAGAAATGGGAATGACACGCGCGGTTCTAGTAATTGCTGTGTTTACTTTCCATAAGTCTTGGTGCTTCATCCTCTTACTCAAGCAACTTTTCTGGCTTCCTCAAGGCAATCATTATCATTAATGGGTATCATTCTTGCCCTACGTAGTTTAAATGAAAAGAGAGTCTTACGGAGTCTCCCTTTTCTTTAATTTTGGATAAACCATCTTCTTTTCGACATTTTTGCAGAAATGCGAACAACTCGAATTACATTTGTAACTGATTTCATTACTATCCTAATTCCAGATAAGATAAATGATCTTAAAATAAATGATAAACGCAAGAACCAACGAAAAGCAGAATACTAATCAAATTCAGATAACTGTTTGACCTCCTAGAGTGGTTTGGACCAATAATCATTCAAGTAAACATTAATGAAAACTTGTTGGTGTAGATACAATTTACAAACAGTTATAATTGAAATAAGAACATTGCAATACCGAGATAGATGGCAAATAAATAGCAAAGTAAAATAAGCTCTAAGGTTTCTGTGAAACATCAGAATGGGGATTTACAGCAGTTGTATACTACAAATGCGCAAGATGTGTGTAATTTATCAGATTTATTTATTTATTTCTGTTTATTTTGCAGATGTGGTCTCACAAGAATGATTGTTTCACAATTGCGAATCAATAAATTTTAGAAGGAATGGTCGACAGCAACCAATGAAGAACTAAAACCATTATACTGACGTATACCAACATATTATCTCTTCCAAAATTAATAGTGTTACGAATTTCGGGAGTTCGATATGAATTCACTTTAAAGTTACAAATTTTATTTGCCAACACCTATAACTTCTTCCATGGAATTCCCTAATTCACTATTTATCACTGTTCACTATTTTATTTTAAGTTTCGAGACTACGAAACTTATGCGTGTGCCATGGGAGTGCTGAAATGTGACGAGACAGATAAAGGATCTAAATACGATGGAATAGTAAAATACAATTCCAAGAGACGAATATGGAAGGTCCACGATGTGTATATCGAGTACTGAAAAGCCTTGGAGGCTCACGGAAAGTCGTCATATGCCATAGACTAGACGAACAGATTTAAGGTGGGCGGTAGTTTTAAGAATTCTACAGTTATGACAGTTGGTGGTCTAGTGGTTAAGTTATACACTATCAAGAGTTAGCATCTCAATAGTCGAGAGTTCGAATCCAAACGGAACGTATAATTTCTTTGAGCGATTTTTTAACATTCATCGATGTTACCAGATGAAGAATTCCTCCATTACTCCGGGAGAATACTGACAGGGCAATTTGTGGCGTGGAATGTTTGCGATGACTACTACATGCAATGCAAGTAATTATATAGAGACAGTTGTAATTTAACCAGTGAACAATGTAAGTAATAGTTTGTAACCTTAAACGTAAAATACGAATTTGTCGAGTTCCAGAAGAGAGTCCAATGACTTTGCGTCTATAAATTAGCTGATCAATTAACACGATCATTATAGCAATAATACAAAAGTCGACTGTGATCTTTCAATCCATTTATTGATTAAAATTGTCTACTGGGGATGGGCTAATACATTAAAACCATACCAGTTTGAAGTATATGAACAAAAATTCTTCATTGAAGAAGCAGAGCTCTTCTTCGCCCTTTCTCATTTCTTTCTTTCAGTCGTTAATGTTTTCAATCTGCTCGGTCTATCAAATTTCGGTTTAATATGAGAATTTGTCGTCAAACTGAAAAAAACCATTTAAGTTGGATTACTGGTAAAAGAACACTAACTAATTCGAAGAGTTCAACTCAACATACATTAAAGCAACTCTAAATTCAAGACCAATCCTCACAATGTCATGCAATTTGAACGATTGGGTTGCATCCTCATGTAAACTCCCTTTTTAAAGATGACTTAGATTACTTGACATGTCTACAAAGAGCGAGTGGACAACATCGCGAGTTAAAATTGAGACAGGGTACTAAGAAGCACTCCTTAAGCAGCTCTTTTTAGAAATTGAATAAAAAAATGAGTTAGTTCATCAGCATAAAGCACTCCGAACAGTGCTAAACATAAACGTGGTACGTAAAACACGAAAATATTGATCAAAATTGGCTGTCTGTTGGCTACACTAAAAACTTCCGAATTTGCAAATTAACGCAGGCCATTAATCAAAATCAGGCAGACGATAATTTGTGAAAAATATTTCTGTTAGTCGAGTGGAAGGCTGATAATAAACCCGATGCACTCAACTGCGAGTTTATGTCAAATAGAATTACTAACATGAGGCTCTAAATGCACCTTGATGCGGGGATAGGCAGACTTACGATAACACGATGCTTTCTTCATGACTACTAACATTTAATCTATCAAGCCTTTTAAGAAACCAAAGGGTTTGTATTTGGACAAGTTACATCTACTTTTATCACTACATAGCACTATATGCACTCATTCGCGGTGTCCTTGCATTTATACTCATAATCGCACTACATGTATGTCTGGCAATCAAACGTATAAAATTTGTAGGTGCCGTCAAAGATAAACTAGTCAAAATCGGAGCACTGGACGAGCTTCCAATCTGTACGGATTGGTGAATTACCCTCTCAAAATAAAATATTTATGTATAATTAAACACTCACTTCACTTGGGTTTAAATTGTCTGAAGTATTTAAATCAGACGCCAAAATAAAAATTATACTCACCAAATAAACACATGAGGATAAATGAGGCCGAGATCACTGGTAAACACTTCATTTTAGTTTGTGAGTTATTTTTCAAATCACTTAGTTTAACTTGTCCTAATGTAAAAGTCACAAGTATTGATTTACTTCACTCCACACAAATTTAGTTTTGATAGTTTATCCTTTCATTCAATATTTAGATAACCCCGAAATCTTACAGTTGTCACTTTAGGTATATTTTTCGAGATCATTCACTTTCTTTTATCTTAACAGTTTGAAAGTCTTGCAGCTACTAAAAGTAAATACATGTTTGATATTGTTGATTGGAAAAATAAAGCAAATGGTAAAAGTATGTAAATTTACTTATTAAATTTGATACGTGCGTTTATGTAAATTTAAATGAATTTCCAGAATTTATCATTTGTAAACAAACTTCATTTGTAGATATGGTGATTAGCGAAATTTGGATTCAATATTATGTGTAGGTAGCGGTGGTTATAACTTGCTTTCTTGTAGTATCATATAGAAGCAGAAGTGGCTAACCATTTTGGAAGTATACACTATGACCTATAGCAGCTCTGACTCGACTAGTACAAGCACGGCATAAATGGTGACCCAGCACAACACGCCATAGTGTCAACATGCGAGACAATATGTCCACATGTCCACCACAACCTCTTCTCACAAGAACGCCATGCCAAAATAAAATCAAAATAAATGTTAAATGAGACCGATCGGGCGGCTCCTCATTTGTTACTCCATCATCGTGATCTTCTATGAAGTGGAAATCAAACTACACAAAAAATTGTACCAATAATGTCAGGTAATTTAATTTTGAATAATTATCCGTTTAAATTGGGCCGAAACAACCACCAGTTTTCGTGTAATCGTCGATTGAAATCAGCTTTTTTTTTACCCGGACAAATGCACTTTTGTTTGAAACCAAAATTTTTTCTGTTCCAATTCATATAATATTGTACCAATAATGAAAGGTAATTTAATTTTGAATAATTATCCGTTTGATCTGATAATGCGTCATTTCGCTTTAATCTTCATTGGAATTTGAAACATGTTTCTACTTCCAGTTGAATTACCGCGTGCTTTCAATACTTCTTTTGCTCAATATTCCTTCATCAGCGTGATGTCTTAATAGAGTGCTCTTAACCTGCACCGACCATATTAGCCCGCCTCAATGAAACATGTACTATAATTTATTACACATTTATTACAATTTATTACAACAAATCCCGATTTTATTACAGTTACCGTTTTCGAGGAACGAGTGGTCGGTTTAGCTTGTAATTAAACCTACACCGCCAAAATTGTAACTTCTGATGTAGCTACGATATCGGGATGGTTCTTGGACCAGAATTTATTACAAATTAATTACATTAATTAAACAGTTCAAGATCAACCCTATATTTTGACTAAGGGTAAATTTCACCCCAAACGATTATTTATGAAAAAAACATCGATTTTACCAATATTAATAAATTATTACACCAGACCGCCACCATATATTATTAAAATGGTTAAAGAATTAAGTAAAACACGTTTTTATAGAATCAAAATACTCGTTTATGTTCTCGGCTTGAAAGATCGTTTACAACTAGTATGGTACAAAAGAAAACTTATAATATAGTCGCATTCATATTGCTTATTGGGTAACTGTCAAATTACATATTCTGTCACCGCCTCTTAATTTGATCCGTTAACATAATTTGAATTTAAATACAAAAAAAATAAAAACCAGTAAAAATTTAGTTTTAATTATGAACTCTACGTTAAACATGTACTCTAATAAATGAAAACAATTAATGATAGCATAAATTTAAACGATTACGATGTTTTTGAAATAAAATTCTTCCAAGTCCTTTTGTCATAATATCCGCAACTTGATCGTTGGTTGAAATGTATTGCAACTTGATTTCCTTGTTGGCGACAGCTTCTCGAATGAAATTATATTTCACATCAATATGCTTCATACGTTTATGTTCTCGTGGCTCTTCTGCCACTTTAATGCACGACTGATTATCTTCGAATATCGTTGTTGATGACATGCAACGATGACCAAGTTCGTTTAATAAACAGCGTAACCATTTTGCTTCACAAATGCATTTTGCCAATGCCAAATATTCAGCTTCAGTTGACGAAAGACTAACGGTCGGTTGTTTTTGTGATAGCCAACTTACTGTATTGCCAAATACCATGAATACATATCCTGATGTTGATTTACGGTCGTTCTTATCACCAGCCCAATCAGAGTCCGCGTATCCAGTCAAAATATCAGCTGTAGCATTTCGATGATAAACCATTCTCAATTCAGACGTTCCATGAATGTATCGCAAAATACGTTTTGCATACATAAAGTGTTCATCAGTACAGCAGCTTTGAAATCGACTAAAAAAATTCGTTGATGCACACAAATCTGGTCGAGTTGTTTGAGTGGCATACGTCAAACATCCAATTAATTCTCTATACGGCTTATCAGTCAAGTTATTTTTATCACCATTTGGTAAACTCAAACCATTTTCAATCGGTGTTGTCGCCGATTTACAGTTGTTCATTTCAAATTTCATTAAAACATTTTTCAAATAACGTGACTGACTCAAGGCAATCGAATTATCACTTGAATTCCGATCAACATGAATTCCCAAAAATGAATTAATTTTTCCAACATCCGTCATTTCAAACTCTCTTGCTAACTTTGCTTTAATATCGTTGACCATTTGCACATTGTTGGAAATAATTGCCAAGTCGTCGACATACAGGAGAATATAACAAACGATGTCTTTTCCAAATTTGATGTACAAGCATTGATCCGATTCGCAACGATTGAAACCAATTTCAATAATGAATTGATTAAATCGCTCATTCCACACCCGTGAAGCTTGTTTTAATCCGTATAATGATTTATTCAACTTGCAAACCATCGTCTTGTCTTTCACAAACCCTTCTGGTTGTGTCATGTAAATATCTTCCTTCAATTGTCCATTCAGAAAGGCACATTTCACATCCATCTGATACATTTCATATCCAAAATGATTGGCGATTGACAATAAAACACGAAAAGTTGTTAGCTTGGCCGTTGGTGAATACGTTTCATTGTAGTCGAAACCTTTTTCTTGCGAAAAACCACGAGCCACAAGTCTTGCTTTGTACCTGTCAACATCGCCATTTGGTTTATGTTTCATCTTAAACACCCATTTGCATGTAATAGCTTTACGACCAATTGGTAACTTACACAAAGACCAAGTGTCATTTTTTAACAATGATGAAAATTCATCATTAATTGCCATCTCCCATTTTGGCCAATCAGCACGTTTCCTTGCATCGTTCATAGTAACCGGATCATTTTGCACAAATTCCTCAGCTGAAAATGCATAACCAGCGAACCAAGTTCCCGGTTCATATCCGTACCGATCTGGTTTTCTTTTTAAACGATCACCGCGGCATAATTCATTGTTGTCATCCATGCTACTCGAAGTACTGTGAACATTACCATTTATGTTACTGATGCGATCTAAAGTTGCATCGTCTTGATTTTCACGTTCGTCATCAACGTTATCGCCTGCCGCCTCTGAATTAAATATATTGACATAATTCAAATTATCGAAAATTGATTTCTCGTTGAATGTCACATTACGGCCCATGATAAGTTTGTCATTTTCAATGTCCCATAATCGATACGTATGTGATGACAAACCATATCCAAGCATGTAGCACTTTGATGATTTAGCATCCAACTTTGTACGGTTTTCTTCCGGCACATAATTATAACAAATCGAACCAAACACGCGAAGATGCGACAAATCCGGCTTTCTACCATACCAAATTTCAGTAGGCGTCTTGCTTACAAACTGTTTACCAACGGCACTTGTTGGTGAACGATTCTTTATATAATTTGCACACAAAACAGCTTCGTTCCAGAATCGACGACTTAGACCACTCGACAAAAGCATTGTCCTTGCTTTTTCAACCACAGTACGATTAAAACGTTCCGATACTGCATTCATTTCCGGATTGTAAGGTACCGTGAAATTCAACCGAATACCTTTATTGACACAAAAAGATTTAAATTCTTTTGAGCAATACTCACCGCCATTGTCCAATTGTAATTTCGCAACTCTTTCCCCATGTTGCGTTTCAGCCATAGCAACATATTGCTGGAATTTATCGAAAACCTCACTTTTCTGCTTCATGCAATATACCATGGATGTACGTGAAAAATCATCAGTAAAGGCAACAAAAAATCTCGAACCGTCATGCGCCATTTCACTCATTGGACCACTGACGTCGGTGTGAATCAATTCTAAAACTCGTTTAGAACGGATTTCCTTTCTGGGTGGATATGGTAAACGCGTTTGCTTACCAATTACACACGATTCACAAAACTTTTCGTCGATGTTCACCTTAAGTTTGTCCAATCCAATCGCCATGTTTTGATTCACCATCTTTTTCATGTCGCTGACATTCAAATGAGCCAGACGAAAATGCCATAAATTTTGTGATGCCTTATTTAATTGCTCCTCTCCAGCAATCCCCGCAAACACACTTCGTTCAACATAAAAAATCGTCTGGTATAGCTGACCATTACGGCGGGCAGTGAACATATTTTTACCGTTCTTTGAAATAAATGCATCATCACCATTAAAAGTGATTTTGTAACCTTTGTCAGTCAATTGACGAATTGACAGCAAATTGCATTTAAGATTCTCAACAAATAAAACGTTTCGAATCGTTTTCGTTGAATTATCCCCATTGAAGAATGTCTTTATGGAAATGTCACCTTTTTTCTTTGCTACTAATGATGCGCCAGCTTTTGCCGTTGAAATACTTATCGGTTCAATTCCATGCATACTATTGAAAAATATCTTATCGTTAACGATATGATGTGTTGCACCCGAATCAAGGACAAAGTTTATCTTCTTAAAACCATCACTGCCTTTCTTTGATGTTTTGGCACCCATGCAACATGACGCAATATCATCGTTATTCCCTACTGACTCACTAATGACATCCTGTTGTTCACAAAGCAAAAACTCTGGATTGTCATCTTTATCAGCACAATTTGCACCAACACTTTTCTTATCGTTAACAACATTTTTCTTTGCCAATTTTACTCTGCAATTCACTTTTATATGCCCTGGCTTTTTACATCTGTGACAAATTACCTTTGAACGATCTGCTTGCATTGCTATCGAATCATTTGATCTACCGCTACGTCCATTTCCACATGCAGCACGCTTTCCACACTCGTCCAATAGACGACTTTTAACAAATTCGATTGTTATCTTTGTTGTATCCATTGTTTCCAGCGCTGTTACCAAGCCATCGAAACTTTTTGGCAATGTTAAAATCAGGTGACAGACAACGTCGAGTTCTTCCAATGTGGCGCCAATCGATTTTAGTTCACGCACGGTATGATCGAATTGCAAAAAATATTCGTTGATATCATCACCATCTTTGTATCGCATTGTCAATAGCTGTTTTCGCAACAACAACTGACCGGCAACACTTTTGCGCTCAAACACACCAATTAATGCATCATATATATCCTTCGCGAACTGTTTGTCTTTAATATACTCCAGCTGAGAATCACCAATACATTGCACCAGAATTGATTTACACTTTTTCTCATCACATTTCAACGTGTCTCTGATCTTTTCATTTTTAACTTCATCATTCACACCAACTGGAACATCTTTCAATAGCGTGTCCAATGAACTCGTTAAAAACTTTTCTAAATTCTTTTCTTCCAGTAATGTTTTAACTCGAAATTTCCAATTCGAGAAATTCGAACCATCGAATGGTTTTACTTTTTGCATGTTTGATTCCATATTTCTTTAATTTGCCCAATATTGTGAAATCAATTAACCAAAAAATGTTCTATGCACGAGGCAACCGATGAACAACAACAAAAACTATTTCACAATACACAAAACGCCACGCGCTTAACCTTCAAAATTTTACTTTGAGTACGATTTTTAGAATTAAAAAAAAAAACTATTTTAAAAATATCATTAAACCGACTCTGGGCCCATAACCTATTAAAATGGTTAAAGAATTAAGTAAAACACGTTTTTATAGAATCAAAATACTCGTTTATGTTCTCGGCTTGAAAGATCGTTTACAACTAGTATGGTACAAAAGAAAACTTATAATATAGTCGCATTCATATTGCTTATTGGGTAACTGTCAAATTACATATTCTGTCATATATTGAGTCAAATGTTACTCCTTGGACCTTGTGGAGGGCAGATCAACCTTATCCAGATGTGTAATAAATTATCTTTGTGTCAGGTTACACGGAATTGACTTCAAACCGTAAAGGGTTCAAACGTCTAATTTAAAATTCGATTTTATCATCTTCAACAATTTATTACACCAGACCGCCACCAGATATTGAGTCAAATGTTACTCCTTGGACCTTGTGGAGGGCAGATCAACCTTATCCAGGTGTGTAATAAATTATCTTTGTGTCAGGTTACACGGAATTGGCTTCAAACCGTAAAGGGTTCAAACGTCTAATTTAAAACTCGATTTTATCACTTTCAACAATTTATTACACCAGACCGCCACCAGATATTGAGTCAAATGTTACTCCTTGGACCTTATGGAGGGCAGATCAACCTTATCCAGGTGTGTAATAAATTATCTTTGTGTCAGGTTACACGGAATTGGCTTCAAACCGTAAAGGGTTCAAACGTCTAATCTAAAATTCGATTTTATCACATTCAACAATTTATTACACCAGACCGCCACCAGATATTGAGTCAAATGTTACTCCTTGGACCTTGTGAAGGGCAGATCAACCTTATCCAGGTGTGTAATAAATTATCTTTGTGTCAGGTTACACGGAATTGGCTCCAAACCGTAAGGGTTCAAACGTCTAATTTAAAATTCGATTTTATCACCTTTAACAATTTATTACACCAGACCGCCACCAGATATTGAGTCAAATGTTACTCCTTGGACCTTGTGGAGGGCAGATCAACCTTATCCAGGTGTGTAATAAATTATCTTTGTGTCAGGTTACACGGAATTGGCTTCAAACCGTAAAGGGTTCAAACGTCTAATTTAAAACTCGATTTTATCACTTTCAACAATTTATTACACCAGACCGCCACCAGATATTGAGTCAAATGTTACTCCTTGGACCTTATGGAGGGCAGATCAACCTTATCCAGGTGTGTAATAAATTATCTTTGTGTCAGGTTACACGGAATTGGCTTCAAACCGTAAAGGGTTCAAACGTCTAATCTAAAATTCGATTTTATCACATTCAACAATTTATTACACCAGACCGCCACCAGATATTGAGTCAAATGTTACTCCTTGGACCTTGTGGAGGGCAGATCAACCTTATCCAGGTGTGTAATAAATTATCTTTGTGTCAGGTTACACGGAATTGGCTTCAAACCGTAAAGGGTTCAAACGTCTAATTTAAAATTCGATTTTATCACCTTCAACAATTTATTACACCAGACCGCCACCAGATATTGAGTCAAATGTTACTCCTTGGACCTTGTGGCGGGCAGATCAACCTTATCCAGGTGTGTAATAAATTATCTTTGTGTCAGGTTACACGGAATTGGCTTCAAACCGTAAAGGGTTCAAACGTCTAATTTAAAATTCGATTTTATCACCTTCAACAATTTATTACACCAGACCGCCACCAGATATTGAGTCAAATGTTACTCCTTGGACCTTATGGAGGGCAGATCAACCTTATCCATGTGTGTAATAAATTATCTTTGTGTCAGGTTACACGGAATTGGCTTCAAACCGTAAAGGGTTCAAACGTCTAATTTAAAACTCGATTTTATCAACAATTTATTACACCAGACCGCCACCAGATATTGAGTCAAATGTTACTCCTTGGACCTTGTGGAGGGCAGATCAACCTTATCCAGGTGTGTAATAAATTATCTTTGTGTCAGGTTACACGGTATTGGCTTCAAACCGTAAAGGGTTCAAACGTCTTTTAAAATTCGATTTTATCACATTCAACAATTTATTACACCAGACCGCCACCAGATATTGAGTCAAATGTTACTCCTTGGACCTTGTGGAGGGCAGATCAACCTTGTCCAGGTGTGTAATAAATTATATTTGTGTCAGGCCAATTCCGTGTAACCTGACACAAAGATAATTTATTACACACCTGAATAAGGTTGATCTGCCCTTCATAAGGTCCAAGGAGTAACATTTGACTGAATATCTGGTGGCGGTCTTGTGTAATAAATTGTTGAAGGTGGTAAAATCGAATTTTCAATTAGACGTTTGAACCCTTTACGGTTTGAAGCCAATTCCGTGTAACCTGACACAAAGATAATTTATTACACACCTGGATAAGGTTGATCTGCCCTCCACAAGGTCCAAGGAGTAACATTTGACTCAATATCTGGTGGCGGTCTGGTGTAATAAATTGTTGAAGATGATAAAATCGAATTTTAAATTAGACGTTTGAACCCTTTACGGTTTGAAGCCAATTCCGTGTAACCTGACAAAAAGATAATTTATTACACACCTGAATAAGGTTGATCTGCCCTTCATAAGGTCCAAGGAGTAACATTTGACTGAATATCTGGTGGCGGTCTGGTGTAATAAATTGTTGAAGGTGATAAAATCGAATTTTCAATTAGACGTTTGAACCCTTTACTGTTTGAAGCCAATTCCGTGTAACCTGACACAAAGATAATTTATTACACACCTGGATAAGGTTGATCTGCCCTCCACAAGGTCCAAGGAGTAACATTTGACTCAATATCTGGTGGCGGTCTGGTGTAATAAATTGTTGAAGATGATAAAATCGAATTTTAAATTAGACGTTTGAACCCTTTACGGTTTGAAGCCAATTCCGTGTAACCTGACACAAAGATAATTTATTACACACCTGAATAAGGTTGATCTGCCCTTCATAAGGTCCAAGGAGTAACATTTGACTGAATATCTGGTGGCGGTCTGGTGTAATAAATTGTTGAAGGTGATAAAATCGAATTTTCAATTAGACGTTTGAACCCTTTACTGTTTGAAGCCAATTCCGTGTAACCTGACACAAAGATAATTTATTACACACCTGGATAAGGTTGATCTGCCCTCCACAAGGTCCAAGGAGTAACATTTGACTCAATATCTGGTGGCGGTCTGGTGTAATAAATTGTTGAAGGTGATAAAATCGAATTTTAAATTAGACGTTTGAACCCTTTACGGTTTGAAGCCAACTCCGTGTAACCTGACACAAAGATAATTTATTACACACCTGGATAAGGTTGATCTGCCCTCCACAAGGTCCAAGGAGTAACATTTGACTCAATATCTGGTGGCGGTCTGGTGTAATAAATTGTTAAAGGTGATAAAATCGAATTTTAAATTAGACGTTTGAACCCTTTACGGTTTGAAGCCAATTCCGTGTAACCTGACAAAAAGATAATTTATTACACACCTGAATAAGGTTGATCTGCCCTTCATAAGGTCCAAGGAGTAACATTTGACTGAATATCTGGTGGCGGTCTGGTGTAATAAATTGTTGAAGGTGATAAAATCGAATTTTCAATTAGACGTTTGAACCCTTTACTGTTTGAAGCCAATTCCGTGTAACCTGACACAAAGATAATTTATTACACACCTGGATAAGGTTGATCTGCCCTCCACAAGGTCCAAGGAGTAACATTTGACTCAATATCTGGTGGCGGTCTGGTGTAATAAATTGTTGAAGGTGATAAAATCGAATTTTAAATTAGACGTTTGAACCCTTTACGGTTTGAAGCCAACTCCGTGTAACCTGACACAAAGATAATTTATTACACACCTGGATAAGGTTGATCTGCCCTCCACAAGGTCCAAGGAGTAACATTTGACTCAATATCTGGTGGCGGTCTGGTGTAATAAATTGTTAAAGGTGATAAAATCGAATTTTAAATTAGACGTTTGAACCCTTACGGTTTGGAGCCAATTCCGTGTAACCTGACACAAAGATAATTTATTACACACCTGGATAAGGTTGATCTGCCCTTCACAAGGTCCAAGGAGTAACATTTGACTCAATATCTGGTGGCGGTCTGGTGTAATAAATTGTTGAATGTGATAAAATCGAATTTTAGATTAGACGTTTGAACCCTTTACGGTTTGAAGCCAATTCCGTGTAACCTGACACAAAGATAATTTATTACACACCTGGATAAGGTTGATCTGCCCTCCACAAGGTCCAAGGAGTAACATTTGACTCAATATATGGTGGCGGTCTGCTGTAATAATTTATTAATATTGGTAAAATCGATGTTTTTTTCATAAATAATCGTTTGGGGTGAAATTTACCCTTAGTCAAAATATAGGGTTGATCTTGAACTATTTAATTAATGTAATTAATTTGTAATAAATTCTGGTCCAAGAACCATCCCGATATCGTAGCTACATCAGAAGTTACAATTTTGGCGGTGTAGGTTTAATTACAAGCTAAACCGACCACTCGTTCCTCGAAAACGGTAACTGTAATAAAATCGGGATTTGTTGTAATAAATTGTAATAAATGTGTAATAAATTATAGTACATGTTTCATTGAGGCGGGCTAATATGGTCGGTGCAGGTTAAGAGCACTTCTTAATAGCCGTAAATCAAATTTTACCAAATTTTGTTAAAAATGTTGTCCATCGTTTTTATTCAAATTTACGTGATGGTTAGCCTTACTGATTTTTAAGGCGAAATTTTTTTTTGTCGTAGATCTTAAAACTTTTATTATTTCCGAAATACTTGGACATATTGGAACGATCTGCGTTTAAATTTTGATCTGATAATGCGTCATTTCGCTTTAATTTACATTTGAATTTCAAACATGTTTCTACTTCCAGTTGAATTTCCTTGCTTCCAATACATACTTTTATCAACATTCCTTCATCAACGTGATGTCTTAATAGCCGTAAATTAAATTCTACCAAATTTTGTTAAAAATGTTGTCCATCATTTTTATTCAAATTTACGTGATGGTTAATCTTACTGATTTTTAAGGCGAAATTTTTTTTGTCATATATCTTAAAACTTTCTATTATTTCCGAAATACTTGGACATATTGCAACGATCTGCGTTTAAATTTTGATCTGATAATGCGTCATTTCGCTTTAATTTACATTTGAATTTCAAACATGTTTCTACTTCCAGTTGAATTACCGCGTGCTTCCAATACTTCTTTTGCTCAATATTTCTTCATCAACGTGACATCTTGATAGCCGTAAATCAAATTTTACAAAATTTTGTTAAAAATGTTGTCCATCGTTTTTATTCAAATTTACGTGATGGTTAGCCTTACTGATTTTTAAGGCGATTTTTTTTTTGTCATAGATCTTAAAACTTTTTATTATTTCAGAAATACTTGGACAGATTGCAACGATCTGCGTTTAAATTTTGATCTGATAATGCGTCATTTCGCTTTAATCTTCATTTGAATTTCAAACATGTTTCTACTTCCAGTTGAATTACCTTGCTTCCAATACTTCTTTTGCTCAATATTCCTTCATCAGCGTGATGTCTTTATAGCCGTAAATCAAATTTTACCAAATTTTGTTAAAAATGTTGTCCATCGTTTTTATTCAAATTTACGTGATGGCTAGCCTTACTGATTTTTAAGGCGAATTTTTTTTTGTCGTAGATCTTAAAACTTTCTATTATTTCCGAAATACTTGGACATATTGGAACGATCTGCGTTTAAATTTTGATCTGATAATGCGTCATTTAGCTTTAATTTACATTTGAATTTCAAACATGTTTCTACTTCCAGTTGAATTACCGCGTGCTTCCAATACTTCTTTTGCTCAATATTCCTTCATCAGCGTGATGTCTTAATAACCGTAAATCAAATTTTACCAAATTTTGTTAAAAATGTTGTTCATCGTTTTTATTCAAATTTACGTGATGGTTAGCCTTACTGATTTTTAAGGCGAATTTTTTTTTGTCTTAGATCTTAAAACTTTTTATTATTTTCGAAATACTTGGACATATTGGAACGATCTGCGTTTAAATTTTGATTTCGCTTTAATCTTCATTTGAATTTCAAACATGTTTCTACTTCCAGTTGAATTACCTTGCTTCCAATACTTCTTTTGCTCAATATTCCTTCATCAGCGTGATGTCTTTATAGCCGTAAATCAAATTTTACCAAATTTTGTTAAAAATGTTGTCCATCGTTTTTATTCAAATTTACGTGATGGCTAGCCTTACTGATTTTTAAGGCGAATATTTTTTTGTCTTAGATCTTAAAACTTTTTATTATTTCCGAAATAATTGGACATATTGGAACGATCTGCGTTTATATTTTGATCTAATAATGCATCATTTCGCTTTAATCTTCATATGAATTTGAAACATGTTTCTACTTCCAGTTGAATTACCGCGTGCTTCCAATACTTACTTTGATTAATATTCCTTTATCAACGTGACGTCTTAATAGCCGTAAATCAAATTTTACCAAATTTTGTTAAAAATTTTGTCCATCGTTTTTATTCAAATTTACGTGATGGTTAAGCCTTACTGATTTTTAAGGCGAATTTTTTTTTGTCGTAGATCTTAAAACTTTTTATTATTTCCGAAATACTTGGACATATTGGAACGATCTGCGTTTATATTTTGATCTGATAATGCGTCATTTTGCTTTAATCTTCATTTGAATTTCAAACATGTTTCTACTTCCTGTTGAATTACCGCGTGCTTCCAATACTTCTTTTGCTCAATATTCCTTCATCAGCGTGATGTCTTAATAGCCGTAAATCAAATTTTACCAAATTTTGTTAAAAATGTTGTTCATCGTTTTTATTCAAATTTACGTGATGGTTAGCCTTACTGATTTTTAAGGCGAATTTTTTTTTGTCGTAGATCTTAAAACTTTTTATTATTTCCGAAATACTTGGACATATTGGAACGATCTGCGTTTATATTTTGATCTGATAATGCGTCATTTCGCTTTAATCTTCATTTGAATTTCAAACATGTTTCTACTTCCAGTTGAATTACCTTGCTTCCAATACTTCTTTTGCTCAATATTCCTTCATCAGCGTGATGTCTTTATAGCCGTAAATCAAATTTTACCAAATTTTGTTAAAAATGTTGTTCATCGTTTTTATTCAAATTTACGTGATGGTTAGCCTTACTGATTTTTAAGGCGAATTTTTTTTTGTCTTAGATCTTAAAACTTTTTATTATTTTCGAAATACTTGGACATATTGGAACGATCTGCGTTTAAATTTTGATCTGATAATGCGTCATTTCGCTTTAATCTTCATTTGAATTTCAAACATGTTTCTACTTCCAGTTGAATTACCTTGCTTCCAATACTTCTTTTGCTCAATATTCCTTCATCAGCGTGATGTCTTTATAGCCGTAAATCAAATTTTACCAAATTTTGTTAAAAATGTTGTCCATCGTTTTTATTCAAATTTACGTGATGGCTAGCCTTACTGATTTTTAAGGCGAATATTTTTTTGTCTTAGATCTTAAAACTTTTTATTATTTCCGAAATAATTGGACATATTGGAACGATCTGCGTTTATATTTTGATCTAATAATGCATCATTTCGCTTTAATCTTCATATGAATTTGAAACATGTTTCTACTTCCAGTTGAATTACCGCGTGCTTCCAATACTTACTTTGATTAATATTCCTTTATCAACGTGACGTCTTAATAGCCGTAAATCAAATTTTACCAAATTTTGTTAAAAATTTTGTCCATCGTTTTTATTCAAATTTACGTGATGGTTAAGCCTTACTGATTTTTAAGGCGAATTTTTTTTTGTCGTAGATCTTAAAACTTTTTATTATTTCCGAAATACTTGGACATATTGGAACGATCTGCGTTTATATTTTGATCTGATAATGCGTCATTTTGCTTTAATCTTCATTTGAATTTCAAACATGTTTCTACTTCCTGTTGAATTACCGCGTGCTTCCAATACTTCTTTTGCTCAATATTCCTTCATCAGCGTGATGTCTTAATAGCCGTAAATCAAATTTTACCAAATTTTGTTAAAAATGTTGTTCATCGTTTTTATTCAAATTTACGTGATGGTTAGCCTTACTGATTTTTAAGGCGAATTTTTTTTTGTCGTACATCTTAAAACTTTTTATTATTTCCGAAATACTTGGACATATTGGAACGATCTGCGTTTATATTTTGATCTGATAATGCGTCATTTCGCTTTAATCTTCATTTGAATTTCAAACATGTTTCTACTTCCAGTTGAATTACCTTGCTTCCAATACTTCTTTTGCTCAATATTCCTTCATCAGCGTGATGTCTTTATAGCCGTAAATCAAATTTTACCAAATTTTGTTAAAAATGTTGTCCATCGTTTTTATTCAAATTTACGTGATGGCTAGCCTTACTGATTTTTAAGGCGAATATTTTTTTGTCTTAGATCTTAAAACTTTTTATTATTTCCGAAATAATTGGACATATTGGAACGATCTGCGTTTATATTTTGATCTAATAATGCATCATTTCGCTTTAATCTTCATATGAATTTGAAACATGTTTCTACTTCCAGTTGAATTACCGCGTGCTTCCAATACTTACTTTGATTAATATTCCTTTATCAACGTGACGTCTTAATAGCCGTAAATCAAATTTTACCAAATTTTGTTAAAAATTTTGTCCATCGTTTTTATTCAAATTTACGTGATGGTTAAGCCTTACTGATTTTTAAGGCGAATTTTTTTTTGTCGTAGATCTTAAAACTTTTTATTATTTCCGAAATACTTGGACATATTGGAACGATCTGCGTTTATATTTTGATCTGATAATGCGTCATTTTGCTTTAATCTTCATTTGAATTTCAAACATGTTTCTACTTCCTGTTGAATTACCGCGTGCTTCCAATACTTCTTTTGCTCAATATTCCTTCATCAGCGTGATGTCTTAATAGCCGTAAATCAAATTTTACCAAATTTTGTTAAAAATGTTGTTCATCGTTTTTATTCAAATTTACGTGATGGTTAGCCTTACTGATTTTTAAGGCGAATTTTTTTTTGTCGTAGATCTTAAAACTTTTTATTATTTCCGAAATACTTGGACATATTGGAACGATCTGCGTTTATATTTTGATCTGATAATGCGTCATTTCGCTTTAATCTTCATTTGAATTTCAAACATGTTTCTACTTCCAGTTGAATTACCTTGCTTCCAATACTTCTTTTGCTCAATATTCCTTCATCAGCGTGATGTCTTTATAGCCGTAAATCAAATTTTACCAAATTTTGTTAAAAATGTTGTTCATCGTTTTTATTCAAATTTACGTGATGGTTAGCCTTACTGATTTTTAAGGCGAATTTTTTTTTGTCTTAGATCTTAAAACTTTTTATTATTTTCGAAATACTTGGACATATTGGAACGATCTGCGTTTAAATTTTGATCTGATAATGCGTCATTTCGCTTTAATCTTCATTTGAATTTCAAACATGTTTCTACTTCCAGTTGAATTACCTTGCTTCCAATACTTCTTTTGCTCAATATTCCTTCATCAGCGTGATGTCTTTATAGCCGTAAATCAAATTTTACCAAATTTTGTTAAAAATGTTGTCCATCGTTTTTATTCAAATTTACGTGATGGCTAGCCTTACTGATTTTTAAGGCGAATATTTTTTTGTCTTAGATCTTAAAACTTTTTATTATTTCCGAAATAATTGGACATATTGGAACGATCTGCGTTTATATTTTGATCTAATAATGCATCATTTCGCTTTAATCTTCATATGAATTTGAAACATGTTTCTACTTCCAGTTGAATTACCGCGTGCTTCCAATACTTACTTTGATTAATATTCCTTTATCAACGTGACGTCTTAATAGCCGTAAATCAAATTTTACCAAATTTTGTTAAAAATTTTGTCCATCGTTTTTATTCAAATTTACGTGATGGTTAAGCCTTACTGATTTTTAAGGCGAATTTTTTTTTGTCGTAGATCTTAAAACTTTTTATTATTTCCGAAATACTTGGACATATTGGAACGATCTGCGTTTATATTTTGATCTGATAATGCGTCATTTTGCTTTAATCTTCATTTGAATTTCAAACATGTTTCTACTTCCTGTTGAATTACCGCGTGCTTCCAATACTTCTTTTGCTCAATATTCCTTCATCAGCGTGATGTCTTAATAGCCGTAAATCAAATTTTACCAAATTTTGTTAAAAATGTTGTTCATCGTTTTTATTCAAATTTACGTGATGGTTAGCCTTACTGATTTTTAAGGCGAATTTTTTTTTGTCGTAGATCTTAAAACTTTTTATTATTTCCGAAATACTTGGACATATTGGAACGATCTGCGTTTATATTTTGATCTGATAATGCGTCATTTCGCTTTAATCTTCATTTGAATTTCAAACATGTTTCTACTTCCAGTTGAATTACCTTGCTTCCAATACTTCTTTTGCTCAATATTCCTTCATCAGCGTGATGTCTTTATAGCCGTAAATCAAATTTTACCAAATTTTGTTAAAAATGTTGTTCATCGTTTTTATTCAAATTTACGTGATGGTTAGCCTTACTGATTTTTAAGGCGAATTTTTTTTTGTCTTAGATCTTAAAACTTTTTATTATTTTCGAAATACTTGGACATATTGGAACGATCTGCGTTTAAATTTTGATCTGATAATGCGTCATTTCGCTTTAATCTTCATTTGAATTTCAAACATGTTTCTACTTCCAGTTGAATTACCTTGCTTCCAATACTTCTTTTGCTCAATATTCCTTCATCAGCGTGATGTCTTTATAGCCGTAAATCAAATTTTACCAAATTTTGTTAAAAATGTTGTCCATCGTTTTTATTCAAATTTACGTGATGGCTAGCCTTACTGATTTTTAAGGCGAATATTTTTTTGTCTTAGATCTTAAAACTTTTTATTATTTCCGAAATAATTGGACATATTGGAACGATCTGCGTTTATATTTTGATCTAATAATGCATCATTTCGCTTTAATCTTCATATGAATTTGAAACATGTTTCTACTTCCAGTTGAATTACCGCGTGCTTCCAATACTTACTTTGATTAATATTCCTTTATCAACGTGACGTCTTAATAGCCGTAAATCAAATTTTACCAAATTTTGTTAAAAATTTTGTCCATCGTTTTTATTCAAATTTACGTGATGGTTAAGCCTTACTGATTTTTAAGGCGAATTTTTTTTTGTCGTAGATCTTAAAACTTTTTATTATTTCCGAAATACTTGGACATATTGGAACGATCTGCGTTTATATTTTGATCTGATAATGCGTCATTTTGCTTTAATCTTCATTTGAATTTCAAACATGTTTCTACTTCCTGTTGAATTACCGCGTGCTTCCAATACTTCTTTTGCTCAATATTCCTTCATCAGCGTGATGTCTTAATAGCCGTAAATCAAATTTTACCAAATTTTGTTAAAAATGTTGTTCATCGTTTTTATTCAAATTTACGTGATGGTTAGCCTTACTGATTTTTAAGGCGAATTTTTTTTTGTCGTAGATCTTAAAACTTTTTATTATTTCCGAAATACTTGGACATATTGGAACGATCTGCGTTTATATTTTGATCTGATAATGCGTCATTTCGCTTTAATCTTCATTTGAATTTCAAACATGTTTCTACTTCCAGTTGAATTACCTTGCTTCCAATACTTCTTTTGCTCAATATTCCTTCATCAGCGTGATGTCTTTATAGCCGTAAATCAAATTTTACCAAATTTTGTTAAAAATGTTGTTCATCGTTTTTATTCAAATTTACGTGATGGTTAGCCTTACTGATTTTTAAGGCGAATTTTTTTTTGTCTTAGATCTTAAAACTTTTTATTATTTTCGAAATACTTGGACATATTGGAACGATCTGCGTTTAAATTTTGATCTGATAATGCGTCATTTCGCTTTAATCTTCATTTGAATTTCAAACATGTTTCTACTTCCAGTTGAATTACCTTGCTTCCAATACTTCTTTTGCTCAATATTCCTTCATCAGCGTGATGTCTTTATAGCCGTAAATCAAATTTTACCAAATTTTGTTAAAAATGTTGTCCATCGTTTTTATTCAAATTTACGTGATGGCTAGCCTTACTGATTTTTAAGGCGAATATTTTTTTGTCTTAGATCTTAAAACTTTTTATTATTTCCGAAATAATTGGACATATTGGAACGATCTGCGTTTATATTTTGATCTAATAATGCATCATTTCGCTTTAATCTTCATATGAATTTGAAACATGTTTCTACTTCCAGTTGAATTACCGCGTGCTTCCAATACTTACTTTGATTAATATTCCTTTATCAACGTGACGTCTTAATAGCCGTAAATCAAATTTTACCAAATTTTGTTAAAAATTTTGTCCATCGTTTTTATTCAAATTTACGTGATGGTTAAGCCTTACTGATTTTTAAGGCGAATTTTTTTTTGTCGTAGATCTTAAAACTTTTTATTATTTCCGAAATACTTGGACATATTGGAACGATCTGCGTTTATATTTTGATCTGATAATGCGTCATTTTGCTTTAATCTTCATTTGAATTTCAAACATGTTTCTACTTCCTGTTGAATTACCGCGTGCTTCCAATACTTCTTTTGCTCAATATTCCTTCATCAGCGTGATGTCTTAATAGCCGTAAATCAAATTTTACCAAATTTTGTTAAAAATGTTGTTCATCGTTTTTATTCAAATTTACGTGATGGTTAGCCTTACTGATTTTTAAGGCGAATTTTTTTTTGTCGTAGATCTTAAAACTTTTTATTATTTCCGAAATACTTGGACATATTGGAACGATCTGCGTTTATATTTTGATCTGATAATGCGTCATTTCGCTTTAATCTTCATTTGAATTTCAAACATGTTTCTACTTCCAGTTGAATTACCTTGCTTCCAATACTTCTTTTGCTCAATATTCCTTCATCAGCGTGATGTCTTTATAGCCGTAAATCAAATTTTACCAAATTTTGTTAAAAATGTTGTTCATCGTTTTTATTCAAATTTACGTGATGGTTAGCCTTACTGATTTTTAAGGCGAATTTTTTTTTGTCTTAGATCTTAAAACTTTTTATTATTTTCGAAATACTTGGACATATTGGAACGATCTGCGTTTAAATTTTGATCTGATAATGCGTCATTTCGCTTTAATCTTCATTTGAATTTCAAACATGTTTCTACTTCCAGTTGAATTACCTTGCTTCCAATACTTCTTTTGCTCAATATTCCTTCATCAGCGTGATGTCTTTATAGCCGTAAATCAAATTTTACCAAATTTTGTTAAAAATGTTGTCCATCGTTTTTATTCAAATTTACGTGATGGCTAGCCTTACTGATTTTTAAGGCGAATATTTTTTTGTCTTAGATCTTAAAACTTTTTATTATTTCCGAAATAATTGGACATATTGGAACGATCTGCGTTTATATTTTGATCTAATAATGCATCATTTCGCTTTAATCTTCATATGAATTTGAAACATGTTTCTACTTCCAGTTGAATTACCGCGTGCTTCCAATACTTACTTTGATTAATATTCCTTTATCAACGTGACGTCTTAATAGCCGTAAATCAAATTTTACCAAATTTTGTTAAAAATTTTGTCCATCGTTTTTATTCAAATTTACGTGATGGTTAAGCCTTACTGATTTTTAAGGCGAATTTTTTTTTGTCGTAGATCTTAAAACTTTTTATTATTTCCGAAATACTTGGACATATTGGAACGATCTGCGTTTATATTTTGATCTGATAATGCGTCATTTAGCTTTAATTTACATTTGAATTTCAAACATGTTTCTACTTCCAGTTGAATTACCGCGTGCTTCCAATACTTCTTTTGCTCAATATTTCTTCATCAACGTGACATCTTGATAGCCGTAAATCAAATTTTACAAAATTTTGTTAAAAATGTTGTTCATCGTTTTTATTCAAATTTACGTGATGGTTAGCCTTACTGATTTTTAAGGCGAATTTTTTTTTGTCTTAGATCTTAAAACTTTTTATTATTTTCGAAATACTTGGACATATTGGAACGATCTGCGTTTAAATTTTGATCTGATAATGCGTCATTTCGCTTTAATCTTCATTTGAATTTCAAACATGTTTCTACTTCCAGTTGAATTACCTTGCTTCCAATACTTCTTTTGCTCAATATTCCTTCATCAGCGTGATGTCTTTATAGCCGTAAATCAAATTTTACCAAATTTTGTTAAAAATGTTGTCCATCGTTTTTATTCAAATTTACGTGATGGCTAGCCTTACTGATTTTTAAGGCGAATATTTTTTTGTCTTAGATCTTAAAACTTTTTATTATTTCCGAAATAATTGGACATATTGGAACGATCTGCGTTTATATTTTGATCTAATAATGCATCATTTCGCTTTAATCTTCATATGAATTTGAAACATGTTTCTACTTCCAGTTGAATTACCGCGTGCTTCCAATACTTACTTTGATTAATATTCCTTTATCAACGTGACGTCTTAATAGCCGTAAATCAAATTTTACCAAATTTTGTTAAAAATTTTGTCCATCGTTTTTATTCAAATTTACGTGATGGTTAAGCCTTACTGATTTTTAAGGCGAATTTTTTTTTGTCGTAGATCTTAAAACTTTTTATTATTTCCGAAATACTTGGACATATTGGAACGATCTGCGTTTATATTTTGATCTGATAATGCGTCATTTTGCTTTAATCTTCATTTGAATTTCAAACATGTTTCTACTTCCTGTTGAATTACCGCGTGCTTCCAATACTTCTTTTGCTCAATATTCCTTCATCAGCGTGATGTCTTAATAGCCGTAAATCAAATTTTACCAAATTTTGTTAAAAATGTTGTTCATCGTTTTTATTCAAATTTACGTGATGGTTAGCCTTACTGATTTTTAAGGCGAATTTTTTTTTGTCGTAGATCTTAAAACTTTTTATTATTTCCGAAATACTTGGACATATTGGAACGATCTGCGTTTATATTTTGATCTGATAATGCGTCATTTCGCTTTAATCTTCATTTGAATTTCAAACATGTTTCTACTTCCAGTTGAATTACCGCGTGCTTCCAATACTTACTTTGTTCAATATTTCTTCATCAACGTGACGTCTTGATAGCCGTAAATAAAATTTTACCAAATTTTGCTAAAAATGTTGTTCATCGTTTTTATTCAAATTTACGTGATGGTTAGCCTTACTGATTTTTAAGGCGAAATTTTTTTTGTCTTAGATCTTAAAACTTTTTATTATTTCAGAAATACTTGGACATATTGGAACGATCTGCGTTTATATTTTGATCTGATAATGCGTCATTTCGCTTTAATTTACATTTGAATTTCAAACATGTTTCTACTTCCAGTTGAATTTCCGTGCTTCCAATACTTACTTTGCTCAATATTTCTTCATCAACGTGACGTCTTGATAGCCGTAAATCAAATTCTACCAAATTTTGTTAAAAATGTTGTCCATCGTTTTTATTCAAATTTACGTGATGAGCCTTACTGATTTTTAAGGCGAAATTTTTTTGTCGTATATCTTAAAACTTTTTATTATTTCCGAAATACTTGGACATATTGGAACGATCTGCGTTTAAATTCTGAATTTGTGATCTGATAATGCGTCATTTCGCTTTAATCTTCATTTGAATTTGAATCCTTTTTCTACTTCCAGTTGAATTACCGCGTGCTTCCAATACTTACTTTGCTCAATATTTCTTCATCAACGTGACGTCTTGATAGCCGTAAATCAAATTTTACCAAATTTTGTTAAAAATGTTGTTCATAGTTTTTATTCAAATTTACGTGATGGTAAGCCTTACTGATTTTTAAGGTGAAATTTTTTTTGTCTTAGATCTTAAAACTTTTTATTATTTCAGAAATACTTGGACATATTGGAACGATCTGCGTTTATATTTTGATCTGATAATGCGTCATTTCGCTTTAATCTTTATTTGAATTTCAAACATGTTTCTACTTCCAGTTGAATTACCGCGTGCTTCCAATACTTACTTTGCTCAATATTCCTTCATCGACGTGACGTCTTGATAGCCGTAAATCAAATTTTACCAAATTTTGTTAAAAATGTTGTTCATCGTTTTTATTCAAATTTACGTGATGCCTTACTGATTTTTAAGGCGAAATTTTTTTTGTCTTAGATCTTAAAACTTTTTATTATTTCCGAAATACTTGGACATATTGGAACGATCTGCGTTTATATTTTGATCTGATAATGCGTCATTTCGCTTTAATTTACATTTGAATTTCAAACATGTTTCTACTTCCAGTTGAATTACCACGTGCTTCCAATACTTACTTTGCTCAATATTCCTTCATCAACGTGACGTCTTGATAGCCGTAAATCAAATTTTACCAAATTTTGTTAAAAATGTTGTTCATTGTTTTTATTCAAATTTACGTGATGGTTAGCCTTACTGATTTTTAAGGCGAAATTTTTTTTGTCTTAGATCTTAAAACTTTTTATTATTTTCGAAATACTTGGACATATTGGAGCGATCTGCGTTTATATTTTGATCTGATAATGCGTCATTTCGCTTTAATCTTTATTTGAATTTCAAACATGTGTAACGCCGCGGTGGTCACCACAGCATTAACAATTCGGTTGTCCGGCTATTTTTACGCTCGACTGTTACGTTCGGTTGAAAAATTAATTTACGTACATTTTGGTAATACCAATATTACCAATTAGAATATTTTGTTTTTAATTGAAAAACCTTCAAAAAAAAATAACGGGTGGATAGAAGGTTGTTATCGTCGAAGAAAATAAAAATAAAAAGATTGATTAGTTAGTCGGTGTTATAATCTTGATCGAGGCAGATCAATAAATAAAATTGAAAAATTATTAAATTTAATTTATAAAAATGGTGTTTAAAAATAATTTGGCTTCGTTTTCGAGTCAGTGAATAGTTCGCGTGTTATAAAATTAATACATATATGTATATATATTTGCGCACATAGTTAGAAATTACTTTTGCAAATATTTCATATCACAGATTGATTGAACATAATATATTTAAGGTATTTAAAATATAGACTAAAAGTTATAAAACTAGTCGTGTAAGATAATTAAAAAAATGTGTTTGTAACAATATCGAGCATTGTGTATCTTAACCTAATGGTGGACGTTTTTTTTATTTGCTTGAATTGTTTATGTGATACAAAATAAGTGCTGTAATATAATATTACACGAACAAACAAAATAAAAAGATATAGACCATAAATTGTCTTTCGTCTAAAATTTAATTTACGAAAAGTGTAAATTCCATAGTGAAATTTTGCAAATCATTAAATGGCACCAAACTTAACAATAAAACCATAATCTGTGCCTTGCGGTTGCGGTACTTGCAAATAAAATAATATGGAAGAGTGTGTATTTGCGAATAAAAATTATGAACTGCAATATACGTCATAAACGTATCGCTACATTTCTAATGAAAAATTAAATTAATAATTAAAAGTTTTATAAATAATATATAATAGCATGATTTTAATACAATTCGATAATTCTTCAATAAATAATAATATTTTACGACAATACATAATTAAGAATTACAAATAAATAACACTGAAATAAATAATTAATTCTATTCTAAATAACTAAAAATTTGAAAATCTAATTAAAAAATTGAGCGTGAATTCTTCATTATTTACTAAAAGCGAGTGCTGCATAAACTTCGAACAATTTCATGCAATACTGCATACAACCATCTTGCTGTTCATCTATCAACGTTCATCTCCTCGTCAACAAGGCCTCATCGTATCATGATCAAGTAAAATTTTGTTTCGATTTATTATTATTATATTTTTTTTTATTAACTTGTTTTTACGATTATTATGCATAAATAATTTAATTGAGTTAAATTTCTTTTAGTTAAGTTTATCTATGAATTGTTCTTGGATTTAGCATAAGTTAGCTTAGGGTTTCGGGTAGGTTGTAAAATTAATTTCTTAATGTGCTCTATCATATATAGATACACATACATATAGATTCGTATATAGATACCTAGCTTAATTTAATATTTTTCAATTTTCTTTTAATGTTATAACTTGAAATTTTTGTTAATAATTATGAAATTCTTCAAATCAATTTTTTATTTTTTTTTTGGCGATTATGAGTACCGAAATATGAGACGTTAAGAGTTTATGTGAGACCATGGTAAGTATAGCACTAAACGCGAGCACTTGTTTTCATAGTTTGGTTATTTAAAATTTTCTTCGGGATGACGTGAATTATTTTGATGTTTTGGATTATTGATGATTGGATCTTCATTCATTTTGGTTTCTTTTTTTTTTACTTCCTTTCCTCAAGCAAGTCAGAACTCCAGTTAGTTTCCATAATTTTTTTTCTTCGTCTTTTATGAAATTATTTGATTATTTTTCCTGCCTACAAATTTTAACCACTCTGGTAAAATTTCTTCTTGCTTCGTAAATACAATAGTTGTTCTCAATTTACTTTTTCTTTTATTTAAATATTTTAAATTTTTTTTTAGCGGTTTAGCAAGACTGAGTCATCCTTTGAAAACCCCACCCCATGACTCCTGAGCTTTAGCCGCGCAAGAGGTGACCGCTCAAAGGCTCTGTCTCAGTATTTTCCCCTCCTAAATTCTATAACAGCATGGCTTAATCAGCTTGCTCGTTACACATGTTTCTACTTCCAGTTGAATTACCGCGTGCTTCCAATACTTACTTTGCTCAATATTCCTTCATCAACGTGATGTCTTAATAGACGTAAATCAAATTCTACCAAATTTTGTTAAAAATGTTGTCCATCGTTTTTATTCAAATTTACGTGATGGTTAGCCTTACTGATTTTTAAGGCGATTTTTTTTGTCGTAGATCTTAAAACTTTCTATTATTTCCGAAATACTTGGACATATTGGAACGATTTGCGTTTAAATTTTGATCTGATAATGCGTCATTTCGCTTTAATTTTCATTTGAATTTCAAACATGTTTCTACTTCCAGTTGAATTACCGCGTGCTTCCAATACTTCTTTTGCTCAATATTCCTTCATCAGCGTGATGTCTTAATAGCCGTAAATCAAATTTTACCAAATTTTGTTAAAAATGTTGTTCATCGTTTTTATTCAAATTTACGTGATGGTAACGCCTTACTGATTTTTAAGGCGATTTTTTTTTTGTCATAGATCTTAAAACTTTTTATTATTTCAGAAATACTTGGATATATTGGAACGATGTGCGTTTAAATTTTGATCTGATAATGCGTCATTTCGCTTTAATCTTCATTTGAATTTCAAACATGTTTCTACTTCCAGTTGAATTTCCGTGCTTCCAATACTTACTTTGCTCAATATTCCTTTATCAACGTGACGTCTTGATAGCTGTAAATCAAATTCTACCAAATTTTGTTAAAAATGTTGTCCATCGTTTTTATTCAAATTTACGTGATGAGCCTTACTGATTTTCAAGCCGAAATTTTTTTGTCGTAGATCTTAAAACTTTCTATTATTTCCGAAATACTTGGACATATTGGAACGATCTGCGTTTAAATTTTGATCTTATAATGCGTCATTTCGCTTTAATCTTCATTTGAATTTGAATCCTTTTTCTACTTCCAGTTGAATTACCGCGTGCTTCCAATACTTACTTTTGCTCAATATTCCTTCATCAGCGTGATGTCTTAATAGCCGTAAATCAAATTTTACCAAATTTTGTTAAAAATGTTGTTAATCGTTTTTATTCAAATTTACGTGATGGTTAGCCTTACTGATTTTTAAGGCGAATTTTCTTTGTCGTAGATCTTAAAACTTTTTATTATTTCAGAAATACTTGGACATATTGGAACGATCTACGTTTAAATTTTGATCTGATAATGCGTCATTTCGCTTTAATCTTCATTTGAATTTCAAACCTTTTCTTCTTCCAGTTGAATTACCGTACTTCCAATACTTACTTTTATCAATATTCCTTCATCAACGTGATGTCTTAATAGCCGTAAATCAAATTCTACCAAATTTTGTTAAAATTGTTGTCCATCGTTAGGTATTGGAGGCGCGGTACTTCTATTGGAAGTTAAATAGTTTTTAAGTTGTTTTTTAAGGAGTGTTGATGTTTGAGTTTATTACATTTTTCAACTTCCAGTCGGAGTGGCAACATAGAAGATAATTAAAATGCAAATAAATTTATAATTTGGATCATTATTTTATTAAATAAACTAAAATAAAAAATTTCCTACAAAATTACATAACAACAATTAAATACAAAACAATAACCAATTAGAAATAAATTAAAATTTATCCATTAAATACAAAAAATTATATTAAATTGTAAATTAATAAAATTTGTGTGAAAATTAATTATTGTAAAAATGTACATTTTAATATTAAAATATAGGAATTATGAATTACGAGTATGATTCGGTACAAGAATTAAAGTCAATATAGAAAATTGTTAAAAAAAATAATTATAATTTGTTAAAACCTAGCTAATTAACAATTTTCTATATTAAGTCATTTCTACATACCGATTTTTATAAATTACATGTAAATGATGAACTGGTCGTCTACCTAATCTTTGTATTACAAGAAATGACTAATATTTATTAGCTTACACAATAAATTACGACTAAAATATACCAACGAATTAGTAATATAAAACTGTAATTAAACTAAAAATAAATTAAATCTAATTATTTAATCTAAAAGTTAACGCGGTGCACATAAATTTTTATAACTAAGTTGGTTTACTATTTTGATTTACTGAATTCTTCAGCGTTTCAATGTCCACACCATCCTCAACGCCGCCATTCGTTTTATAGTTCGAGAAGAATGTTAGGGCTTTCATGAGTTGGTAACTTTTCGATACCGGTATATTGGAGTCGTACAGATTTTTACTCGATTTGCAGTCAACGTAAAACCACCAGTTACATTTCAGCACCGTTTGATCGAACAGCGTACTCTCCGGGCATAAAAATGATTTCATTATTAGGCCATCATCGGTTAGGGCGCACACATGGAATACCTGCGGAATATTTAAAAAAAAAAATGTAAAAATTAGTGTACTCGGAATATAAACACTTTAGAGAGTAGGGGTCATACGTGAGAGTCACTGTATTTGAGCAATCATAGAGATATTTAGTGATAAAAATTAGTGTAAAGCTATTGAATTTAGTAGTATTTCGCTCATGCTTAAGTATTCTGTTCAAGACGACACTCACACACATGCACATATCTTTCAGCTCCGCTGTGAATGTGAACTGTCAAAGCCACTTAACAATTAAATTCATTCTAAGTAGGACGTACAAATTCGTTCTCAGAATAGTTCAAGTGCTTTTTTTATTTCCTTTTTTCAGCGGAAATACTTTGTGATCAGAATAATCTCAATAGGTTATGAGCCCAGATCACGGAAAACTGTAAAATAATAGTGATAAAAGGAAAAACAGCGAATTTCGAAATAAAATTGTGCACGGCGAAACAACAACCATTCAGTGTATCAATTTAATGCGATTTCGAGTAAAAAATTACTTGCGCAATTCAAGTTGAACAGAACAAAAAAAAACATTATTTTCCAGATTTTCGAGGCCGGTGAGCACAATTGAAACAAAATGGAAGGTGAACGTGTCAGCATTGAAAAATTGGAGTGCGTTCAAAATTGACCGATGTGGAAATTCCCCAGATGCATCAAATCTTGGAAGCAGTTGAACTTTTCGACTACGTCGATGGCACAACCGATAAACCAACTGTTGCGAGTGCAAATTATGTGACGGAAATTGTGACTTGGAATAGGAAAAGGTAGCCATTGGAAGCGGAACTGCCCAGAAAAAAAGAACAGCTCGGGAAAAAGCAAGAAGACACTTGGATGCTTCCATTTGTCACACGGAAGCAAGTGGAGACAGGAATGCCTTGATTTTGGATTCAGGAGCGACGAATCACATGAGTCACCGACATGATTGGTTTGAAAACTTCACGGAAATATCTGAATTGGTGAAAATAGGCAAAGGCGACATCAGTATTCGTACGAAGGATGCGAAATACTGAAAAACGGAGCAGAAAGAGTTTATTCCAGATGCTTTTCAAAACAGACGAATCACCACAGTTCGAGGCAACAGCGAATGTAGCAATCAAAAAGACGTCACTTCAATCGTGACACGAGCGACTAGGACATCAACACGTTAAATGTGCAAGCTATCCAAAAACTTGTTTGGACTGAAACAAAAGATTCACTGCTTTTGTCAAAAATTTTGGGTTCAGAGCGAGTGAATTGAATCCGTGTGTTTTCGTCTGGGACTTGAAATTGATCGGCGATCGGACGGATCGATTCACATAAATCAACAAGACTATACGCAAGAAGTCATCGATCGTTTGAACATGACAGATTGCTGGGTGATTTTGAGGCCGACAAGGAATGGTTTATCCGTATCGAGAAGTAGTCGGAAGTCTGATGTATTTGGCCGTCGCCACCAGGCCAAATATCAGCTTTGCAGTTGGAAGTATCTGAAGTACATTCGAGGCGCGGTGGGCACGAGAATTCGCTTTTATGTTTCGTGGTAGCGATCGTCGGGCTAAGTTTTTAGGAATTGGTCTGACTACGAAACTTGCTGGGTGAACTTCAGCAAATCCAGAGCGACGCGCCCGTATTCTTCATGAACAATCAGGGCGCAATAAGACGGAATTTTCGAACTGAAGTACATATGTGCAAACAGATGAGCAGATAGCGGACATCATCGACTTGGAACAAAAAGTGGGAGTATTAAATTTAGTACTTCGCTCTTGCTTGAGTATTTTGTTCAAGGCGACACTCAGACACATGCACAGAATTTTTAGCTCGGCTGTGAATGTGAACTGCCAGAGCAACTTAACTATTAAATTCATTCTAAGTAGAATGTACAAATTCGTTCTCAAAATAGTTCAAGTTCTTTTTTTATTTCTTTTTACAGCGGAAATACACTTTGCGATCAGAATAATCTTTAATAAAAGCTAAAATTCTTGTACGACCCTAACAAAGATATAAAAAATAAGGTTTAGGTTGCCACTGAGCTCTGTACAAACGGGCATTCCTAGACACTGTTCCCATTCAACTGGAACGATCACTATACATAATAGTGAGCTGATAAAATTGTCAAAATTTTAGGAATGCACTAAATATATACACGGGAACCGATGCTCTCCATTAATGGGCAGCGAGGAAATGAACCTGCATGCGAAGTTTCGAACAATCTTCACAACCATCATAACTAAAGGTCACTGCGGGTATCTACGTCATATTAACAAGCGCAAATACTCAATAGAAAATTACAGTAACGGCGATTTGGTTGTAAGTAACGACTGAAAGCGGCCTAAGGCAACCCAAACACTTCACAATGTTGAGGTGCGTGAAGTTCAAACTGATATCGATTTTAAACCAACACATATGAGGGTTGTCTGAAAAGTTTCCTACCTTACAAAGAAAAAAACATTTTTGAAAAATACATAGAGTTATTGTATGTCTAGACACTTCTTCCAGCGATGGTCCCATCTCTTCAACCCGTCCAAATAGTACTTGGCGATTTTCTCATAAAAAGTTGTTTACGAAAGTGATGGGGTAGTCAAGCAGTTCAAGCTGAAATTCGTGGATTTTCGCCATAGCAACAACTGAGGTGTGAGACGGCGTAATTGAAAAATAATTGATGAACTTAGCTAGAAACGATTCAAAATAAATACGATACCACAATGCCACAACTGTCAGGAACACACGCAAATAATGTAATAGGAAGCTCAGATGCGTAAAGTGCGCTGGGAAATATTTATAAAAAAAGTGTAACAAAGGTAAGAATAAATCAGTGAAATGCATATATACACTGTGGAGATCGTCACCCAGCAAATTACATAGACTGTGAAGTAGCCAAAGAGCTGCAAAGAATGAGAGGCAACAAAAGAAATCAAACAAGTCAGAGTTATCAACGTAGGATGCAATCCTACCCAAAACAAACTCTCGGTAAATAGAGGGCCAAAGTAAGAGCAGGCACAACATATGCACAAATGGCTAAGCAAAACGAAAATATCAAGACAGCATCGAGTGGGGAGTACTATGTCCTGCAAGAAATCCTTCAGAAGTTAAACCCATTAACCTTCTTAAATCCCTTAGATTAGATCGCTAGAGATCAAATAGAAACTACTCCCAAATTAAGAGAGCTATTTGAAGCAGGCAATACATAAAAATGTGAGTTTCACTCCAATAGCAAACCCTGCAACTGGCCTATGGACCAAACTAAATATACGTTAAATCAAGAGGTATCTCCGAAAATTACTAAACCGAAAATAAGAAAAGCTATCATCAGAGCATCCTCCAGTTTTAAGGACAATATGTGCCACAGTTATAAGGAAAGCAATTCTACCAATACTAACAAATAACAAAAACAAACTGGTAATACTTTCGGCAGCTGGTCGAAGAAAGCAGATCTAGAACTTTTATATTATAAAAATACTCCTGCAGGTCGATTCTGGCTTTCCCTATAGAAAATAGGAATTAGGAAAAATATTTACATAGCGTTTTTGTCAAAATTATCATTTTCTGGCCTCCGATGTTTGATATAAATTTTTATAATTTAGGAAATATTTTTTCCGTATCGAATTAAAATATGAAAAATATTCCTAACTTAATTTTATTTTTGAAAAAATTTACACCAACTGTTTACCATAGTATGCCAGAAAAAAAATTTGGGACAAAAAAGCTACGTAAATGTTTTTCCTAATTCCTATTTCCTAGGGAAAGCCAGAATCGACCTGCTGATCAGCAAGGAATATTACATAAAAGTATGTACTATTCAGAGTTGAAATGAGAGACATGAATAACGAAAAAAGAAGCGCTCTTAAGACTTGGCAGAGTTCCAGTAGACAAAACAATTCTAAACAACTTGTGTAACAAACTTAAACTACATATTGCTAGCTTCCTAAGTAACCTGACTGGTAGACCTGACACGGACTATTCCCTGTGAAAACCCACCAAACTTTGAAAAAACCTTGAAATGCATGGTTCCGAAGCTTAATGCTAAACAGCTAAATGTTAAAGACAAACGACAGTACAGTCAAACCTGTTTTTATACGAATCCAATAAGAATTCTTGAAAGCTAAGTATGTGTTAGTTTTTACACTGTTAAATATAAAGTTGACCGAGACAAATGATCAATGTTAAAAAGAGACAAACAGGACGCCATGTTTTTTTTCTAATTGGATTTATGTATTATATCCCTTTTCCTGCCAGACATAACGTTTTTTGGCTTCAATTTAAGTTCAACTCTCACAAATGTGTGTAAAAAATTTTTTGATATGATTCTTTTGCATTACCCACACAATTGTATGCCGGACCAGAAAAGGGAAAAGGTTATATTGTTTAATCTTATATGTTAATAATCTCACAATAACAATACATCGTGGAGATTGCATCACAGTGAAAACATATTGCAATAACTCCAACGGGTTTAACCTATCAAACGAATCATGTTTCGTTCAAATGTAGATTAGCTGAGCACGTTTTTCAAGCAAACTTCTCATTGACTTCTTAAGACTTTTATAGACTTCTTTTAATTTCGTGCAAAAGCTTTTTTCTTTTATACCGAGAAAACAAATTCATGCAGATGTCCACTTTTCGGTTTTTGTTTTCTTCGTTCAGTTTATGTGGGACCTATTTTCCTTCCTTCTGTAATTTTTCCCATGCATGCAATCTATGTGGTGTTGCCTTGCTTGGTGAGTAACCCCTAACTGTTTTGTAAACTCTTTTTGAATTTGAAACGGATTTTCATCCAGTAAAACTTTAATTTCTTTGCCTTCCAATTGTTTTACTGCACCTGGACATGGATCGTTCTCAATACTAAAATTGCCATCACGAAATCTAGTAAACCACTTTTTTACTGTTGAATGAGTCACAGAATGTTTACTCAAAGTCGAATTAATCAGTTCCATATAGCTGAAGCAGCTTTTTTTGCATTTGAAAACAAAATCAAATGCAATTACGGCTACCCGAATTAAGAAAAGTTGAATTAAGAAAAGTGTTTTTTCTGAATTTAAATAAGTGTTTTTAATTCATTGTGAAAATGATTTCAGGAAAGTTGATAGAAATGAAATAATAAAAGTTAACTTAATATGTGCACTTCTTAATTCATTTTCAAAATATTTTAAGAAAAGTAAAAAAACTGAAATAAAATATGTTTTATTTTTTAAATTATTTAGGAAATGATTTTAGAAAAGTATTCAAAAAATATGTAATTAAATTTTTCCCGGAAAATTTTGAACTTTTTTCATTTTTTTAAACTTAGTTTAAAATTATAAATAAGTCATTTTGAAAATGAAATAAAATGCGTATATATTTTAAATATTTTATTTTATATTTATTCGTTTCAGGACTGGAACTTCCATCATATTCCAAAAAATAGACCTCAAAATTAAAAGGTACTATAACAAATGTTATTCTTGTATTATATAGTATAAATTTCTATTTTCTTATTATATTTTTATAGAAGACAATAAGCAGCGTCTCAATGATTCGACAATCGTGGATTATGTAAAAAGTGATGAATTTGAACAGGACAAAGAGTGGTTGAAATGCATGGACGTACCTTGGAGTACCGTAGAAACAAAATTTCAAAGCACATTTAAGGATCGCCAGCAAGAACCTTTCGAACCACAGTTTAATGCTTGCGCATCGTTTTATAAAAATTGGAAAATTTATAGGAATCCAGACGCTTTTAGACTTGTAAGCGAAATTTTGAAATTAAACAACTATGACTTAACTACAACATGATTTACTTTTAGATTGATCTCGAATTTAAAATGTTATACCCGGGTAAGGGATTTTGTCTACTGAAAAAATGGAACAGCTTCTTAGAGATAATTATTCCAATAATGAGCAATCAAATCAAAGATGAAAAACTTCCAAGTGAGCATCATAATGATGGTAAATCTAGACTAAATTTTTAACATATAATTTGCTTAAATAGTTTTTCCTTGTAACCGATTCATAAATATTTTAATAATAATTATTTAATTTCTTTTCTCATCTTCAGAAGAAAAAATAGTTCTAAAAATAATTTACATTACTACCAAATTAAAAAAAAATTAATTAATTAATTTAATTAAATCTATCAAATAAATCAAATAAAATAAATTAAATAAACATTTTTTGTAAATAAAAATTGCAATTAAAAAATAATCTTGATGTTCGAGAAGTTTCGTCTACAGTAAAACCTAGGAAGGAATAACAAACATTATTTAAATGTGATATTATTCTCTTTGTTTTTAGATTCACGAAATTTGGAAGTATTGCAAGTGTCAATTCTGGACTCCATAAAATCTTTAATTTTGGAACTCAACAATGATGTAACCAACGTACAAGAAGAAATTAAAAAAAGAAGAGATACTTATAATGAATTCGGACTTAATCTGCAACCAATCATTGTAATTTCTGAGAAATCGGGGGAAAAAAAATTTGCTGCCTGTTACGACCAAATTTCAACCGAATGGTATAAGGTTTGGTTGTTTATACAGCAATATTTTTTTAATATTACAACAGTAAGTGATAAAACCGACGTCGACGTTGCATTATTAATTTCAGATTTGAATGCGGCAAAATTGGATAATTAGTTTTGATTAATATTTTAAAGTTAATTTTATTTCTTTTAATTAATCTTAATTTGTAGCTTTTTCTGTAATGGAATAGATTCATATATTTTTCATTTGAAAATAGTTCATAGATTTAAAATGTCCACAGATAATTATAAATGTCCAAGTCCTAAATGCTTATTAACCTATTGCAATGCTGGTAAACTAAAACGCCACTATATTTCCTGTACAAAATTTAAACTTGATGATTCTATCATATTTGATTTCGCACAGAAGCAAGATCCAACTTTACAGCCAAATACAAATTGCACAAACCAAGAAAATTTTCCTATCAATATTGTTGCCGACGTCACTGAAAATAAATCTGAAAAGTTAGATTTGTATAGACCGGCCGAAAAATTAAAGTATTGAAAAATGGGGTCATCCATCTAGAAAAAAAAACATCATTTGGAATTTTAATGCCCATTCATTTCTTAATTCGAAAATTTTTTGAGTTGCCTGGAGTATTAGAAAAAACTTTAGAACATTGTAAGATGCTTGAAAATAATGCTTCATTTTCGAACATTGCTAGTATACTTTGTTTAGGATTAGATATTAGATTTATCCCATAAAGGTATATACGCGCATTCCGCTAGTAAAGAAAATTTCATTAAGTTGGTTAATTTAAATCAAATGTTTAATACTTAATTTAAGTTGCAATATAATCAATCACTTAACGTAAGTCCATAATTTCATAGTTCACACGATTCTATTACATTTTTTTGTTTATTGCAAAAGCATGAGATTTAATGGAGGGAGGATGCGCTTTTATACAAAATAAAATAATTTTAAATTGATAAGAATAAAAAGGGAGAGTTAAGTTGACAACCGAGCTGCACTGTACGCACACAATACTTAAATAAGTTCATATTTTTTTTTTTGTTATAAATTGTCATACGCATGAAAATGTATCTTGGCTTCATGCTAAATAAGTTAAAATAAAGTTGAGAAAATTATTTTTGGTGCCGAAACCCGGGACTTATTTAACTATTTCTTATTCATTTACTGTAATTATTTCGTGTTGAAAAAAAGCCCCGTAAAAAAAGGCCCGTAATTAAAACGTGTGTTATAAAAAGAAACTTTTCGTATGTGCTAATAAAAGCAAGTTAATAAGTTCGTAATAAGTTCGTAATGAATTAAAAATCAACTATATTGGTTCCAATTTGAAAATCGTGCTTTAGTTAATAAACTGATAGAAATCATAGTGAACCGTGTGAGACTGTGGTAAACCTGTAGTGGACATTATTTTGTAAAAAAATGAGATTTAATTGAAATTAACTGTATCACGGTGTTGGATAATAGTGTAGTAAATATTTTTTTTTGTGGAAAAAAATCGAACTGTGGTTATCAGAATTGTGGCATAAATATATGGATATGGAGAGACAGGTGCGTCTACGTGATCGGGCGGTTGCACAAATTAAGTCAATTTTGATTTTCTCACGAGAAATTAAAGATACCACAAAACTTGTCGCCTTATAACCTAGGCTAGCTGATTTATGTGATCACTACCAGACCTTTAATGGATTGGAAATTGAATTACACAGTTTCAATGATTATCAATCAATTCAAGAAAAGGTCGATCAATATTATTATGAAGCGCGTGAATTTCTAGAAGAAGCAATTGATGCTCGTTCAGATAAACCTCCGAAGGTTGTTACAAATGGCGACATTAATCAAACATTAAGCGAGTTCGTTGAACAACAAAATACATTTTACGAGTGTGTCAAAATCTCAAATTCTGTACATATACCTAAAATAAAAATATTGAACCATTTACGGGAGACTACAAGCAATGGCCTTCATTTCGAGACATTTTTACAAGCGCGGTTGACAGTAACGAGAAGTTAAACGGGGTTCATAAATTACAACTATTAAAATCAGTTTTGCGAGGAGAAGCTGCGGCGTTGTTAAGACATATCATTACAACTGAAGAAAATTATCAAGAAGCTTGGAAGAAACTTGAAACCAGATACAACAAAACAAAATCAATTGTTGCTGAATTGATACAAACGTTCCTTAATATAAGATTATGTACTCGTGGTAACTGTAAGGAATTAAGAAAACTTTGTGATCAGTCGGACGAAATAATACGAGCTCTTCGTGCTTTGGGTTCAGAGCATGAGAAAAGAGATCCGTGGTTAATTCACATTTTACTAAATAAAATCGATGATGATTCAAGACATTTGTGAGCCGAAGCAACTGTAAACAATCCAGATCCTACATTTTACAGAATTTTTGAATAATAGGTGCGATGCACTGGAATCCTGCTTACAAAGCGAACCAAAGTCAAGCCACAGAGTAACAGGCTCACAACGCAAATCCACTGATGCATTTAACATCGAAACTCAATCACTCATTAAGGCCAGTTGTGTAAATTGTAATGAGGAACATTGGATACATAAATGTCCAAAATTTCGAAATCTGGAGCTAAAATCGCGTTTTGAATTGGTAAAGTCGAAAGGCTTATGTCAAAATTATTTGCGCCGAGGCCACTTTGCTAGTAATTGTCAATTTAAAACCAGCTGTTTAATTTGTCGCAAAAAACATCACTCATTGCTTCATAATTCAAGCGGAGGATTTCAAAACGAAGGCTCGCATCATGCGTATATGTTAAGTGAACCATCAACTAAACAGTCTTCACCCGTTTCCAACGATATCAATCAATCATCAGCCACGGAATCATCTTTAATGAAAACTAATGACAATAATATCACAAGCATAAAATCATCTGGTACCTCTGGAGCATTGCCACCAAAATCAACAATTGGATGCACATCAACAAATACAATGGCAGCAGAAGTTATGATCACTAACGCAGTACGAAACCCACCTAGCTTTATAATACTACCTACTGCTATAATAAATGTACAATCACGCAGTGGGCAATTTGTACCAGCAAGGGTTTTGCTAGATTCGGGATCGCAATCGTGCTTTATTACCGAATCTTGTAGTCAACGCCTCGGCCTAACTAGATCGAAATCGAGTATTGAAATTTACGGCCTTGCATCTGTTCCAAGCGGAACGACTACAGGGAAAACATCGCTTATTATACAATCACGTGTAAATAAACATTACAATTTACAGCTGATAGCCCATATTATTAAAAATATTACTCGTAACTTACCAGGAAGGGATTGTGACATACAAAGAACTGAATTAGAAGGAATTGAGTTAGCAGATCCATATTTCAACCGCTCCAGTAATATTGATATTTTAATTGGAATTGAATTTTTCTTCGAGATACTTGGACCTCGACAAAAAATCGACAAAAAAGAATACCCGGATTTCCATTATTACAAGAATCGAACTTTGGTTGGTTAGTGGCTGGTGAACTAAAGCAACAAAATGAAAATATCATCGCTATGACCGGATGTTTATCAGACAATGATATCAATTGTGATATTATTCAAGCTCTGCTTAAAAAATTTTGGGAGATGGAGAAGATTCCAAATGAATTGAATCAGTTTGACAAAGAAGATGCGTGTGAATTGTTCTATCGTTCAACAACGGAGAAAATTGACGGACGATATCAAGTACGGTTGCCATTCAAAACGCCACGAATGAAGTTAGGTGAATCGTTTAATAACGCCAAACGTCGTTTATATACAATGGAGAAGAGATTCGCAACCAATCGCGAATTTTATAATCAATTCCAACAATTTATCGATGAATATCTCCAGTTAGGACATATGCATGAGGTTAAATGGACCGACCTACCAAAAGATGATTGTAAAAAATATTTCCTACCTCATCACGCAGTTTTTAGGGACAGTTCAACAACACAACTCCGTGTGGTTTTCGACGCATCATGTAAATCGTCAAATTCAATATCTCTAAATGAAACACTGCAAGTGGGACCAAAACTTCAACTCGACTTGAATACAATTTTGCTCAAATTTCGGACACATCAAATCGCCTTCGTCGCCGATATTGAGAAAATGTTCCGACAGGTTCTTGTACATCCAGATGATAAAATGTATCAACTAATTCTTTGGAAAGAAGGTGATAACCTAAAGGTCTATATGTTGGATACTGTCACGTACGATTTAACAAGTGCTCCTTATTTAGCGGTTCGCACGTTGAAGGCTATCGCTGAAGAATACTCGGATCAGTATCCAGAAGAATCAAAAATCATTACTAAGGATTTTTATATGGACGATCTGCTTTCAGGCGCAAATACAATTGCAGACGCGTTAAAATTCAAGGCAAATATAATACAAATATTAGAAAGTCGAGGTTTAAAATTAAGAAAGTGGAGATCGAATTCTAATGAATTTCTGCAATCTTTTACAAAATCAGATATTGAAAGCATACCAAAATTGATTGAAAGCGAAGGAAGTATGAAAACACTGGGTATAATTTGGGATTCGTTTGCCGATGTCTTTACCTTTACGGTTAATTTGAGTTCAAAACAAAACTGGTCAAAACGCAGCATCTTGTCGAAAATATCACGTATATATGATCCACTTGGATGGTTATCACCAATCGTTGTGCTTTTTAAGCTATTTTTACAAAAATTATGGATTCAACATATTGAATGGGACGCATTATTTCCACAGCAACTGAAAAATGAATTCGAGTTCATATATAATAAATTAACTTACGTCAATCAAATCAAGACCCCACGGTGTTATTTTCGGAATCGACAACCAATTCGAATTGAACTACATGCCTACTTCGATGTTTCCGAAAAAGCATATGGTTGTGTAGTGTACACTAGAAGTATATATCCTGACGGGACAATTGATACATCCTTGGTCAGCGCTAAAAGTAAGGTCGCGCCAATAAAACAAGTTACGATATCTAGATTGGAGCTTTGTGCGGCATTTTTGTTATGTAAATTAGTTAAATATCTGAAATCAGAGGTTTTTGTTGGCGATGAAGTGAAAGTATTCGCATGGACGGATTCAATGGTAGTTTTGCATTGGTTGTCCGACATTCCTCGAAAATGGAAAAATTTCATTGCAAACCGCAATGAAAACCGCAAACCAAAAATAATTCCAAACACATGTTGGTATTATGTACCATCGAAACAGAACCCGGCAGATTTCATTTCTAGAGGGGTTCAACCGGACAAGTTACGTGAGATGGAAATGTGGTGGAAGGGACCTCCGTGGTTAATAAAGGACTCGAAACAACGTCTCAAACATTCAAACTTAAAGTTTTCTGCCAAACATCCAGTAATATTGCCGCATCACCAAATCAACGTTTTAGTAATTAGGGAGATACATGTAACACATCTTCGTGCTGGTTTGAATTTGGTTTTAAATACCATACGACAACGGTTTTGGATGATGAATGCTCGTCGATCAATAAAACCACTTATCCGAAAATGCATTATTTGTATTAAATATCGTGCTAATACATCTCAGCAAAAGATGGGCGACCTACCAGCACAAAGGGTTACTGAGCAGCGTCCATTTTTAAACGTCGGTATAGATAACGCAGGGCCAATCTATATCAAAACAAGTTCTACCCGAAATGCTCGTATGGAAAAGGCATATCTCACATTGTTCGTTTGCTTATCAGTTAAGGCAATCCATATTGAAGTAGTTAGCAGCATGACCTCTGAAGCATTTTTAGCAGCGTTTAAAAGATTCGTAGCACGCCGAGGTATTCCTGAAAACGTATATTGCGATAATGGATCCAATTTTGTCGCTGGCAATAAGGAATTTAAAAAGTTGAGACATGAGTTATTGCAACAATTTCATTCTAATTATATTCTTAATTTTTCTTTAAAGAATAATATCACATTTCATTTTAACCCGCCTACTGGTGCGCATTTTGGAGGGCTATGGGAAGCTGCCGTAAAGTCAGTTAAGTTTCATATGAAGAGGGTCATGGATAATGTAAACCTAACATTTGAAGAAGTAGCAACACTTACAACACAAATCGAAGCTATCTTAAATTCACGCCCGTTATGCTGCATTATGGATGAAGTCTCAGAACTTCAAATATTGACTCCGAGCCATTTCCTAATTGGCGAAGCACTTATTGCGATTCCTGAGCCACTATTAGAAGATGTGAAGAATTCCAAACAAAATCGATGGCAAAATATTCAGAAACGAATGCAGGGATTTTGTAAAGATTGGCGAACTGATTACTTACATACTTTACAACAACGATCAAAATGGAAGACAACATGTGATGCATTTAAAATCAATGACGTTGTATTGTTGAAAGATAATAATCTACCACCGAATCAATGGCCTTTTGCTATTATTACCCACATTCATCCAGGCAAGGATGGCATCGTAAGGGTAGTAACAATAAGGTGCAATAACAAGGAGTATGTACGACCAATTGTAAAATTAGTTATGCTTCCTATTAAGAAAGAATAATTGTAATTTTTTTTTTTTATTATAGAAATGTCAATGTATAGTTTGTTTATTTAAATAACTGTATTATTAATACTATTTATTATTTATATAAATTAAAAACAAGAATAATGATAACAAATTTTTATATATGAGTTGTTTGGTTAAGATAAATTATTATATATATAATTTCCTTAACGTGGGGGAAAATGTTTAGGATTAGATATTAGATTTATCCCATAAAGGTATATACGCGCATTCCGCTAGTAAAGAAAATCTCATTAAGTTGGTTAATTTAAATCAAATGTTTAATACTTAATTTAAGTTGCAATATAATCAATCACTTAACGTAACGTAAGTCCATAATTTCATAGTTCACACGATTCTATTACATTTTTTTGTTTATTACGTAAAAGCATGAGATTTAATGATAATAGATGAGGGAGGATGCGCTTTTATACAAAATAAAATAATTTTAAATTGATAAGAATAAAAAGGGAGAGTTAAGTTGACAACCGAGCTGCACTGTACGCACACAATACTTAAATAAGTTCATATTTTTTTTTTGTTATAAATTGTCATACGCATGAAAATGTATCTTGGCTTCATGCTAAATAAGTTAAAATAAAGTTGAGAAAAATTATTCTTATAAGTGAAACGTAAACTTTGAGTTTTTATGAACATACTTGATGGTGCAAATTGGAAAGAAATAACTAAAAATTTCAAAGATAAAAACGTAATTCCTTTAAATTTGTATTACGACGACTGCGAGACAGGAAATGCATTAGAAAGCCATACAGGAAATCAATCAATCGCAGCTTTTTATTTTAACTTTCCGACACTTCCTCAAAACTGCTCAAGTTTATCATCCATTTTCCCAGCAATGTTTGTCAAAACAGCTATAATCAAAAAATATGGTTACAATAAAACTGTCAGCAAGCTAATACAAATATTACAAAATTTGGAAGAAGAAGGTATAACTATAAATATTAAAGATAACACATTCAAAATCTTTTTTGTATTAGGTAGTATAGTTGGTGATAATCTAGGTTTAAATTGTTTATTAGGTTTCAGTCCCTCATTCAATCATAAATATTTCTGCCGATTTTGCAAATTACCGCGAGATGAAATTAATAATCATAAATATGAAGACTATGCTAAACTTAGGACAATACAAAATTATAAAGATGATTTGAATAAAAATGATTATAAACAATCAGGCATAAAATATGAATCACATTTCAATAAATTGCAAGGATTCCATGTGACTCAAAATCAGTGTGTAGATATAATGCACGATTGCTTCGAAGGAATAATCAAATATAGTTTATCATATGCGATTAGTTATTTTATTAACGATAAGCGATATTTCTCTCTGAACGAATTGAACAATAGAATTCAATATTTTGATTATGGAGAATTACATTGCACAAATAGAATACCATTGATAAAGCTCGAACACTTGAAAAATAAAAATCTTCATATGTCGGCTCGTGAAATTTTAAAATTTTTACAGTTCTTTTCTTTACTGGTGGGTGATAAAGTACCACAAAATAACAGAGTATGGAAGTATATTTGCCTCTTAGATGAGGTTCTCGAGATATTACTTTATAATAGTTTTTCAGAGATAGTAATAAATTTATTAAGGGAGAAAGTAGCTCTCCATAATTAAATGTAGTTAAATTTATTTGACGATCAGTTGAAACCAAATCACCACATTTTAACACATTACCCCACAATTATCTTAAATTTTGGCCCTCCTATCTATTATTGGTGTATGCGAGTTGAATCGAAACACCGAGAGATGAAATGTTACACAAATTCCAATTCGTCGCGAAAAAATTTACCCGTATCGATAGCCAAAAAATGTCTATCAAATTTTGCCAAAATATACCAAAAATTTAAGTTTTTTCCTTAATTCATATATTTTAAAACATTAAACTAATACCCTATAACATAAAATTTAATCTCGATTCCTTAAAAGAAGGTAGCATTTGCCTTGAATTATTATGAAGATTTTAACCTTCTAATTATATAGTCATTCATTAAAATAAGGTTGTAAATATGTACATAAGGTCCAGATCAAGTCATAAATTCCTTAATATTAATTACAAAAACATTAAATTTAGGCCAAATTTTTTTCAGTGTGAAAATTTTCATAACGTAGGCTTCGATTTTACTCAACATGTTCCCAACTGTTGGGTGTGTAGCGGCTCAAAATCATTAAAATCCTTTTCACTTCGTGGCACTCCTCGTAGCAAAACTATTTATACACCGCGCAGCTTAATTACGAGGCATTGCTCGTTTTGCTGAATAGAGCTATTTTGCCAACTAAAAATTAATTCCGCGAATCTCGATATTTATCGACGATCGATAAATATCGAGATATTTATCGACGACCCGGAAATCAAGAAACGAAAAAGGATAGTCGCGTTTAGAATTTCAAAGAGACACGGTCTCACACAATAGATAATAAAACAAGTGTAAAGTGCCAAACAATCGTTCACACCATTTTGTGAACTACCATAAAATAATATTTTATAATAAATAATAAAACAGTTTATATAACAAAAATATAGTGAGTGTTAAATTATTTAATAGTGAAAACCCCAATAACACCGCTATAGGTGTCCTGAAAGCGCCCAATGCGAAAAGGACGCCTGTCAAATTGCACAACGAATAAGTCAACGGACAACGCCAGCTACTGGGTTGTGGCATTAATGATCACACATCAGCGCCATCTCTTATTTATCTCGTTAACTTTGTGTTTTTATCAATTTACATAGAAAAAAAGTTCAATTTTCTTCGGGTTTTTCCGGAAGTTTACGAGTTTTCTACTCAGATTTTCTCCAATTTTTCTCTTCTAAAAGATCATCTAGATCGAATACGCGCGAAATTTAATACAAAAATATCAACAAAAGCATCTCCTGGCAATTGTGAACACAAAAGCAAAATCGGATTAAGCCAAATCGGATCAGCCGTTCTCAACTGATGCTCGTTTATACATTTTTTACACCATTTTTTTATATATATAGATTAGATGGCGCTGTATGGTGTTTTCGTTTTTTTATAATTTTTGTAATAGTGATAACACTATATTTTTTGGGGAGAACTTTATAAGTTGAGTTTTAGTTGAATGAGGTTCATACTGTTTTTTTTAATAAATAAAATACGAATAAATACGAGCAATCAAATCCATTTTATTTTAAATAAATAAAAGTTCTCTGCATTATTTTGGCTGTGGGCCAATTCTCAGGTAAATCGATTAGTACAGTAAATTGAATTTTTAGTACAAATCACTTTTCAAAAGCTACCAATTCTCTAGTAAATAAAATTAGGTAAATGTTGCTTAAAGGGACACATGGTTTCTAGGAATATACAAAAATTGGTATGTAGGTACACGAACTAATATCAAAAATTTTATTGTCGTTGTTCCAATTATTCGTATTGTTTATACGAATAAATTTAAAATGTATATTTTCTCAAATTTGTTGCGTAATATACACAATAAACTATTTGAAAAAATAAATAAAAATTTTAACATATAAAACTGTGTTTAGAAATATCGAAGCGGATTTTTATTTCATGGGAAATGCTAGTGAATATAAAAAAATTATGTCTAGAAACATGGCCGACATATTTTCATGATTTGTTTAGCAAAAACAAAAACCACTACTATTTACCTTTTGTGTCTTCGCTTAATCCCTACTTTTTAGTACGATATTTCAATTTACCGCATACACTGTTAAAAACGGCTTTTACCCTAGATTTACCTTAGAATTGGCCCGCAGCCTTTAAATTAAATTCAAATAAATAACGGTTTAACTCTCAGAGATGAACGAATCTCATTAATTGTTTTTGTTATTGATTTCTCAAGAGAAAAGGAAAATAATAAATTGGAAAAATAACAAAAAAATGTTGGCCTTATTCAAGTGAAACGGAGTGTAAGTGTTATCAATTTAATTATAAGTAAATTAATAAGCTTTATGGGGTTAGAACTTCAAACTGCTAAAGCCAAAACACAAAGTACTAAAAGATTAATTAAACCATATAGGTACTTTCTACTGTTCAGCTTCAGATCAAACATCAAACCGCAAACAGCACTTTTGTTGCGGGATGGTATTTGTCACACATTACGTTTAAAAATATTCTCGACCACAAATGGCGTGACACATCTTACGGTATTGAATGAAACACAAAACCGCAAAAATTAATATACTCGTGTAATTAAGACGATGCAACAATAATATATCGAATAAAAAAGTATACAAAAAGAAAAACTTGATTTTTGAAAGGTACACATGTAAGCGCACATACATTGCCAAGAGTATTGCATAAAAAAATGCAATTTTGCATTACTAACCAAAAAACCTGGTTTTCATTTTATTTCTGCATTCAATTTCTATTTTCCGATTACCAACTACACATATGCACATTACACAATACACATACTACCATTGGTGAATGTGTAACATTTGTACGACTAAATACATTACAAGATAAATACGATTAAGTGGTGCGCGCATTTATTCAATCTTATGCCGCACAAGGTCGTTCTGTCAACCAAAACAGCCGACTTCATATGTCTAATTATATGACGATCAATTTGGTTCAGGGTTTAGATACAAATTGCATATATCATTCTAGAATCAGCAGATCACTTACCATGCAGCCGAGATCCTCGTCGGCGTATAAACCAGGGAAATGTTTTTGATCGCCACAGTGGAATGACGTTTTAGGTAACTCAACTTTCGACGTAAAATTATCATCGAAATTTTTCTCATACCCGACCGGATAATATTCTTTGGGCGCATTCATTACCTAAAAAAAAAAAAAAAGTGAAAGGTAATAAAAATAAAACTCATAATTGGAAATTAAGTGAACTTGAAAATTTAGAAATCGTTAATTAAAAATATCTTACTTTATTGCCTCCAGCTATTTTATATTGGCTCTTTGGTTTTTGGGTGGTGGTTGTCGTAGTTGTCGTCCTCGTTGTTGTCGATGCCTGTAATTCGCTGGACATTAATTTTCGGTATGCTTCCGTTTGCTGTTGCGCAAGTAGCTCCTGTTGTCGCATTTTAATGGCGGCCTGTATCACACCAACACTTACATTGGCGGCGGCCGCTAATTCTTCAACGGTGTGCCCCATTAAATCGATCACCGGGAGTTTAGTACTCGGTGCGTATAGTATCGGATCAGGTTGAAATGATTGAGTAGTGCGTTTTTGATCATTAACTAAGGTACCGGCGGGCGATATTCTCGAAATCGATGCTGGCATTGCTTGAAATGGTGGAATTGGATTTGGTTTTGCTTCAACACTCATTATATTATTACTAGTTGTTCGCGTTACTATTCTGGACTGTGTCATTGGGCTTACACCTTGATTAGTTGGTTGCATTTGATGATTTACCGGATATATTTTAATCGGTTCGTCCATTTTTATTTCAAAACTATTTGATTTTTGAATTTCTAAGTCGTTTCGTCTAAACGAGTTCTTGGCCGCATCAAATGTTTGAACATTAACTGGGTCTAGTGCACTGCTGCCTACAGGCTTCAGAGGTTTAAACGCTGGTACATCTAATGGTCGTGATATGGCTTGGGTCATACCCATTTTAGACGATGTATTCATCCGCACGGGTTTTGCGGTCAGAGCGATTGGTCGACTTTGTTGAATTTGGTTGGGCTGTAACAGAAAAAAAATTACATATTACAAAATTATTTCGTTTACACAAAAACGGGTACAATTAATATAAAATTTTCGAATGCAGTGGTTAATTAAAAAGTGACATTTTGGTTAATACGCATATGACGAAACTATTTAAGTTAAATTTGTGAACTTAATAAAAAATAAAAGTTTGAGTATATCAAAATTACTGCACCTTTTATGATAACACCTACAGGCGGTGACCAAATACCAAACGAAACACTTAAGTCATGATATGATGATCATAGCTAATACCGGTCTAACTATGTCAAGCACCATTGTAGGTGACAAATCCCACGATCGCGTCAATATTATCAATTAGAAGAACGCCGAGCAGCAATTTCAATCTATGAACGTAGTATGTTAAATTTATGCTAGAATATTTTGCATTGAACTGTATGGAAGCGGTAGATGAGCTATATGCAACGCAACGGAAAAAAACAATCAACGGTGTATCACTGAACGACACACAACTAGTTGGTCCACAACAACAAAACGTACGTGTCAACATTATATACTGATCATATCCACTCCGAACCTATAACCATAACCTACCTCTGGTCATGAGCCATCAAATTGGCTTAGTCAGGTTGGTGTCGATCTAACCTAAACTCAATTTGCAAACATTTTAGCGACAACTGCAAACCGTTGCATTCCTAGAAATCATTAAACTTCTTTATCGACAATTTTCGGCTGTATGAAAATAGTTACGGCATTTTTTTGAGCAAGCTCATGTTGTGCCAGAATGTTTGTCTCGGTTCCATTTCCATCTAGTATAAATTCTAATAATGAGAATTCAAAAAATAATAATCTTTATCAACGTCGTAGGAGTCGGAACCGAAATCTCTACCAACGGAGAATCGAAAAATGGAGACATTAATCCAGTTATTAAACAAGTTCCTGAGTAAATTTACAGAATTGCCAATCAATCGGGCTGTACCGATTATATTCGTCTAGAAATGGCAATATTCGCATTTGGGGTGATAATCAAGAAGTTCAATTAGAAATTATGTTCATCAGAAAAATTAGGCCATCATAATAATTCTCCAGTAAACGCAAAACTAATTGAAAATCTTAATTTAATCGAAAATGTGTTATTTTATTCACATCGAGATTTTTGAAGATTTACCATTCGCTATAGGACGCCGAAGTCAATAAAAGTAGTTTTTAAAAAAATCTCTGTATCAGCGCGCATGCGTGTGTGATGGTTCTAGACGAATTAACTGATCGGAATGAAATTTCATAGTTAAGCTTTTACCATAAATTGTGAGGTTTCATTGATGTTTGGTCGAAATTGGTAAACCGGAAGTGACAGCTTTCATAGGACGGTTTTCGTTTTTTGCAAATATTTTGAAAAGCGACGAGTTTTGACAGAAATTATTTTTCAGCCAAAACTCTGTCTCTGGGGTGCACCCTAGACGGATTAATTCCGACGAAACTTCCTAATTGAGATTTTCCATAAATTTAAAGATTCCAGTGATTTTTGGCCAATATCTTCGTTTTTTGAAAAGTGTATAGCATTTACGAAAAAACGATTGAAAACTAAAAATTATAAATTAAATTTCAAACAAAATTAGTCAGATCACCTTTTCTATTTTACCGGAAGTAAATGCCTTTTGATAAAAAAAACACTATTATTCGGCATCTCTACAGTAAAGGCGGATTGACTATATTTGGAATAAAACTTCATACTTGAACTTTTTCATTAATTGGAAGATTTGATGGAAATTTGTGTATCGGAAGTGGCAGCTTCCGTAGGAAATTTTTCACTTTTTGCTATGATGTTCAAAGGTTGAGCATATTGCGAAAAACGACAAAGAATAAATCTCTGCTCTCTGATACCGAACGAAAATCTTTAATACTGATTATAAAAGCCAGTTTCAAAAGAATCAAGTTGTCTTACCAAGAAACTCCCAAGAGGACTTGACGCACCGTAGAAAATATTTTTGGTCGGGACCGAAACCGGTGAGTGAAGAAGACATCAAAACAAGCTACGCCGCTATCTTACACAAAAACGTTTTTCTTGTTGAGTCCTAAAACTTTAACACTTTCAGTAAAACAGTCATTTTCGCTTCAGAAAACCAACAACGACAACTCTTGTTGAAAATTAAATTTAAATTTACTATACTGATTTCTACCCAATTTGCCTAAGATTTTGAAATTTATGGAAAAACTTACGTATGAAGTTTCATCTCAATCCGTCAATCCGGCTGGGCTGTGAAGAAGCCGAATTGAAATTGATGATCGAATTCAATGAAAAACAATTTTGTTGCAAATTTGCTTCTAATGGAAGGTACGACTTCTAGTGGATCAATTTTGAACAAAAATTCACTAGGTCTCCAAATTTACAAAAGCTTAAGTCTAAAGTTTACCTCGATCAGTCAGTCTATTTGGCCTGTAAAAAGACCACAAAATCTAGCCTGTATGGCATCAAATACAAATATAGGGTTTTCCAATAAGAATGATATGATTTTTAAGTGACGTTTCGGCCATTTGTGATACGTCATGATCTGTCATTTTTTGTTTCATTGTATTCAATAATGTTTACAATTTCATCATGGTGACATATATATGCAAGAACAACGTTTACAAATTATTCAATTTTATTATCAAAATATTCGTTCTCCAATTGCAACTTTTCGTGCGCTTTTGCCATTTTATAGTCGTAATAATCGTCCAAGTGTGCACGCTATTCGTCGAATTGTTGAAAATTTTGAGCGTTCATTTTCTTTACATAATGTTCAAGTGTCAATAAGGCAAAGAAACGCTCGAAGTAATGCAAATATTGCTGCCGTTCAGGCAAGTGTTGCTGAAGACCGCATTTTCTCGATTCCAAGACGTTCTCATGAATTGGGACTGTCTCAAACCACAACCTGGCGGATTTTGGGAAAGGATTTGGGTTTGCATCCGTATAAAATAGTTTTCACTGAAGAACTGAAGCCATTGGACCACCGTGGTCGGTAAGTGGCGCGGTAAATAAACAAAACTGTCGATTCTTGTGCGAAGAAAATCCACAAATTATTCATGAAAAACCATTACATTCACCTAAATTGATTTTTGGTCTGGTGGAATCATCGGTCTGTATTTTTTTTCGAAATGAAGCTGGTAGCACCGTTACTGTCGATGGAGATCGGTATAGATCGATGATAACCAACTTTTTATGGCCGAAATTGGAAGAAGTTGATCTTCACAACATTTGGTTCCAACAAGCCGGGGCTACGTGCTACACAACAAGTGCAACAATTGAATTATTGCGAGAAAAGTTTGGAGATTCGATTATTTCAAGAAATTGTGATATTGAATGGCCACCAAGAAGTTGTGATTTAACACCATTAGACTATTTCTTGTGAGGTTCTTTGAAGGAAGTCATTGATCTTTAGCAAGTCAATATTGAACTCTCTTTACAAGTCAATATTGAACGTGCTATTCATGACATACGACTTGATTTAGTGGAAAAAGTGCACGAAAATTGGGTTCATCGAATTCGTAGTTGCATCAGCGCCGTTAACGGCTCACCATTCGCACAAAACACAAAAACTTGGCTACACACTCTTCGGCAAGGTGGAGCGTCGGACAACCAATCGGCCGTCTAGTTTAACGGCAACCATCGAGGACTATGACACCATCGACAACACGCTCAGGTCATTTTGGGAAATTGAAGACGTTCGTCCATCTCGAGAACTAACGCACGACGAGTCAGAATGCGAACGACACTACGATACGACACACTATCGCAATAAAGATGGAAGATACACCGTATTTCTGCCATTCAACGAGAACTCAGCACCAGTCGGAAGGTCACGAGAGGACGCAGCTCTACGACTACAACATATGGAAGGCCAATTCGCCAAGAACAATCAACTACGTTCTGCGTATAACAGGTTCATCCAGGACTATCTGGAATCGGGTCACATGGAGGAAGTGTCCGAAGACCACAACAACTCGCTGGGCCAGACGTGTTATCTTCCACATCACGGTGTGATGCAACGCAAACTGCGCGTGGTATTCGACGCATCGCACAAAACATCAACCGGCCCATCACTCAACCAAAAGCTTCGCATTGGCCCCAGGCTTCAGCAGAATGTGTTCGAGATACTAACCCGCTTTCGCAAGCATAAATTGATGTATTGGCAGTTCCTGATGGTGCCTGAACGCAGGGATTATCAGCAGATCTTATGGCGATCTTCTCCAGATGCACCAGTTCGAGATTATCGTCTATGCACAGTCACGTACGGTACTGCCAGAGCGCCGTATCTCACAATTTGCAACATTCTACAATTATCACAAGATGAACAGGAGAGGTTCCCAATTGCAGTGGAAGTCGCATCCAAGGACTTCTATGTCGACGACCTGATGACCGGCTCAGAAAATATCACGGATTTAATCGAGGTCCAGCGGCAAATGGTGGAGCTATACTCAAATGCGGCGGCTTCGAACTACGGAAGTGGTCTTCAAACAGTCAGCAACTTCTCAACGAGATACCAAGCGAGCACCAGGGCCAACTTGAGCTAAACTGGGACAATGCAGTAAAAACCAAGCGAACAATACTGTCACATGCATCAAAGATATTCAATCCGCTTGGCTGGGTATCTCCTACCACAATTATCGCAAAAATCATATTACAAGAATTGTGGATACTCGGTATATCGTAAGATGAAGCGGTCCCAAAATCAATTATTCGTTGGAGACTCTAAGAATCAATCGCTGGATACATCACTCAACAACTCACAACGGTCTTCAACTTCACGGGTTCAGCGACGCCTCTGAAAAGGCATACACAGCGGTGGTCTATGCTCGTGCAACGTCAACAGATGGGTCCACAACCATCACCATGCTGGCATGTAAGACCAAGGTTGCATCACTGAAAACTATCAGCCTGCCACGCCTGGAGCTTTGTGCCAGTGTACTTCTCGCCAAACTCATGCACACCATCGTTCAGTCACTCGACGTCATGGTGGATCATCTACAAAGGGCTATATTTGTAATTTAGTGTGCCTATTTACGAAGGCACTACATTTGGAGCTGGTGTCCGAACACAACACAAACGCATTCATCGCGTCGTTCAAAAGGTTCACCGCGCGAAGAGGTAAAATCCGCAGTTCATACAGCGATTGCGCAACAAACTTCGGCGGAAACTCAGTGCAGTGAATGAAAATAACGGGCACATTAAATTCGTTGACTAATCACTACAAAAGCAAACTTTGATATAAAAACGTTCAGACATCCGGCAAATTCTTTTTTTAACTTGAAAGATTGAAAAGATTGAATTAAATCCAACAATTTTTAAATATTTAAATAAAACTATCAAACAAAACCGTTACGCAACTAGTTCGGTAATCTTTTTCACAAAAAAGAAATGAAAATTCCATGCATCATTACAAACATAAAAAAAATATAATTAAAAATCAACCTTAAGAATACAAATTACCTAACTAAGAAATTGGATAATGACTAATGTCAAATAAATAATTAAATGTAGCTGATGGCATATCTGCGATAACTGATGTAACTGACAAATGAGGAATATTTCAAAATATATATACTTACGGGTGATTTAGATGATGCACCAATACCAATGACGTTCGCACCTGTGCGCACATTTAACGATCGTCGCTTATTTCCTTCGACGTTTCCAAGTGACTCACCAAACCCAAGTTCATCTCCTACGCTGAAACCTTAAAAATAAAAAAAAAAAATTAAATTAATAAATATTTTAAAATTGTGTCAATCGACTATTTTTAGTATTCGAGTTAATGGTTTAGTTTTATTATTTTTAATTTAAATTTAACGAAAAATACAGTAGCACGTGTATAATTAAAGATACAGTACGAATATAAGGAAAATAGAATAGTACTTTTGGTATTGCGTACAACATATAGTACTTGGTTGAACAGCACTGTATGGTGATAGTTGTTTAACCTCAGGCAAGTGTCGGAAGCAGGCAAATTGAATGGAACGACAGAAAAATAGGATTTAAAAAAATTTTGGGTTTGCATTCTTTGACCGATATGCAAATGCAGTTACATTGGTAATTTTTGGATGAATTCTTGTTTGCAATTTTTGTATGAATTTTCACTTAACGAACAATTTTGTACAATGAAATTCAGATTCATATAAAATTTACATTGGTATGAATCTCTGTAGTGTATTAAACCGTTTGTATGTATAAGTATCAGTCTTTTTGGATGAAATATTTTTAAATTATTGATGCGAAAATAAATATCCAGGGGCATCCAACATACACCTAAGCTGCCAAACCCATAGGTTCATCATCCATCAAAGAAATATAAAAAGTCAGTAACAGAGGCGGAAATTATTCCTGAATACCAAAAATTATGGCCTAGCTGCTAGAAATGGAACACAAATGAATAATTACTGTAGTCAGATATTTCAGAACGATTTTGAGGATTTACAAATTTAGTTAGTAACTAATATTACACAGGGATTCTAATGTCAGTTTGGTTAAAACACTGGAATCTGTCATGTACATTTATTGAAGTTCTGTAATCTGTTCATGCTTGACCAAACTTCGCCACTCCGCAACTAACTGTGATGAAATTTCATTTGTAGAATTGAATTTAGCAAACATAAATTTTAGGAAAAAGTTTTTGTATCTGGCAGGTTTTATTATCGATATTGAAGGAAATTCTGAGATTTATCTATTTTTTAACCAATAACGGTGAAATTTGAACGAAGTTCTGGAATGAGTCTATGTTGGGCGCTACTAGTTCAGTTTCAGGTAAATATGAAATTTTGTGCAATAGGTTATATTTACATTTTGGGCACAAAACTCAACAAATTGTAGAGGGAATTCTAAATGATAGATCATTGTCCAATTTCCCATATCAATATGTCTTTAGCCACTAGAGATATATCCGGACATATTGAATACCGGTAAAGATTCCAGATACTGGCCACAAAAACCAAAAAATTACGTGAACGGAATCCGACCAAATGTTTTGGAAACCAAACCCTACATACTTAATCTTTCCAATTGCCCAGTATAGACTCATTCCTAAACTTCGTTCAAAATACATTTTATAGAATTACAATATTAACGTGAGAATGAAACTTTGTCATTAATGGTTGGGGATTAGTAGAGTTCTACCAAATGATAAAGATCACAATATGCATAGATTCCAGAACTTCATCTAAAATACACGTTAGTGTACCAATAAAACCATATAAACTAAAGTGATTGTTTAAGAAGAGGTGGGCTTCCGTCTAGCATGGACAGATTCCCGAATTGTGTCCAAAACTTAATTTAGAATCCCTACAAAATATAAAAACCTATATTTCATTTCAATTTGTTAAGAAATTGCCGAGTTTCGTCTAGCATTTTAAAATTCTAAAATTCCCTAGACAAATTTCCTTCACCTCGGACATCAACCACTTATAATTTAAGATTTTATTCTGCTGGAATGGCGTTTTTGTAATAAAAACTGAGATACTATTAAAGATTCTCTTTTGTGAAAGTGCTGCACATGCAACACATTTATATTGTAAAATGAACTAATAATTTGTCACCAACGCCAAAACGATGGATTTGAGAAAATAAAGTACGATTAACAAAATGGTTGCTTAGTCCAAGGCCTTTCTAACGATATGCAACATGAACATATTGTTACAATCTCGCCTATTGGTTTGATAGGCAATTAATTCAGCATGGGGAAGTTATTTATTCAACGAAAATTTCTCATGACATTTTTTGGTGAGATTAATGTATGTAGACGTCGGCTCCCTGAATTAAAAAAAGGTGAAATTAAAAAGGTGGACTTAAGAATGGTGTTTTTATATAAAAAAAATGGGACCATTTTTAAGTCATATTTTTAATAAATTTTCTGACTTAACAAAGGTGTTCTACAAAAACAAATTTAATTTCAAAATGACGCAAGAAAGGCATATTTTATGTCATTTTACAAATATGTATATTTTTTAATTCATTTTCAAAATGACTTAAAAAAGGCATATTTTATTTCACATTATAAACATAAAATTTACATTTGTTTTTAATACGCATAAAAATGCATGCGTAATTTCACGTTTTTAAGAAAATGATTTCTTGTTTTTCTTGTTACAGAAAATTGCAGAGAAAGATGAATTATTATTTGTGTATTAATTAAGAATTAAAATATGCATTTTTTAATTCATTTTGAAATTTGCAATTATTTTTTGCACGTTTTCACTAACGAATGCATTAGTTGAAAATTTTTAATTATCATTCTACAGTAAAAGCCCGATTATCCGGCATCCAATTAACCGGAACACTCGATTAACCGGAATTTTAATTTTTACGATTTTTTTTTTGCTTTTTTTCTGTTTCTTTTGTCTTTCATATGCATTTGTTAATTTATTTTGAAATTTGCAACTGTTTTTTGAACATTTTCATTAATGAAAGCATTATTTGAACATTTGGAATGGCTTTAATTTTCATATTACAGTAAAATCTCAATTATCCGGCATTCAATTAACCGGAACACTCAGTTAATCGGAATTTTAATTTTTTGGATTTTTTTTGCATTTTTCTCTTTCTTTTCTCATTCATATGCATTTTTAATTCATATTGAAATTTATAATTGTTTTTTGAATTTTTCAGTTTTCTGGAACACTCAGTTAACCGGAATTTTAACTTTTTGGAATAGTTTTTTGCTTTTTTCTTTTTCAGAAGGGAAATATTTTTTTTATTATTCAGTTCATTCACATATTATGTATACGAGTACACCCATACGAGTACCCAATATTTAATAATACATATATTCAATATTTCCGTAACCCTAGTTGGGGTACGACTTTACACATTCAATTCAAATAGAATAATGTATAAAACAGAAAAAAATTAAAGGAAAGTATATTTTCTAAGAATCCCGGAATAATAAAAAAATATTATCCCTTGTGAAACAGAAAGAAGTAAAGGAAAATCCCAAAAGTTAAAGTTCCGGTTAACTGAGTGTTCCGGCAATTGGATGAAGGATAATCGGGTTTTTACTGTAATATGAAAATTAAAGCCCTTCAAAATTTTCAACTAATGCTTTCATTAATGAAAAAATGCAAAAAAAATTTCAAATTTCAAAGGAATTAAAAAATGCATATGAAAGAGAAAAGAAAGAAAAATGCAAAAAAAATCCTAAAAATTAAAATTTCGGTTAGCTGAGTGTTCCGGTTAATTGGATGCCGGATAATCAAGCTTTTACTGTAATATGAAAATTAAAGCCATTCAATATTTTCAACTAATGCTTTCATTAATGAAAATGTGCAAGGAACAGTTGCAAATTTCACAATGAATTTAAAAATGCATATGAAAGAGAGCAAAAGAAAAATCGTAAAATTAAAATTCCGGTTAACGGAGTGTTCCGGTTAATCGGATGCAGGATAATTGGATGCAGGATATTTGGGCTTTTACTGTAATATGAAAATTAAAGCCATTCAAAATTTTCAACTAAAACTTTCATTATTGAAAATGTGCAAGGAACAATTGCAAATTTCAAAATGAATTAAAAAATGCACATGAAAGAGAAAAAAGCAAAAGAAAAATCCTAAAAATTTAAATTCCGGTTAACTGAGTGTTCTGGTTAATTGGTGCCAGATAATCGGGCTTTTACTGTAAAATGAAAATTAAAAAATTTCAACTAATGCTTTCATTAATGAAAATGTGCAAAAAACAATTGTAAATTTCAAAATGTAAAAATATTCCTAAACATTTAAATTCCGGTTAACTGAGTGTTCCGGTTAATTGGATGCCATATAATCGGGCTTTTACTGTTATACATTTTAACGTTCGATCTTAAATGCACATCTTAAATCATTTTCAAAGTGACTTATGATATGCATTAATAAAGTCAGCCTTTTTTATTTCATTTTCATTACAGATTTTAAGTCAATTTTAAAATGAAATAAAAACGCTGGTTTTAAGTCCGAAAAAACACCATTTTTAAGTCAGCCTTTTTTAATTCAGGGAGCCGTAGACGTCCCTTAAGCTAGCAGAACCCATACGGGAGAACATTACAAGATAGTAATTATAGGCTAATTATAGGATAATTATAGGCTAATTATATGCTAATTAAATGATCTATTAAAAAATTTTGGGCTTCATCCCTTCCAACTAAAACGCGGGTTCTGCTAGCTTAAGAAAAAGTTAGCAGAACCCATATCAAAAAACGATTTAAAAACAATTGGAAAATTAAAGGTTAATTTTAGGCTAATTAAATTCCCTATTTAATTTTTTTTATTATACTCGCTCTAGGAGCAAACCAAGGCTTTATCACTTAAAAGCTAACGAACCCAAATCGAAAATCGGGCCAAAAATCAAATTCGAACGCAAAACAAAATCAATTGACAACAAATAATTTTTGGTTCATTATGGCCAAACCAAATGGCCCATTAAAAATTTTTGGGCTCCACTTCTTCTTGACCAAACTTCAGGTCATTTTATCTACAGCTAGCAGAACCCAAATCGAAATTCGGACCAAAACCGAAATTAGAACGAAAAACAAGAACAATTGACATACAAATAATTTTAGGCTCATCATGACCTAATCAAATATCAAATTAAAAAATTTTGGGCTACACTCGTTTTAGACCAAGTTTTAGGCCATTTAATCTAAAGTTAGCAGAATCGAAATTCGGACCAAAACCAAAATTAGAACGGAAAACAAGAACAATTGCCATACAAATAATTTTAGGCTCATTATGGCCAAATCAAAAGCCACATTAAATGATCTGAAATTTGGTCAAAAACGAGTGGAGCCCAAAATTTTTTGATATGGCTTTTCATTAGGTCATAATGAGCCTAAAATTATTTGTATGTCAATTGTTCTTGTTTTCCGTTTTCTAATTTCGGTTTTGGTCCAATTTTCGATTTGGGTTCTGCTAGCTTCAGATAAAATGACCTGAAGTTTGGTCAAGAAAAAGTGGAGCCCAAAAATTTTTTATGGGGCATTTGATTAGGCCATAATGAGCCTAAAATTATTTGTTGTCAATTGATTTTGTTTTGCGATCGAATTTAATTTATTTGCCCATTTTCGATTTGGGTTCGTCAGCTTTTAAGTGATAAAGCCTTACTTTTCTCCTAGAGCGAGCATAATAAAAAAAATTAAATAGGGCACTTAATTAGCCTAAAATTAACCCTTAATTTTTCAATTGTTTTTAAATCGTTTTTTGATATGGGTTCTGCTAACTTTTTCTTAAGCTAGCAGAACCTGCGTTTTAGTTGGATGGGATGGAGCCCAAATTTTTTTATTATCTATCTTGTAATGTTCTGCCGTATGGGTTCTGCTAGCTTAAGAGACGTGTATGTAGGTTTGTTTTAGTAGTAGCATTGGTGATAGATTTTTTACAGTTTTGTGGTATTGCAGTTTATAGAAGAATTAGTGTTGAACAAAACCGAAAGTACTCGAATATTCAGCGTGGTATATAAATACGGGTGCAATGAATACAATGATTGACTGTGCTCTTGTAGTTGCGGAAGCGATTGAGGAAAAATTTCTGCAGAACCACACAAAATGTATTAAAACAACAACAACGTTAAAAATATTTCAACTCAAGTGTGGAGAAGTAGGCGGAGCATAAAGCATTTCATGAAATTTGATTGGTTTTGAGTGTGGAAGCGAGTACGTCAATTTTTATTTCCCCAAGTATAAACCAAGGCCTTCTAAACTACTGACCGCTTACACCAACTGATGATGACACGCTAAGTTGACGGTTCAACGTATATTATCCAGATGACAAATAAATTTTAAAAACTTTATTTTACAAAATATATTTAGTTGTAATTATTGCATTGAAGTAGAAGTTTTCCAGTTTTTCTAATTTTCGTCTCCGCCCTTGTTCTCTTAAAATCAAAACGGCATGTTGTACCATCACTATTTTCAACTTTTGACTTAGTTTATGTCTCATTGTTCACGAGTAAAATAGCATCCTATTTCACTTCAAAAACCACGAAAATCATATTGTCGTCCACCGTATACAAAGGTGTATGTAAAAAAACATGGTTTGTAATAGCGTTTTTTTTTTTCATGATTCTCTTTCGTGCACGATTTTTATTAACACAATTGTGATCGCGGGCCGGTAAGGTTAATAATAACTTAGATTTTGGTAAAGTTTGTGAAGTTTATTGCCGTTTTAATAAGGAAGCAAGGTGTATTATTTCTACTTAATTATGCTGCCCTCTTGTTGTCGACTTACAATGTCGCCATCACTAAAAAATTTGGGAGATTTGGTATGCGAGAGATTAAAAGAGATAGTGCTTAGGGAGAAATGGTGTAAATGTTTTTGGGAGGATTATTGTCGTACAAGTGTGTGAGATATTATTTTCGGTGTTTTCGCGAATATTTCGGAAGCGGTGTAAATTACGGGAATTAGTGTTGTAACCGTCAAATTCTATAATGGTATTCACAATCCAGGGATACGAACCGGATTTACCAGGGCAAATTCATAACAATTGCTGACAACCGTGTGATTGCAAACATCTGCAAAAAAAAAGGATACTACGCAAAGCCTTGGTTGCTCTTTTAAAAAAACCCAAAGTTTGAAGAAAGAAGTGAAGAGATGCAACAAATGAGAAAAGGATTGTAATGAATCAAAAAGAATAATGACGTAGGCGATACAGAGCAGAATAAGGAGCATTCAGATAATGGTGGGGAGCAGATGTTGGAATTAACTAACCGGATAATATAGTTTTTGTGTGAATGCCATTGGTCAAGAGGAATAACTGGAATTTGTGAAATCGACTTGAGGCAATGAAGCAGCAGATAAGTAGAACCAGCTGAGCCAGCTCGAAAATGATGAACAATTCAAGTATGGTATATTTCCATAGTTCAAGAAGGAAAAAACGATGTACTAGAGATTTCTCATAGTGAGCCATTTATTAGTCCGCAAGAGCCAGGAGCGTTGGTGTCCATATAGTGAATGGCGTTTACACCGGATTGCCTGGTGAGGATGGTTTCGATAATTTTGGTGCGGGGATTGCTTATGCAACGGAGAACGACAGTAACCCAAGATTGTGGAGCAAACTTGATGAAAATGTTAATGTCGACGCTGGAGGTGGTGAGGTGAACGAGAATATACAACACTGATTGTAACACATGGATAATGTCGGTAAGTATGACTTACAGAAAAAAGAGAAACTCGTTCCAGGTATGACGATGCTTTCGGTTTAGATGGGATAGAAAATCATAACTCAAACGACTGGCCAAATCGATATGGGAATAGGATCGAATGAATTTCCGTTGTGTGTGTGTGTACTGCAAAGGAAAATTTGTGCAGAAGTTGCAATCATCGGATAGGAATCCTGCAAATTCTTCACGAAGGATCGGCTTTGCTTTTAAATATAGGAGAATACCGCCAGTAAGAAAATATGGGGAACATATATGTCGAGATTGTTTTAGGAACTGGCGCAGAACAGTGACGAGCAAACCAGGAATTTAGCGGAGCGATAGCGATACTGGATCCTATCTCGCTAAAAAAGTGAGAAGGACAGACGAAGACGGAAAACATCACTTATGAAATGCTTGTCACAGAGGGCATTGGTAAATTTTGTGCCGATTTGGTGCCGAGTATGTAAGGTTGAATGGCGTCAGGAGGCGAGGACACAGGTTAAATTGAATTGTTTGCATTACGCGATCTACAGTACAGAGGCAGTAGCCTGGATCCTGTGCAGGACGAACAAGCTTAGATGGGGGCAATTTTATGATCTCGCTTATTAGTTTGATGAGTAATTAATTCAGCATGGGCGAGACATTTATTCCATGAAAATTGTTCATTTAAAGTTTAGAAAATTATTGATAGTTTTTTGTGAGCTAGGTTTAGAGACAGTCTTATGGTATTGCAGATTACAGCAGAATTAGAGTGGATCAAAATCGAAATTATTTGAACGCCATAAATGCACCTAGCCAAACCGTAAATAATCATTTAATCGCACGGTTACGGCAACAAGGTTCAGGCTACACATGCATCCATACAAAGTTCACTTGGCCCAACAACTTTTACCAGTTGACTACCAGCAACGACTAATTTGGACAACATTCTTCCTCAAGTGGCGCGCAGAAAATAACGAGTTTCTTAAAATAAGTAATTATGGTGAAGAAACACATTTCCATCATAATGGATATGTGAATAAGCAAAATATGCAATTTTGGGGTACTGCAAACCTCACAGGTGTTCACCATCACAAATTGCACTCGCCCAAGTGTACAGTATGGTGTGGAGTGACATCATAATGTTGTTATAGGGCCCTACTTCTTTGAGAATGAAGTTGGCAATACAGTGACGGTGTATGGGGACAGGTATTGTACTATGATTAATAATTTTGTACGCCCACAACGTACAACTACTCTTCTATAAGTGAAACTTTTGATGACCGATTTATTTCAAGAAATTCACGTGTCAATTGCCAGCACGTTCATTAGATTTAACTGCGCCTAATTATATCCTATGTCGTTATCTCAAAGAACCAGTTTATGTGAACAAGCCTTAAACTATAGAGCAAAGCATAGCATTAAAGCTGAGATCAGGGCAATAGAGCCTCATAATTTGCGTGCTGTGATGCAAAACGCCCGTTTAAAAGCCCAATTGTGCATTGATGAAAATGGTAATCATCTATCTGACATTATTTTTCATAATTAAAATTTAAATCATGCAAAGTTCAAATATTTACCAGGAGCGTTAATATGAAAACGGAATTTAAAAATAAATGGCGCAACCAATGTACCTTTCGACAAACCACGTCATCTGCGCTATTGTTTTATTTTGACATCTATCAACAACATCCAATTCATAACCATACAGGTTTCATACAATAACGTATGCGCCTACATATTATGATTTAAGGACATCATTGATTTTTTGTTATCATTTGAAGAAAACTGCTGCAGAATCACATCGAATGCTTGTCAAACGTGGTGATTTTGACGTGAAAACCGAAGAGCGTGGAAGACCACCAAAAAAGTTTGAAAACAGTGAATTGCAGGCATTGTTGGATGAGGATGACGCTCAGAATGTGTTACGAGAAGCCGTCTCTATACGTTTAAAAGCCACGTGAAACACCCAAAACCTAGGAAAATGGATTACTCATAAACTGAATGAAAGGCAACGGGGCAATAGAAAAACCATTTGCGAAATGTTGCTCGCCGGATACAAAAGAAAGTTATTTCTCCATCGAGTTGTGACTGGCGATGAAAAATGGATCTATTTTGAGAATCCAAGTGTAAAATGTCTTGGGTTGATTCAGGACAACCATCGACTTCGATTGCAACGCCAAATCGCTTCGGACGAAAAGCAATAATCTGTATTTGGTATGGGATCAGAAAAGTGTAATTTATTTTGAGCTGCGGTGAAACTGTAAATACTGAACCATACCAACAAAAAATGATCAATTTGAATCGATCTTTGCATGAAAAACGACCAGACACCATACCTCGATTTTGTACGAAAACTGACAAGCGCGAGGTGAACAAACCGGAAAAATATAGTATTGGGGATTGTGTTTGTATTTAGTATGCATCAGAGCATGCGCGTAATCTTGTTTATATTTTTTTTATTTTGACATTTATTCTATGCGTAATAATTTTCATTTCATAATCATCATTTCTGAATTAAATTGATATGATGACTAAAACCACACTACCTGCACATAAAATAATATTAAAAAATAAATTCTAGCCACATAAAAACTACTTCATACCACTGCTCAAAACTAAGTGAATGGAAGAGGTGAGTGGACGTCAGCATCATAAAAGTTCAACCGTTTCAACCGGAACTATTTATTTTGGTACCTACCGTCGTAAAAATGACAAATCGAATGCACATACACAACAAAGGAGAAAACACAATACAAATAAGAAATAGTATATTATACACCGTATATGTACACAACATTTTTGCTCACCTCGCCACCTCGCGCTGTCGTTTTTCGTACAAAATTGAGGTACAGAATATGAAAAAAGGCAACAGTGAATGTGAAATACTTTCACGTGCGGCTTACTGGCCAGACCTCCGTCCGATTATCACTTATTTGCATTGATATGACACGGGCTTGCTGAGGAGCACTTCTCTTCCTACGAAAATGGATCGAAGTGTTGCCTGATTCAAAACCTTTCAAACGATAGACAATACGATTATTCGAGAATAATAAAAAAAAAAACTGTAAATCCATACCTTGTCGTTGGTGGTTTTGAGTGTTATTTGCACATATACCCGAGTCCTGTGAGGGACAGGTTTCAAAATCTTTCCAATCCTGTGATTGGCAAAAACCTTCAGACAAGCAGAAGGGTGTATTATTTTTCTTTCTTTCCCGTGCTCAAAACTTAAGTCGAAACCTATTCATATCTTCATTTAAACAATAATCGGTGCTTGATACCGTCAGCAACACAAAAAACGACACATTCTTAAATTTTCTTCAGATATTGTAAACATAAAAAAAATTGTATAATTAATTGTGACACATCGTGTAGTCTGGGAAATTACCAATACCAACTGGAAGAGAGTCGCTAGTCTTTACTCTATGAATAATGGGAATGAATCATATGAAATATCTCTCTAATGGCTTAAAAACTATCCTTACCCTTAAAGTCAAGATAACTAACGATCAAAATCTCGATTCACTTTCACATCTGTAAAGATACCATGAAGTTCGGCCATGAAATATGAATCATGGATTATGAAGCTTAATTGGAAGTTCATTAATAACCATAATAGCAAAGTATAGCAGTGAAAGCACACCTCATGAACAATCTTTCGTAAGATTGATGGGAGCAGAGAAGCCAACCCAAACCAGTTCAATTAAATTGAGCCAATTCAGGATTAGCGCAAATTCAACCACTATATTTCTTGGATGACAATGAACATACCTGATAGAAATATGCAATTCACCATATTTCTTGGAACATTCCTATTTATTTCTAGTTTAATATAGTATCTTTTAGGGGCTACCTTGCTTTTTCTCAATTTATGAATGAAAACAATATTTCTAAGAAAAGTACAAATTTTGTTGTTTAGCCGCCTCTCGAATATGTTAAAATTGAACTTAAATGATTTATGGTTTTCTCTAGAAATCGGATTTTATGTTTATTGTCTTTAATGCGAAATGTGAATTTTTCTTTTAATGTGTCCTCTGTTCCTAGTTTAGCACTAACTTTTCCTGTGAGCACGAAATTAACACAATTTAGGATATTATTAAAGTTAGCTAAAAATTTCCAGGCGAAAGATTAAAAAATCGATAATGCAGATAGTGTCTTTGCTTTCTCAGCCGAAAATATATAAATACGTCACCGTTGATCAACATTCTTCAGCTGAAAGTTATCAGTCGAAAATTATTTCAACAACACATCAACAGAAACCAATATGAATGTTTTAGTATGTTGTTGTAAAACCTAATTTTATTTAAACTTCAATCAATTTTAAATTTATTTATTTATTTATTTATATTCTCATTTAAAATACAACTACCAGATTCAGTGGGAAAGAAATTGAAAAGCAATATTCTTAACCTTGCTTCAAATGAACATAAAGTATGGTGGGGATGCCACTATAACCTTGTTAAAGTTAGCCGAAAGATAATGCAGATAGTGTCTTGACTATTTTTAAACTCTCTTTATACTCTCGCTCCTATCGATTTTTAAATTCCTATAAACTGAAATAATTTCTCCTTCACCCGAATGATGTAACCCGATCCTAAATTCTCCTAAATTCGTGTTCATGACTGATTTTTGCTGTATTCAAGACACTATCTGCATTATCTTTCGGCTAGAAACTTTCGGATAACTTTAACAGTATGCCACTATGGTCATTTGATATGTCATAATTCTGTGGCAATTCAGAAAAACCACTTATCTCAAGTAGTGAGATAAGTGGTTTTTCTGAATTGCCACAGAATTATTGGCCGACGTCGGCCTAATTATGTAGAAATTCTAAAGGGGATACAGGGGTGTAATTTATCAAAATTTCTCTAGTTCAATATATCGAAAATGCATTGAATAGCCTGTCGTTTTAGGTTAGCATGCGTTGTCATTGATGCCACTATGGTCACTTGATAGGCCATCATTCTGGTCAATTTCGGCCTAACTGTGGAGACATAATGAATTAGCGAAATTGCACCTCGTTTGCGAAACGAAATTAGCCGGGATATGGGAGTGCAATTTGACAAAATTTCCAAAGTTTAATTTTTGAAAAATTCATTGAATGGCCTGGCGCTCTTGTTTAACCTAAATTCGCATTAATGCCGCTATGGCTATTTGATAGGTCGTAATGCCTGATAGCAACATTCCAATTTTGAAGAAATTCTTGAGAAATTGAACTATGGAAATTTTGTCAAATTGTACCCCCGTATCCCCATCAGAATTTCTTCAAAGTTGGACTGTTGTTAACAGGCATTTCGGCCTATCAAATGGCCATAGTGGCATCAATGCGAATTTAGGTTAAACAAGAGCGCCGGGCCATTCAATGAATTTTTCAGAAATTGAACAATGGAAATCTTGTTAAATTACATCCCCTTATCCCCATGAGAACTTCTTCACGATTGGGCTGGAGTAGACATAACATATAAAATAAAACTTTTATTTCAATATCCACTTAAAGAAGTAAATAAAATGAAGGAAAAATGTAATTTTTCTTAAATATCGCCTGTAACTTTCAGCTGAAGTATATTGATCAAAATTGTTGAATTTTTATTTTCGGTTATCAAACCAAAGACACAATCTGCATTATATTTTTTTTCATTTTCGGTTGGCAACTTTCGTGTAACTTTAACAAGGTTAATTTAGGCTCAATTAGCAAGTCAAGTTTCTTTATCAAATTCGAAATTTTCGCTGCTGCCCTTACCTTAGCGAGTCGCTTCAACATAGACAACTTCAAAATAATTGTAAATATATTAATTTAAAATGAAATGAAATGACTTCCTTGAGTCTGTCCGAGTTATAAGCATAAAAACAGTAATTTGACACACCTTAGGTTTTGAAAATCGTATTTTAGAAGGAAGCGACACAAAACTACTGATCAAAATGATCCGACCAAATTCAGATTTATAGTAGAGTTGACAGGTTATAGAGAGCTCTACTACAGTTATGGCGTCCATACGTTCACTTCAGATTAACGTAGCCTCGTCCTTGCATTTTATCTTTGTTTGCATATAAATTGGTTTCTCTCCTTCCCATTTTGATTAAAACAAAATCATAAAGAACTTTCGCCCAGAAAACTCTTGCTTAATTACGTACACTATGCTACTGTCTTTATACAAAAACATTTATTTCCAATTTTATTAAAAAAAAGCTTACAAAACTAATGTTAATAAAAATGACTGGACAAGGAAATAAATTATTTAAAGTCAGCAATTTTTAAAATCACAGATGCAGACTTCCGGAATTTCATTCATGACGCTAGGGTAGATACTCATAAATATAATTCCACCCGCACAGCTTCTATACATAATCATAAAATTTATGTAATTTTGAGTGTAATAAATTATGCCAAATCATAATTCATCTTACACGATGTGTGCAGTCCAACAAATAAACAAATGTAACAAAATCGCATAACACTAAAACTTTCACCTCCAAGCTATGGGCAATTAAACTTTTATATGACTTTGTGACCATTGTTGATGTGGCGATATGAAATCATCATCTAATATCCGTTGGTCCCACACTCATAAAATATTTATGATAAACTCATTAATTATGTGTTTGTGAGATTTATCGATTTTGTAAGAAATTACCTTTATTTGGATAGGTGCTTGCTTACGTTTAACGATCATGAGAACTAATTTAAAAAAAAAATACGTTACGATATCGTAATCAAGACACAATTAATTATTTTTTAATTTATAAATAAAAGAAAGTATCTCCCATCAAATAATTACAAATTGCTACATATGATCGTAATTAATTTAATCGATCCAGATTACGACGCAACATAAAATTAATAAAAATAATGGCACGGGCCTATCCAATTATTTCAATTTCTTGAAAGGTTTAAGAGCCACCAATAATATTTTTGTATAGTCGATAGACGGTAACAAGGTAACAAAATATGCACGCCAAGATTAAGAAACAGAGACCAATTTGACAATACCGTGTATAAAACCAAAAACCCTTGAGGCAAATTTCACATACTTTAGTCAACAAAATAAATTTTTTTCAAAGAAATTTTAGATTATTAATATTTTGCTAGCAGCACGTCAAAATTAAATTAAACGCAAAAAATTTTACTCCAATTACGGTCGCTATATAAATTGTTTGCCTTAGGGGCCGCGAATCTTATAAAATTAGTGGAAATTAAATACAAGTAATTCTTAAAATTCAATTTCAAAACGAACGCAGAAGAAAAACGATCGCAGTAGCCTTGGTGATGCTTTTACTCCTAGTTCATTATCTAAGTGACAGTAGTTCAGTTTTCCCGTTGTATGATTAGGTTTTCGAATTAACAATTACTAAAGGAAACAAGTTGGGACTTGTGTCGGCTCACTCACATTTGTGATGTGTTAGGCTGAAGCACGGCGCGAACTGGGTTAAGGCGTATCTGAACACAGGACAGCGATATAGAAACGCTCTCACGGGCTAAAAATAAACATGAAATGAAGCAGGAGAGTTGGTCTCAAAGCTCTCTGCCAGAAAGGCAGAAACCAGCGGGGGAATCACAGAAGAATGCAAAGTGGACTACCTGCTACAATATTTCCTAAAAATTATGAAGGATTCACTGTACTCACTACGGCTTCCCGGGACTGGAATCGTGTCAAGTTACCATCTTGTGCCAACCAACGGTCATTGAATAAACCCCGATCCACCGCCGCCCTCGCCCTTAAAAAGCTACAAAGAACCAAGGTGAAGTCTGAAGACTAAAGTAGAAGTTAGAGAGGACATCGCGTGCAGAACTGGAAAAAGACAAGAAGCAATGGACATTACGCTTGTCTCAGATACTCCAGATAATGATAGTTTAATGAATTGGAATGTGTTGGAGAATCATTCCTTTTCTGATTATTGTTAGGCCAATTTTGAGTTGGAGAGGAACCTAGCAATAGAAACCGGAGGAAAACCAACTGTAATATTTTTAGAACTATATTCTAATTCACTACCGGCGCCGGTTCAAAATCCCCTGGTACAACATAAGAGCTTGATGTCAGTAAACCAGCTATCCGACGCCTTTAATGTGGCCATTTTTGGTACGTGTCCTCCTAGTAGACCTCTAGGTAAACCTTGACTACCGTGATGGCAAGGAATTCCTCAAAACATAAATACGAATTAATAAATAAAAACAAATTCCTGGAGGCTATATACTTTAGTAAAATACAGTAGTCTTCTGAGACATCTATAGGGTGCGTCAAATTTTATCCTCAAGCCCCGCCACTCCAAGTTTTCTCTATCGACCGGATGGTTCTTGGACCGTAACTAGTGCAAAATCCTTAGAGCTATTACTGTAAATCACTTTTCAGTTAGCTCCGAATCTGCAAATTACTTTTCAGTAAGCTCCGAAATAGGTTTAAGCCTTATAAGTTGCCAGGACCCAAAGGCATTATACCGGCGAATGTTCAACAAACAACTGATTCAACCTTCCTGGACTCAAGTAAATATAATATTTATACCAAAGGCGGAAAAAAGCTGTCATTGCAGTTCCAAAGACTTTAGACCTATAAGTTTAGCCTCTTCTCTACTAAAAATATTAGACATACGAATTGGAGCCCACACTAGAAGTTGATTAAGCCAAATATGCTATCGAAATCCCAACTAACATATTGCAAGGGGAAATCTATGGAAACTGCCCTCTATTCCCTTATTGCCCCTATCGAGAAATCTCACACAACTACAGTTTACCACCTGTACATTGCAAGCTCCACGTCAACCTGTACATTGACGTGGATGGTGGATCGCCGCTGCATTCTGCACTCCATCAGCAATCGATGACGAAAATTCGATTTGCATCTACCCTCTGATGGGATTCGAACCCAGTATCTCCCGGTCCAAGTGCCGAAGCTTTAACCAATGCACCACTTGTCTGGACACTCAAGCGCCTCATGAGAAATAACTAGGCACATTTGGTCAAAACCATGCTACGGCAGTATGTCAGTATAGGGGTGGACGCTATTACGGAACACAGTTTCATAGGTGCGAGTACAAACATACGCATGAGAGCAGAATGGAAGAGTATGGAGTTCTTCATTTGCTTCGCACCTTTCCTGGAATTTCCCCTTCAAAATGGCTTGATGAGCCTCAGCAAAATGGACGTCAAAGGTATCCATATCCAACGCTTCTTTAAGAATCAAGGTAGTCCGATGAGTAGGTGAGAAGAGGAAATAATGTGGCAGGGTGTCACGACTCCACGGTCATAACGTTGCCCTTTTCCAGTTTTATTTTTGAACTTTTAATTTCAATCAAACGACTATTGATTAATTCATTTTACTAATGGCATTGCCATCTGTATTATGACATTAATACTAAAATTTTTGTGAAGTGTGCGTGGGCCTTAATTTATGGTCTATGCTTTTTTACCCACCTTATCGTATTACATAAACGTCGAATAACTTTCATGACGATGGTACGTGCGATTGATGCGGTGATGCGGGGTGTGAAAGAGTGTGCAAGTGACGCGCACAAAAACAAAACCAAAAAGATACCAGCGGAGAATATTCTTCTAGATTTTTGGTGCGAGAATTTTTGAGTCTCGTTTTGATTTTATTAAAGACAATCAAGTCCATTTTTGGAATTTTGTGTGTTGAGAAAAATTTAGTTTTTTCGTTATCAAAAGTCTAAATATATTACATATTTGAAGTGACAAGGTCAACTTGCTCAATTTTTGAGATTTTAAGTGTATTCCGATTTTCATATTACTTTGGGAGACCGCCATCATTAAAATTTTGTTTTGATTTTTATTGATGTGGAAAACAATTTAAATATTATCCACATATCACGCCGAGTGCAATAAATTTGGTTCACATTCGACGGGTCCCACAAGGTCAACGGTACCAAAGATTACCAACGGGTGCTGCAATACGTCAATACGTTCATTGTGGGCAGTTTTAGTAAAAGATGTGCCGCAATTATAATGGGTGGCCATAACAACGTGGCCATCCGCGATTACGAACTTTGGCGAGTAAACGCCACTCCCAGAGGCTCAATATTTACGATATTCACATACGGGTGGCCAACCACGGGGCCATTTGCAGTTTTGAGATTACGGTGAAAACAACATACACCGCAACGGGTGACCCATCGGGGCATTAAAAATACATATATAACAGTCAGTTAAGCACCTGTGTCAGGCGGACACAGTGACAGCTTTGAATTCGCTGGGTTAGTTATCGCAACCCATTCCAGCGGGCAAGGATGATTCAACCTATTTAGGAGTGACCTTTCTGAAGGTCGTTGGGCACACCCAGTTATAATTGAATTTATTACGTTCTTCAAGTTTCGGTTGGCGAATTTTGGTTTATTATTATTCCACGGTATAGGCCAGGAATAGATAAGCCTCAACATCCCCACGACCCTAGCATTTACTCTGAAAATAAGCCGGGAAAATCACCGTGAGTGAGGCCTCTGCCTATTTAATGACATCTGCAGAATGGTGTTCAACCATTCTGTCCCTTGTTACCTGACTATGCCAGTCCTTTAGGACAACCATCCAAATTAAAATTGGAAAAACCCGAGGCGGGCGGAACCGATACATTGTGTCTGAGCGTTAATAAGTAGTTCTTTTCCGGACGCATTACGCTCGATGTTCAAAATTTCAGGATTGTGAAGAGATATTTTAAGTCCTACTCATCAGAGCGCACCCTAACGTTATTAATTTTGAAGTTTAAAGTACGAGAATCTATCCGCCATACTCCACCATTGAAAATCAGTTTGCGTCCTATATGGCATAACATTAAACAGCAGGAAAGGAATATGGCGACCAAATGATGGGCGTCGATTTGTGATTTAATGAGTTTATTTAGTACGACGTACCTATGCGCTGGATAATGAACAATAAATCAACGTTGCACCAGTTTTTTGTTTTGTTTATGATGATTCTAGTCATGTACCGGAATAGTAATGTACTGAACACGAAAGATGTATGTGAAGATAGTCCAAATTCCATCCTCGAAAAATGCGATGGCAATTCTAATTATTGCTATTATGACATTTTCTACTCTCACCCCAAAAAATCTCCACATATCATGACATTTTTGACTATCAGCCCTGAAAAATGCGACATTTTTACTCTCAGCCCAGAAAATTGTTACTGTCATGACAGCTAAAACTATCACGACACAAACATTTTTAATCAAGCCAAATAATGTATGTGATCACTAATTATTGTTATCATGACATTTTTTACTCTCAGCCCAAAAAATCTCCAAATTTTTACTCTCAGCCCGTAAATATTTAATGTCATGACAGCTAAAACTCTCATGACACAAACATTTTTGTGGACTGCGAGTAAAAATATTGCATTTTCAAGGTAATATGACATCAGAAAAGTTTTCGGGGCTCGGATAAATGAATGATATTAATTAGGTATTTACCCAAGCCCGATTACTTTTTTTAGAAGTTTTACGTTTGTCTGGTGTAGGAGGAAGATATCGATTTTTTAAATAAAATGTCGCAATAGTATACATAAACTTGATAGTATTGCCATAAGCATGTTTTTCGATTTTCGGGGATAGAAATTGGGGCTATTTTCACAAAGGTACACGAAAGCAAAAAACGTGCGTAAATTTTTTTTTATCAGTATCGTGACATGGTCATTTAATTGTACAAGACACGCAAATTAAATTGAGTATTTTCGATACCATAAAGTGGCAGACTGAGGTAATCGGATATTATAGAAACTACTTCATCGAAAAGCATTTCAGAAGGCAACTCGCCGTTACAAACGCCTCTGACGCAACGATAACTAGAACGGTAAGATAGCCTTCGTACAAAGCTATACTGTTAGAGTAAGTGATAAGCGATCTCACGTCGGAAATATTTTAAGGTAAGGCAAAACACCTTCCAATCAGTGGAATAGCACAGCAAACGAAAACGAAGAAATGCCACCTGCTGTGGCACTATTCTGGCTTTCCCTGGGAATAGGGAATTGGGAAAAATATGCTCATACCATTTTTGTCCAAATCGTATTTTTCTGCCCTACCAAGCGAATAAATTTGGTGTAAATATTTTCGAAACATAGATAACCTTGAGTCTACACTATGCAAATTCACTGATATTTTCTATCATGGTATCAATGTATGTTTGAGTATTTTATATAATTTTTGACACTATCAGCAAATTATCAGGAGGCTCTTTCACGATAAATTATCATGGAATTATCACGAAATGTCATCCTTTTGAGGTTACGTTTCATCATTATAAATTTAATTGGAAAAATATTCGGAAAATATTTTTCCGCTTAAAAATTTTGTGGAACAAAAGTTTCTCAATTAACTTTGTTTTGCAATTTTTTGCACTAAACTTATTCCTTCAGTAGGCCAGAAAATAACAATTTGTACAAAAATGCTATGAAAATATTTTTCCAATTCCCTATTCCCAGGGAAAGCCAGAATAGGGCTACTGGGGGTCAATTCGCGTTCCGTGAAATCATGAAAATGAAAAGGTGTTTTCATTGGCAATCTAGTAGTTTGAATTATTTGCACGTAATTTTAAATTTTACTTTGTGAAATCAAAATGTCTTATGGGGAATGCAAACCTACTCGATTGCTAATGAAAAAAACTTTTCATTTTCATTATTTCACGGAACGGGAATTGACTCCCTGGGCTGTAATCAAATGCCTTCGATTCTGGCTTGAGCGAAGAGGTATTTCCTGAAAAGCAAAAGAGCAAAAGTTAGTGCTGTTACCGAAAAAAGACCATCTAAAGATCCATCGTCGTATTGACCTTTATACAAGGTGTCCCAAAATTGGCAGATCAAACGAAACGGGGTGAATGTGGAGCTCATTTAAAACTAAAACAGCCAAGTAAAGTTTTCTCGAATTGTTAATGGTGCAAAAGTTATTCCACTTTTAGTGTTTTTTAGTGTTCTAGAAGAGAAAATCATTTTTATAAGCTGCATTATCTTCTGTCAAATAAAAACTTTGGTTTTGTAAATTTTTTTGTTTCTCAAAATTTTTTTGTTGATGTTTAATTAACGCAAGCGGGATGTTCTACAGAGAAAGTTGACCCACTATCAGTAAAATATGCGACACTAAAGGATGAAACACACCAAGCAGCAGCAGCGAGCAGCAAATATATATATATATATATATATTGGCTTATATTCGCTTATGTAATGAAACAAAATTACAGTTTGGGTTTAAATATACGTATTTCTAATAAAAGAAATCAAATATTTTGTAATTTTAATAGATCCTTAGATGCAACTTCATTCAATATAATTTCTTTTAATTTTTCTATTAAAATTACAAAATATTTGATTTCACAAAACATTTGCTCACACACAGGGCTATTTACAATATAAAGTTTTTTATCAGTTTTTTTTTTCACAAAGTAAGTCGTGTTTATTAAAAAACGCACTGAACAAAATTTCGAGTTCTAAAATAGATGCTTTGTCATAAATAAAACAAAATGAATAAAATAATTTTTTTTTTATTAATTTTAAATATTATTATTCGGCTTTCCCTAAAATTTCGAGAATTTTCACCTGATTCCGGATTTGGATTTCCCCCGCAGTTCCACTGAGTTTCCACCGGGATTCCCCCAGAGTCCAGGAAATTCGGAAGAAAACCAGGAAATCCTTAAAAATTCGGAACAATCCGAGGGAAATCCTGAAAATCTGTGGGAAATCCGGATGAAACCCGAGAAAACCGCGGGAAATCCTGAAAAGTTTGGGAATTCCGGAGGAAATCTGCCGGAAATCCGGGAAATCCGGGAAAATCCGGGAAATTCGAAGGGAATCCTTATAATAATATTTAAAATTAATAAACAAAAAATTTTAAACATTTTGTTTTATTTCTGACGAAGCATCTATTTTAGAACTCGAAATTTTGTTCAGTGCGTTTTTTAATAAACACGACTTTGTGAAAAAAAATTGATAAAAACACCATTATAAAATTTGCATTAGTGTCGCATATTTTTCTGATGGTGAGCCAACTTTCTGTAGTACATTCTTTTCCCGCTGGCGCCACTTAAATATCAACAAAAAATTTTGAGAAACAAAAAATGTTTAAAAACCAAAGTTTTTATTTGAAAGTAATAAATAATAATGCAGCTTATAAAAATGATTTTATTGTAAAGGCACACTCTCCTAGATCGCATTAAAAATGAAAGTTAAACAAAAGAACTCTTGGTTTCTTTTAAGTTAATTTTTGGTGGGTGCGCATGCGATTTCACTAAAAACACTAAAAATGTAATAACTTTTGCACCATCAACAATTCGAGAAAACCTTACTCGGCTGTTTTTGTTGGAAATGAGCTCACCCTGTTTCAATGATCTGCCAATTTTGGGATGCCCTGTATATGTCCGACCATATCAAAATTGTTATTGGAATTAGTGATTTCTGGCAGATTAAAGGAAACAATTGAAAGGTCCGGTAACTTTGTCTAACTACACTAACTCAACTGTGTCAAAAAAATTGTGTCAACGTTGAAAGTAGACGGAAAGAAGATAAAAAGAAATGTTGTGCAGTTATACCTTATTTGATTAAGGTATGTTTTAGCATATCAAGACAGAAGTACATTCATAGTGAACTACGTTGAGGAAAAGGTTCAAGATATACTTATCAAATATTATCAAATATTCCACAAAACGATCCTGATTTATAAAACAGATGATGGAAGCGGAATACGTACGTTGGTTTGGATGGTATTCCACAAATATCAGTGTTGTGACCATTGCTGTGGAAGTTGTAATCCGTATTTTTAACGAAGCGGTACGCACGACCCACCACTGGTTGCAGTCAGTGGATTTACAATTGGTTGAGTACAAGTCGTCGCTAATTACTAGCAATACTTTTTACGCTATTTGCCGTAGGCACTTGGCGAAACACACTTATACTTAATAAACACATTTTTATTAATCACTTGTTTTTGTTTCGCAGAATATTTTTCAAAAAGTTTAAAAAATCACTCGATCGATTTCGACTTGTTAGGTCATCATCAGGAGTATATGTGAAATTTCAGCTACCTCTGCACGAACTTTTCTGTCCAGCCAATCGAACTCAACAGAGTGCAAACGAATTGCTAACTCAGTGTGAACAACTTTAAGATGGAGATATAAGTTGTTCCTGGTAGCATACCCTTTACGCAGCTCGTTATCCCTCCAGCTACAACGCGCTAGATTGATAGCTCTTCTTCCCTCCAAAGATTTACTATTGCATTTAATGTTAGTATAGTTAGGAAGCAATTTTAATTTTTTACAACTACTATTAAACCATATTTGATTATTATTATAACAAATTCTTACCAACAAACGACGATAAATTACGGCGAGGGTGGCCAAATCTGCCAACTTAATACTTTTTACGCTATTTGCCGTAGGCACTTGGCGAAACACACTTATACTTAATAAACACATTTTTATTAATCACTTGTTTTTGTTTCGCAGAATATTTTTCAAAAAGTTGAAAAAATCACTCGATCGATTTCGACTTGTTAGGTCATCGTCAGGAGTATCTACTGAACTGTATTAGTAAATTTTTTTTGTTATATAGTAGAAAAAAGCAAAATATAAATAAAAATAAAAGAAGGAGAGGAAAAAAAAAAAAAAAAAATAAGCAATAAAAATTAATCTACGGATCGCGCAGGTAGGCGATGAGTCATAGGTTGAGTAACAAAATTCAAGGTATATTATTGTATAATATACCTTGAATTTTGTTACTCAACCTATGACTCATCGCCTACCTGCGCGATCCGTAGATTAATTTTTATTGCTTATTTTTTTTTTTTTTTTCCTCTCCTTCTTTTATTTTTATTTATATTTTGCTTTTTTCTACTATATAACAAAAAAAATTTACTAATACAATTCAGTAGATACTCCTGATGATGACCTAACAAGTCGAAATCGATCGAGTGATTTTTTAAACTTTTTGAAAAATATTCTGCGAAACAAAAACAAGTGATTAATAAAAATGTGTTTATTAAGAATTACTAGCAAGAAGTTAAACGGAGACTAAAACTCTGGATGTAGGTGATTATATTATTATCTCAATACGATTTAGTACCTGCGGGATTCACCGTTGACAGCAGATCCAAATTTAAAGAGCAATGCACTTTTTCGCCAATAATGCTATATGGGGCTCCAATTGGGCCGACGAAATAAAACTTTCGTAAAAATTTCTTAGACCTAAGGAGTATTCAAAATTGTGCCTAGAACGTACTAGTATTGCAGAAAGAAAGCTGCTTGTGCAAGACGAAACTACGACTGAGTGCCAAACAAGATGGAGCCAAAGGCCGATAGAATCATCTCTTGATTCTTCGATCCTTCAACTCTTGACGAGGCACGGCTGTTTTCGAGTCCTTATTGTCGGACATGAACCTAAGTAGTAGAGAACGTCGAACATATATGTTCAAGTTACATTGGACAAAAGCGTATCCGACTCGAATGACAGTTGACTACAAATTTCTTATATGCTACGAGACGTTGGAGTGTATTGAATGTTAAGGTACGGCTGATTGAATAACGGTACAAATAATTTAAGTCACATATACGATTATGTTGGTTACGATAACGGATCCATGATCCAAAGTAATATAACTAAATACAAGTTAGTTTGTGCAATGGACTAATCCACATTACTTAAAATTTAGTTAATAGCGATTATAAATTGTTTGTGCTCATCTTCAGTACGTAGCTCTATAAAACATTCGCTTGTGTAAATGTTTAAAAGTATCAAAATTTTACAATGAAATGAAATTGTTTGCCAATTTAATTTCAATTATCTTCTTAAAAGGTTAATAAACTTTCTGGTACATACTCGTTTGTAACATGTCAAGATGATTTAACAAGTTTCAAATTTTGTATGTACGTTTACGGGTGAAATTACAAATTTGTATTGTTTGTCTGCGAAAATAAAATAAAATAAAATAATTTCACTTATATTTCGAGTGTAGACGATCGAGGTTACTTCTTTAAAATGCTAACATCTTCAAAATTTGACCTATTGAAATTGAATGATCAGATGTTTTTAGTTATAGTTATTGCTTCGTATAATTGTTATTAAAGACAGTTGACCCGTTTAAATTAAGTTTTAGATTCAAACAATTGTTGTATGGTCACGTTTTTATTTTACCGACGTTCTAACAGTGGCACTAATCTGGCTTTCCCTGGTAATAGGGAATGGGGGAAAATATTTTCATAGCATTTTTGCTCTATTTGTATTTTTCTGGCCTACTGAAGGAATATGCTTAGTGCAAAAATTGGCAATACCAAGACTGCGGTCCAATTTGTGATTTATTTTGTGGAGGCTGGCTTATTTGAAAGTTTTGTCGGCTAGACTTATTGTATACTTGTTCGACTTTTATGCGAAGCTAGCGCCCAAATTGTTAATTCATAAAAATAATTCTAGCAAGTTTCCAATAAATCTATTGGAGGGAGACTTATTGTAAACTTCCAAATAAGTCAGTCTCCACAAAATAAGTCACCAATTGGACCGCAGTCAAAGTTAATTGAGAAACTTTTGTTCCACAAAATTTTTAGGGGGAACAATATTTTTCTACGAAGACACAACCGCTCTGTCCTCAAAATACCACATAGAAAACTGTTTTGAACCTATGATGAAAATGGTAAGGTGGTTAAGTAACACCAGATTACACAGCTCAAAGTCAAACAAAATTATTGACTGACTTCCTCTGATGAAATAGCTACATTCAGACATTCCAAGAAGAATTAGATTAGAAATAGGTAACTTCTATCTACTAGGTTTCTATAATCATCAGATGAGGTAACTCTGTGGCGACAAAAATTCGTAATTTTGGATCCACGTAAATTACCACTAATTTATTAACATTAAATCGCCACCAGGTTGATTTATCACGTATAACTGTTAACCAACATAAAACGTGGCTCGTTTACAAACCGCCACCCTTGTTGTTTACCATAAATGTTGATGAACAACATGTTTGCAAAATTGAACAAACAAGAAAACAACAAAAGCAACAAAACAATAAGACCCTCTTGGAGTTGGAGTGCAGAATTACCGAGCGTCCATGTCAGTGTTAAGACAGGGAGCTTGCAATGTGCAGGTGGTATACTGTAACTGTGTGAGTGTGTGCGTGAATGAAAAGTGGAGTATTAATTGACACTTTCTTTTATACAAAAAAAAAAAACATAAAAGACACAAAACTAAATTTTACATCCATTCGGTTCGTCACTGTCAGCCAATAAAAAAGTCGCTACACCACTTTCGCTCCCTCACACAATGCACGCCCGTTACGCCATTGTACATGGCGGATAAATTAAATAAATATTTTAATTAAAAAAATAAAATAATTATATGAAAGATATAAACGTTGTAACTGTATATGTAAATTCAACTTTCTGTCAAACCTTATAAATCTTAGAAACGTTATAAATTTAAATAAATCCTGTCAAATTCAAATTGACTTATGATGCAATCTAATATTTAAATTTAATTTACAATAGCTCTGTAGAATTGCTAATAAAAATAATCTAATTAAAAACTTGGAAATATAGAGAAGGGGAAGCGGCCATGTAGATAAACCAAACAATGACGTCATCTCTAGTAGTAACATCTGGGGGTCGATTGTGTTCAAAATTCGACAAGTTGACGAAATAACCGCAAGTATATAGTAATGGTATGTGTGTTTGTGTTAGTGCGAACGTGCGCCATTTAATTTTTTTATGACATTTCTAGATATCATTTAAATATTTTCAAATATGCTTTAAATAAAATTAAATTTATTTATTTATTTAATTTTAGTTTTAAAATAATTTCTAACTCTGTATTTCTGCGAAAACAAAACATTCATTCGACATCGCATTAAAAAAAAATTAAAATATTTGTAGTTAAAATTTTTTTTCTTAACACATTGGCGCATGCTTTCTAAATGTGTGTGAGTAGCACATTTCATAACTTTTATAATTGCAATGATATTTCGTCGCGGAAAAGAATGTATTGTGAGAATTGAAAAATGTGTCGAGTTATTCCTTAAAAAATGAAAGATGTTTGCGCGAACGTATTAAAAAACGAAAACCTTGTATGACTGCTATATCAGTCATTTGCGCGAACGTGTTAACTTGCCCCTCAAATACTTGGTGAGATGTCAAAAAAGCGAGAAAAATGCAACGAAATTTTGTCCCAAGAATATGCAACGGAATAATAAAAAAAGTAAATACGAGAGAACCATAACACGCTGGTGTGCCGAAAATCAATTTTTGGGCTCAAACTTTTTTTATTTTTATGCTTGTTCACTTAGCCAATTATGGTTGTCTAAGATTTGCACAGCTCGGAAAAACACGTCGAACCAGCTCTGCCGTCGATTCGGTGAAATGGCAGAAATCAGTAGGCGTGTGATGAAATCGGTCGAGATATCAACTGCGATTTTCCCATTACTAATGTCCAACAATTGCTTCGAAAACACATCTGCAGTACGATTTTGTTGCAAAAACCCTCGCATACTAGTCGTCAATGGGAGGGTCTTAACATGCCGCCGCAAACTTTATTATTTCAAGCACGCGTTTAGTTCGTCAGCTGCAGATGAACGTGGGATGATAGGAAGAGTCTTTCGAAAATCACCGGACAACAGAATCATGGCTCCGTCATGATGATTTGATTACCACAGTGATCTATCGACGTTCTGTCCGGTGCCTCGAGTGACCTTTTATGGTCCATCGTGCCTACGTCCCAAACGTTCAACGTCCCAAATCGTCCCAACAGGGGTGCAACTGTAAAATCTTCGCCATTGCACCACTGTTTTTGGCGATGTTGCCAAAGTCGCTGCTATTCCAGATGAAGCCAATGCCGCAGGGCATCTTCATGTTGTGATTAAATCGACATCAAAAGCAATGAAATTAAGAACGTTTTTCCAGTCCCACGGGGAGCAGCCAGGAAGTAAATGCCACCAATTCGATGGTTAGCAGCTTCCATGAAAGAGTCGTACGCCTTCTTTTGTTGTTGATTCAATTGCGGAACATTTGTACGAACTGCTGTGGGTAATGCTTCAGTGTCGTATTGTAGTTCTCTTTATAATTCGTGGTTGAATGCATCGTGCATTGAATGATTAGTTGAAATGATGCCAAAATACAACAACACTTTATTTGCCATCAATAAACATATGTCTTCTAAGTCGCACACAAATGCCATATCCATTAACGGTCCTCAGTTGTTGAAACGACGTTGGACTACGAACATTCACTAACAAAAATCGAAGATAGTAACATTCGTCGTTATTTGGATGCATAGCATAGATGTCCTTCAACTGTTGTTCGTTGTTCACGACCATTTCGATAAAGCGTTTCCTGTGTAGTAGCGTGACATTCCAGCATACCACAAAGTGCGAACGCAATCATCTGCTTGACAAACCGAGAAGAAGCTTGTCAATGTTGTTGATGGTATCCGTACAGCTCTGTCCGCTGCGCGTTCTTTGGGTTTAAATACACTCGTTGCCCGTGAGCCTGAAGAGCCTTAGACAATATCCGCGAATATGGCACAATCCGACGACTGTTCACGTCAGCATCTTGTCCTTTGAACTTCACAACTGTAGATCGCCCATTCTCCGCAATTAATCGCCGACGATACAGTGGTTATCATACAGGGTGAAACGTTGTTGAAACTCCGCAAGGTTCATCCAAGGGTCATATTCTTAGTCACCGGGATTTCGACTGAGATAACGAAATCGATTTGAGGCACTCCAGACCATTTTATTGCCATTTAACGGAGCACATCCAACAACAAACTTGGCCATACACACGGTGCTTTGTATGATGAAATCCATCAGAGATTTTAATTTTTATTTAAAAACTCTGGCAGTGATGTCAAGTCGTTCAACTGGTATTTAGCTGGGTAGCAATTCCTTCTTGATTTCGTTCCATTGAAGGTCACAGGTGTCGGCATAATCGCATCGCATAGATCAATGTATTCATCAGATCGGAGCTACTTTTGGCTCAAACGAATATATGTCAGTGGTTCAGCGAACTGATGGAAAAGACGGTGACACTTCAAAATGTGATTTTCTTCAACTTCACGAATCGTAAGTTTGTATGAATTAAAACTCATAGCACTGACTTTTTTATTGGTTTCAGCGCCTGTAAATTGTTACATTTATACCTGTTAATAGATGCACCATTTTTATGTTGAAATGGTATCCATCAGCCCTGCCAAATTTTCTCCGACTATAATAACAGCGACTTCGTCGATTGTCGGCAAATTAAATCTTCCTGACAATGTTATGGCTGTTGGCAACAGATTCAACGCAATTTTGAACAATTTGATCAATTCGTTGTTCTGATGAAAAGGCGTTTTCAATTCTCCTACAATGGCTCGATTCGTTGTCGGATTGTGAGCACAACCCTGATTAACTTCAGTATCCGAATTGCTCATGTAATAAATTTGTAAGAATTGATGGTCCGCACCCGGTGGTGGCAAGAGCTCTCATTGGTGATGTGAAATTGACCGTGTTAAATGACTTCAATATGTTTTTTGATGCAACAGCGAATGATGAGAAAGGGAATTGTGTTATAATTACCTTGAAAGTGGGCATGGCATATGTGTTGAGCCAAACGTCATTTGCAAACAACTGTTATATTTTTTGTTGTTGGCCAGGAAATGGGTAGAATCACCTCCTGTTTCAGAAACCAATATAGCGGAACCAACTGTGGAAATTTAACTTTCGCACCTGCACAACACAATTCAGGAGTTTCGCCGCTGCATTTCAACGCCTTACAACGTGGACGAACGACTGACATTTCTCCAATAGTTACTATGCCCGCACTGCAATCGACTTCCGAATCGTACTGGTGTACCGCTCATTCCAGGCTTATAGGAGCGCATCGGCGCAATCGGTCATGTGATTTTAGATCGCCGCGCATTTGACTGACTGCGACGCCCTATGTTAGCTTTATGCTGGAAACAGACGTGCGGAAAAACGCTTGCATTTAAATTAGAATAAACGCACCGCAGCAATGTTGACTACATAACAAAAAAAAAATATCAAGAATTAATATTAACATCACGACGGTCTTTCAATATTTTGACAGAAATTCCAAGACAAATTGTATATTGATTGTTGAAAACTCTACCGAAAAATAAGAACGCCATGTCGAAAAAATACGTTCAGGTAGATAACTTGCGTAAAATCCGCACATCTGTTTTCAGCATTAGCCATTGATTGTTATCTGTAAAACAAAACGGAATTGTTTTCACAATCGCTTGTACACGAACCAAATATGTCAAAACTACCAGGTTATTCTTCACTGAGAACTTTACAATATTGAAATTCTTGTGTATCAAAACGAATCGAGTCTCAATAAAAAAACATTAGAATGACTTTTTACGGTTATATGTCTAAGTTTGCAAAGACAATTTACCTTAATAGAATAGCTGATCATATAATGATTGTTCGCAAAATGAAATTAAATTCGCTTTAACAAAATCTGTTCTCAAAATCCATTACTTTTTTTTATGAAAAAAACAATTTTAGATCTATTAAATTTTTCAAATTGAATAATCGCATCAGACGAGACCAACGCCATCTATTGAAAGGAATGTGGAGCGGGAAGTTGGTAGTGTAATTGAGAAATTGAAGAACAACAAGGCACCCGGAACGGATAACATACCAGCCGAAATATTCAGACACGCTACATCCACAACGGTGAAAACCATAACGCCTCTCCTAACCGAAATATGGAACACGGGTAAAATACCGCGGAAATGGAAAGAAGGCCTGACCATAATGATTCCTAAGAAAGGTGACCTAAGGGAATGCAAAAATTGGCGAGGTATATCGCTGCTTAACACAATAATTAAGGTGTTATCAATGATCATCCTCGATAGAATATCGCCTACAATAAACATGAAACTTAGAAAAGAACAAGCTGGATTCAGACCAGGGAGAAGTTGCACTGACCATATAAATACAGTTCGCATCATCATAGAGCAATCAAATGAATGGAACTCATCACTATACCTGCTCTTCGTGGATTTCGAACGCGCCTTCGACACTATACACAGGAATGCAATATGGAAGACACTTTGCGAAATGGGCATCCCGATCAAAATAATCCAACTCATACAAGAAATGTATCGGGATGCAGGCAACCGAGTACAACACAAAGGCAAGCAAAGTGAAACGTACTACAACAATCATGGAGTACGGCAAGGATGTGTACTCTCACCACTACTGTTCCTAGTAGTATTAGATAGTGTCATGAAAAAAATGGACGGGGAATCACCCAATGGCATTCAATGGGGGCTAACGAACAAACTCAACGACCTGGATTACGCGGATGATATATGCCTGTTAACTCACAAATATTCCGATATGCAGCAGAAAATACGGAAACTATCGGACTTAGCGAACGAAGTTGGTCTAAAAATCAACATCAATAAGACCAAGACAATGAGGCTCAACAGTGCAACAACCACACCGATAAGCATCAACCAACTACAAATCGAAGATGTAAAAGAATTCGTATACCTCGGTTGTACTCTATCAATAACCGGTGGGACAGAAGAAGATATCACCAAGCGAATAAATAAAGCCAGGGCAACCTTCATCATGCTACACAAGGTCTGGAACACTTCTGTATTCTCTCGAAACACCAAAATACGGATGTTCAACTCGTGCGTGAAATCAGTGCTTCTATACGGCTGCGAAACGTGGAGACAAACTCGGCAGATCACAAACAAGATACAAGTATTCGTCAACAAGTGCCTCAGACGAATACTAAGGTGCTTCTGGCCTAACAAAATATCCAATACCGAGCTGCATAGGCAAACATATCAAGAGAGCATTGAGACTGATATACGAAGGCGTAAATGGAGATGGATCGGACACACATTAAGGAAATCACAAGACGATATAACTCGAACGGCACTGGAGTGGAACCCACAAGGAAAAAGGAAAGTAGGAAGACCACCTGTAACGTGGAAGCGAACGGTAATTGCGGAAGCCAAAAACATTGGAAAATCGTGGGCTGAAATAAAATCAGTAGCCCCAAATAGAGTCAGATGGAAAAGTCTAGTAGACGCCCTATGCTCCTAAAGTGGAGATACAGGAAAAAAAAAAAAAAAAAAAAAAAAAAAAAGTGCATTCATATACAAAATTTTCCGTTTTTTATTGATTTTCTGGTTTTCTTTTGAACAAAACAAAAATAGAATCATCTAAATCCGTCAAGCCGTTCTTGAGTTCTTGCGACACTAACGCACGGAAATTTATTTTTATATATTACATCACTTGCAAAGTTCTCGGTCTGACACATAGAAGGTGCCATAAATATAAAACCCATATGATTTTTAAATTCTTCTAACCGTCTAACCATTTCGATTATTGAGTTTACAAGTTACAGTTGTTTTAGTGACGCTACTCTTGTTAATTTCAAAACAATGGAAAAAAATAATTTCGTGTTTTGATTAAAAACTGTTTTTGATGGGCAAATATACGTCTCAAGCAAAACCGTACATGGACTGGTGTGCTGAATTTAAACGTGGTCGTACAACCACGCGATGATGCACCACCCTCTGAACGCCCAAATAAGGCTGTGACGCCAGAAAACATAAAAAAAACCACGGAATTGTTATGAAAGACAGTTAAGTGAAGTTCCGTGAGATACGTGACATTGTAAAGATATATCAAACCGGTGTGAAGTTCTTGGACAAAAATTTATGCGAGTGTTCTTTGAGAAGTTTTAGAACAAAATTTTATTTCTTGGACAAAAATTTATGGAAGTGTGCAATTTTAACAGTGTATTTATTTTATATTAAAATAATTCGAAAAAAATTATAATAAATATCGAAAAAACAAAAGAAATTGTTTGACACTAAACAATCTAAAATGCTCATTATCATAAATGTTTAAGTAAATCACATACCATACTGTATAAAATGGTAAACCAAATAGGAAAAATCTCAGAGATTGGCTCGCATAGTGACTATATACGTTCAAAAGGGGATATATTGAGCTATTTAAATCAGTAAGCTCAAAATGATGAAGAAGGATCGTGAATCGAATTTCTAAAGTTTTACCAATACAACGAGTCTGCGTATCCATGCGATGTTCTACTACTCTAAGCCAAATAGCATAAATGTCAGAGATTGGCTCGTATACTTACTATATACGTTCGAAAGGGGATACATTAGGCTATTCAAATCAGTGATCCATATTGAAATGAAATGATGCTCATGACCATCCCATTTACATAATGCTAGCGGTCAAAAGAAACGTGTTCTTGGTTTTGTTACTTTACCCACCACTTTCAATGGAATCACGAAAATGTTTAATTTCACTTTAGCCCCAGAGTTATCAGAAAAATTATACCTCGGAATTGATTTCTGGCGAGAATCCGGAATTTTTCCTTTTTCCTTTGGTTCTTTCTGAAATAACTTCCTCTTCTAATCAAACTCCATCCAAACCAGAGTTAGATTTAAATACTCATGAGCTCAATGAATCTCAAAGATATCAACTCGAGGAAGTCATTAAATCGTATCCTTCTTCAGAGATTTTAGGTCTCGGTAGCACGTTAAAGACTTTTCACGAAATAAACTTAACCGAAAATGCAGTTCCAGTTAAACAGAGATATTATCCTGTCTCCCCGGCAGTACAATCCGATCTGTACGCAGAGATAGATAGGATGCTAGCTCTCGGGGTAATCGAAGAGTGCCGTGAGAGTGAATGGAATTCTCCGGTCACATTAGTCTGAAAGGCCAATGGTAAAATAAGATTGTGTTTGGACGCCCGAAAGGTTAACGAGGTTACCCGTAAAGATTCTTATCCTTTACCTAACATCAAGGGTCTGCTAAGCCGCCTTGATCAAACCCGATTTATATCGAGTATTGATCTTAAGGGCGCGTTTTGGCAGATTCTTCTAGCTGCAGGTTCAAGGGATAAGACAGCCTTTACGGTGCCCGGTCGTCCGCTGTACCAGTTTACGGTAATGCCTTTCGGGTTGTGCAACGCACCTCAACGTATGTGCCGACTAATGGATCGGGTGATTCCATTTCATCTCCATGATCGGATCTTCGTTTACCTCGACGACCTGCTAATTACATCGGCCACATGGCTCGAGCAATTATCTCTTCTCCAGGCAGTCAGTCGACTATTGCGAGAGGCAGGACTTACCATTAACGTCACCAAAAGCAAGTTCGCGTTAAAATCTACCAAGTTTTTAGGTTATATTGTTGGAGAAGGGGGACTCCGCATTGATCCTAGCAAAATCGAGTCGATCACTAACTACCCACCTCTTAAGACCGTTCGTAAAATCCGCCAATTTCTTGGAATGACAGGATATTACCGACGTTTCGTCAAGAACTACTCGATACTAGCTACGCCCCTAACAAACCTTTTGAAAAAACAAAGCAAATTCGAATGGCCAACTGCTGCACAACATGCTTTCGAAAATCTAAAAGTTGCAATGACTACAGCACCAGTTTTACGTCACGCTGATTTTTCAAAAGAGTTTTTCATCCAATGCGATGCTAGTAGCACAGGAGTCGGTAGTGTTTTGGCGCAGTACGATGAGAATGGTGAGAAACATCCCATTGCCTTTGCATCGAAAAAGCTTAATCCCGCGCAGCAAAAATACAGCATTACAGAATTAGAATGTTACGCTGTAGTGCATGGAATTAAGGCTTTCCGCGCATATATTGAAAGATATTCATTTACAATAGTAGCTGACCATGCTGCTTTGAAATGGCTTATGTCTCAAAGAGATCTTGCCGGCCGTTTAGCTCGATGGGCACTTAAGCTACAACCTTTCGATTTCAAAATCGTTCACCGCAGTGGTTCACAAAACATAATCCCGGATGCTCTGTCAAGAATTAATTCGGATGAGCTCATTTTATAAGGAGTTTCAGAACTTAAAGAAGCCACGTATAATTTTGCCACTCCGCTTTATATTGACTTAGAATCCGAGCATTTTAATGACCCTGAATACAAAAATGCGATTGAAAAATTTTTGGTCAATGACACTGATACCACCAACCTCAAATTCGATGAAGGCAAATTATTAATTAATGTTAACTCTGGTTCAGTTTACGACGATACCGTTTCAAACGAATGGAAACTAATTGTTCCCGTAGCAATGCACCACGAATTACTTAAACTTGCGCATGATCGTCCTACCTCTGCACACTTAGGAGTATCCAAAACATTAGATCGCCTTCAACGTCAATTCTATTGGATTGGAATGGCCAAGGATGTTCGAACTTATATCAAAATGTGTCACATTTGCAAAACCTGCAAAGCAGTGAATTACATCACGCGTCCATTAAAGGGTTCGATGCAAGAATCGTTTAGACCATTTCAATTCTTATATCTTGATTTCTTAGGGCCGTTATCCGCGATCAAAAGCTGGAAATTGTTTTATCCTCATCCCGGTTCGTTTGCTTGCAACCTTTTAGGCAGGCTACTGCCCAATCTACAATTACCTTTCTCGAAAAACTTTTCTTCCGCTATTCAGTGCCTCAAACGGTGTTTACCGATAATGGTAAACAATTCTGCTCTGTTGTGTTTAAAAATGTATTAGATAAATAAGGCATTACTCATGTGCTAACCCCAAAATATTCACCTCAGAGTAATGCTTCTGAGAGAGTCAACCGTACGCTGCTATCAGCCATTCGTTCCTCTTCCTATTTAAAAGATGACCAGCGCCTATGGGATGCACAAACACAGTAGTACTGGTTATTCACCTCACTTTATTATATTCGGACAAAACCAGATACTACATGGCAAAGAATACGACCTTTATAAACTTCTCGGTTTTACTGAAGATGGTAACTTTTCGGTCAATAATAACTCCACCAAGTTGAGCAGTGTTCGCCGCCATGCTATACCAAATTTGAGAAAGGCACACGAAAACAGTGCTAAATATTATAATCTGCGATCACGTCACCGAACATTTAATCCCGGAGATCAAGTTTTTGTGAAAAATTTTACACAAAGTGATGCATCAAAACACTATTAAGCCAAACTGGCTCCCAAAACTATAAAAGCTCGTATAGTCAAAAGTGTTGGTAATGTTGCGTTTGAGGTTTGTGATGACCATGGTAAAGCTCTTGGTGTTTATCATGTTAAGGATATACAACGACCGTAAGGTCTTAGCATTATTTCCTGCAGCATAGAGACATCTCAGGGGTAGGTTTCCCCACGAATGAAACGAAATGATGCTCAGAGGTTTCATGAGTACTTTGGTTTGTAACGACTTAGCGAGGCAAAGTCCTAATTTTTCCCTACTATGTAGATGATGAATTATGTGCAAATAGCTTTATGGCCCTTGGCATAAAATTAATCCAAAATAAATGTATTCATCGAAAACGTACATAGATGATGAATGAATAAAAAAATTAGTTGTGTCCCATCTTTCAACGTTATAATTAGTTCATGGCTAAACAAAAAAAATACAAAACAGAAACAAAAATTTACAAATTGAAGTGACGGTTTGTGTTGTTATCGTGTATTTTATCTGTGTAGAATCTTAATTAATTTTAGTGTTTTACTACATAGTACAGTGCCTTGTGCAATCCACCAGTTACCGATTTAAACCTGGTCCATATTTATTTACAACGTTCACGTAATTACGCGCTAATAAAAGCCCCGATAAGGTGAGGTTGACGGTTAATAAGGTAAACCAAGCGCATCCTTCAATTATGGTTCTCTTAAATAATTTCTTTTTAGTTAAAGCGTGATCTCGAATTGTGGAATTGTGTAACAAATAAGTTGTCTAAAACCAGCCGTCTTGGGAATCTGTGGCGAATACCGCCCGCTCGTTCGGTTACACTTGTGGAAAGGCTGTGACCGTAATCGTGTATACCATTAGTCCGGTGACTTGATGACGGTGGTGTGATCTTGTACATCTAAAGGGTGATTTTTTTGTGGTTAGGATTTTCATGCATTAGTATTTGACAGATCACGCGGGATTTCAGACAAGGTGTCAAAGAGAAAGATGCTCAGTATGCTTTGACATTTCATAATGAATAGACTTACTAACGAGCAACGCTTGCAAATAATTGAATTATATTACAAAAATCAGTGTTCGGTTCGAAAAGTGTTTCGCGATTTACGTCCGATTTATGGTCTACATAATCGACCAAGTGAGCAAACAATTAATGCGATTGTGACCAAGTTTCGCACTCAGTTTACTTTATTGGACATTAAACCAACCACACGAATGCGTACAGTGCGTACAGAAGAGAATATTGCGTCTGTTTCTGAGAGTGTTGCTGAAGACCGTGAAATGTCGATTCGTCGCCGTTCGCAGCAATTGGGTTTGTGTTATTCGACGACATGGAAGATTTTACGCAAAGATCTTGGTGTAAAACCGTATAAAATACAGCTCCTGCAAGAACTGAAGCCGAGCGATCTGCCACAACGTCGAATTTTCAGTGAATGGGCCCTAGAAAAGTTGGCAGAAAATCCGCTTTTTTATCGACAAATTTTGTTCAGCGATGAGGCTCATTTCTGGTTGAATGGCTACGTAAATAAGCAAAATTGCCGCATTTTTAGTGAAGAGCAACCAGAAGCCGTTCAAGAACTGCCCATGCATCCCGAAAAATGCACTGTTTGGTGTGGTTTGTACGCTGGTGGAATCATTGGACCGTATTTTTTCAAAGATGCTGTTGGACGCAACGTTACGGTGAATGGCGATCGCTATCGTTCGATGCTAACAAACTTTTTGTTGCCAAAAATGGAAGAACTGAACTTAGTTGACATGTGGTTTCAACAAGATGGCGCTACATGCCACACAGCTCGCGATTCTATGGCCATTTTGAGGGAAAACTTCGGAGAACAATTCATCTCAAGAAATGGCCCGGTAAGTTGGCCACCAAGATCATGCGATTTGACGCCTTTAGACTATTTTTTGTGGGGCTACGTCAAGTCTAAAGTCTACAGAAATAAGCCAGCAACTATTCCAGTTTTGGAAGACAACATTTCCGAAGAAATTCGGGCTATTCCGGCCGAAATGCTCGAAAAAGTTGCCCAAAATTGGACTTTCCGAATGGACCACCTAAGACGCAGCCGCGGTCAACATTTAAATGAAATTATCTTCAAAAAGTAAATGTCATGGACCAATCTAACGTTTCAAATAAAGAACCGATGAGATTTTGCAAATTTTATGCGTTTTTTTTTAAAAAAAAGTTCTCAAGCTCTTAAAAAATCACCCGTTATATTCACGCCACCGTCTTGAACAAAAGAACCCCACCCAAAATACAGTTTCACCAAAACGCATCATCTGCTCCGTGTGAAAGACGCTTCATTTACGGAAATATATATAGGCATTCACCACTCAATAATTATACGCCTCAAACGAGGAAGTTTCTTTTTAGAAGAAGTTTAATTTTAGTAAAGTGTCATTAGCTATAGTAATTAATTATGTTATACATAAGTGTGGTTGTACCTTTATAGGTATGTTACATAAATGCATTTCCTTAATAATTCAGATAATATTTTTAAGTGTACTTTTGTTTAATCTTTAATTAAGTTATCAATTTAATTTCGTTAAGTTTCTAAAATTATTAAAATATCTAGTGCTAATATATTTGCTTAATGTATGTAGTGTAAATAATTTCGGTGGTTACAATTTCTAATAGAATTGAACTAAATTAAACTATTTAACCTTGATATACATAGGTATTTAGATACATCTTTACCATCGCCTCAGTGAAGCGCTTTACCGTTCGGTGTGTGGTAAGTGATATTGTTATTAAATTGTTTATTTTAGTAAATTAATTTAGTTGAATGTGTGAAATTGTCATCACTTGCATTAAAATAGTATCAATTGTCAAAATTATCTCTTAATATGCCCGTTTTACGGTTCTTTAAATAAATTATAGAATTTATAATGATTTAAAGTTGGTTTTTTAAAATGGGGTAGTAAGAGGGTCTGAATGGGGAGAAATAGGTAGTGCTTGAGTATTTTTTTTTTCTTGATATGTTTTGATTTTTTTTTTAAACCAGCTGAATAATGTTGTGGAATCTCCCGTGACTCACTCCCACGCCGACTTCAGCTAACGGGTTAATGGCTGCTACGGGACTCAATATTCCTCAATTTCTGTTAACGGGGCTATTTCACGATAGTTCCGTTACAGTGGCGCCCAAACAAGAGGTGAAATAGCAATCTCCATTTCAACATCATTTGGTAATTTTGTGTATAAAACAACTCCCGTTGTTGACTTTTGAATACTTGTGTTCGGGTTTCGTCTTATTAAATATCCATTGGAAAATGTTGAATTTAGTTGGAATACGCATTCCTAACCATATTTATTTATCTGAAATTTCAAAAATTATTTGCCAAATGATTTAGTAGATTATTTTACCAAGTTTATTCCATAAAGTAATTACGATTTTTTTTTTGTATATATGTATTATTATTGTCTTGGAGCACTAACCGTGTTTAGGTTCGTATGGCCAATCAACAGATATAACTAATTTCTTAATGCAGTCTCAACTGTTGATAAGAATTAAACTTATTGTTGGTATTTAGTTACACTTAAGTTCTAGGAAAGGTAAAAGTTCAGTTGGTATATTCTTAAAATTAAGTCGAATGCCTGTTCGAATTTACCGCTCTCCCATTTGGTTGCTGAAGTTAATATAATTTTCCCGTTTCGGAATGAAACGTTTGACAAATTATAATTTCTATGCTAATCAAATGTAAATATTGACGTTCAATGCAATAATATGTATAATTAGTTTCAAATAAATTAACGATTAGTATTTTCATTATTTTTTTCTATTAATTCAAGGTATGATTTTTTTTCCTTCTCCATCTATCCTTATTACTCGTGTAGGAATGATTGAATAGATGGTAAGACATCATGCTTGTGAATCTTGTAGCTTATTTGATTTACTTTTTTTTATTAACAAATTTAGCTTTGCATTACCGAACTTTCCTTGTTCAGACCTTCTACCCCCGTTATATTTCTACATTCTTATATACATATATATATATATATATATATATATATATATATATATATATATATATATATATATATTTATATATATATATATATATATATATATATATATATATATATATATATATATATATATATATATATATATATTTATATTTATATATATATATATATATATATATATATATATATATATATATATATATATATATATATATATATATATATATATATATATATATATATATATATATATATATATATATATATATATATATATATATATATATATATATATATATATATATATATATATATATATATATATATATATATATATATATATATATATATATATATATATATATATATATATATATATATATATATATATATATATATATATATATATATATATATATATATATATATACCGGCAGTACAATCCGATCTGTACGCAGAGATAGATAGGATGTTAGCTCTCGGGGTAATCGAAGAGTGCCGTGAGAGTGAATGGAATTCTCCGGTCACATTAGTCCGAAAGGCCAATGGTAAAATAAGATTGTGTTTGGACGCCCGAAAGGTTAACGAGGTTACCCGTAAAGATTCTTATCCTTTACCGAACATCGAGGGTCTGCTAATCCGCCTTGATCAAACCCGATTTATATCGAGTATTGATCTTAAGGACGCGTTTTGGCAGATTCCTCTAGCTGCAGGTTCAAGGGATAAGACAGCCTTTACGGTGCCCGGTCGTCCGCTGTACCAGTTTACGGTAATGTCTTTCGGGTTGTGCAACGCACCTCAACGTAGTGTCCACTTTGGACACACACCAAAAATAATTTTTTTAGACATAACTTCGATTTTAGTCAGATATTTCAGCACATGTGCATTTCTAAAAAATGTAAATACAGTAAAACCTCGACATAACGGACCCCGATATATCGGACTTCGGATAAACCGGACAAAATTTTAAAATTTTATTTTTAGTACATGTTTAATACATGGACTTATGTTCATAATTCAATTTTTTAACTGCATTTAATGTTCCTGACGTATGCGATATAAAAATTTAATTCACATTAAACATAAATTAAAGGCAGAAAGAACTAAAATAATTTTTAAAATAGAAGCATTTGGTGTTGCATTTTTAAAAATTAGTGATCCTATAGATTTGTCTGCTCTTGTAGCATCTAAAATATGGATAAACAGACTGGCGTTACACTAATACTCTACAGAAAAAAATAAGCGTTATAGAAAAGTTGGAGTCAGAGGTCTCGATTAAAAACGAAATGCTGTTATAGTCGCAATCGATGGATCGAATCGATTTACACCTGCCATTGTTGGCAGAGCATGCAATCCTAGAGTTTTAAAAAGAATAATGCACCGCTTGCCCGTATTATATTATAATTCTATAAGAAACATGCTGCTCAGCAGCAATTTTCCAAGATTGGTCTCTACAAAAATTTGTTCATGCAGTCCGAACATTTCAAGAAACAGAGCTTGGAATACCACCAGAAGAAATAAAATGTTTATCTTCTGGACAATACGCCTGCGCTCATCCATCGGCGATAATAGTTTAAAAAAAATATTATTTTTATATAACGGACAATCGGCTGTAACGGATTGCCCTCGACCGAATTAGTCCGTTATATCGAGGTTTTACTGTACAACAAAAATTGTGTTTATAAAAAATTTCATTTTTTGGTATTTCATATATAGTTATATTAAACTTTTGAGAAATTAATTTAATCATCAGGAATATGCGGAATATGCGATTTTTATATGAAAGGATGTCGTTGTAGCGTGTGTACTTATGGTAAATTACACAAAACTCAGAGATTGTCTCCCCTAGTGTCTATATGATTTTCAAAGGGGATACTTTATGGAATTGAAATCACCTAATGCCATTTCGAAATGAGCCGTAAAGCTCTCGTATATAATTTTTGAACATTCACGCTATCCGCGATTTTTATATGAAAGGAGTTTTATTATATGAGTTTTATATGAAAGGATGCCTACGGCTCATTTCGAAATGGCATTAGGTGGTTTAAATTCCATAAATTAACCCCTTTCAAACTTATATAGCCACTAAGGGAGCCAATCTCTGAGATTTGTGTAATTTACCATAAGTACACAGGCTACAACGACATCCTTTCATTTAAAAATCGCGGATAGCGTGAATGTTCAAAAATTATATACGAGAGCCCTACGGCTCATTTCGAAATGGCATTAGGTGATTTTAATTCCATAAAGTATCCCCTTTGAAACACATATAGCCACTAGGGGAGCCAATCTCTGAGATTTGTGTAATTTACCATAACCTACAACGACATCCTTTCATTTAAAAATCGCGGATAGCGTGAATGTTCAAAAATTATATACGAGAGCCCTACGGCTCATTTCGAAATGGCATTAGGTGATCTTAATTCCATAATATATCTTCTTTGAAACCCATATAGCCACTAGGGGAGTCAATCTCTGAGATTTGTGTAATTTACCATAACCTACAACGACATCCTTTCATTTAAAAATCGCAGATAGTGTGAATGCTCAAAAATTATATACGAGAGCCTTACGGCTCATTTCGAAATGGCATTAGGTGATTTTAATTCCATAATGTATCCCCTTTGAAACCTATATAGCCACTAGGGGAGCCAATCTCTGAGATTTGTGTAATTTACCATAAGTACACACGCTACAACGACATCCTTTCATATAAAAATCGCATATTCCGCATATTCCTGATGATTAAATTAATTTCTCAAAAGTTTAATATATATATGAAATACCAAAAATTGAAATTTTTTATAAACACAATTTTTGTTGTATTTACATTTTTTAGAAATGCACATGTCCTGAAATATTTATTTATTTATTTATTAACGTACTATACAATTTATTTACACAAATCCACGCCATACACCAACATATGTCATTTTGAGCAGTTGCTGCTCATTCACAATGGCGCATGCAGCCTACGGAGTGGACAAAACAATTTTGATTGAAACCGCAATAAAATATTTTGGTTTTACAAATTTACGAAGACAACTTTTGTAAACAACTGTGACATATCTGTCTAAAATCGAAATTATGTTTAAAAAAATTATTTTTGGACACTCGCGTAAATTTCTGTTCAAATTATAAAAGTGTCCAAAAACTTCACACGATGCATAAGGTCTACCTAAGGATTTATTTACATTTATAAAGTTTGTTAGAAGTTTGACAGGATTTATAAGGTTTGTCAGTAAGTTGCGCCAGACACTTCATGCCCGTCTAATATTGTACCTTAGTATGCCAGAAAAAAGTTCTTTAAACAGAAATTATATGTAAATTGTTTTCGCAGTTCCCTGTTCACGTGGGAATTACCAGAAAGGGCCCACTGATCCTTAAATAATTAAGCTTCATCCTACTTATTTATCTTTAGCAACATGGAGCTTATTATGGAAGTACAAATTTTATTTACCAATATTATTTAAATGTTTCGGCAACATTATATGTAACCGCATATTTTAGGAAGATAGACATGTAACCTCGATTAAAAGAATACGCATCCAAATGCAAGAAGTGAAATTATATTTTTTACTAAATTCGTTAATCGTTAATCTCATCAAAAACATATTTTATACATAAAAGACGTAAATCTTGCTCACAATAAAATTATATTGTTAAAAATTGATTGGCACTCGAACTAAAAACGAAAATATTGTTCATCAATCCCATTCAATAATGTTAAGTTATGTACAAAATTACGATGTATGTAAAATAATCATCCTATACAGACACTTCTTAACCTCTGACCAAAGAATACAAACATAATATTACATTACACTATACAGTAACACACACACACATGTTTAGTCTACAAGCGCTTACGAAATCATGCTAGAACCGCCGAAAGGTTAAAGTATTTCCTATATAGGCATTCCTCAGACTATTATTTCAAGAAGTAAGTCATTTACTTTAACAAATGTTTTTTTTTTCTTAATATTGATTTACAAAGAGAAAGTACAAGACACCGTGCAATCTTAAAAAGAAATGATTGTATTTATCTTAATGATATGTATAGACGAGATCGAGAGGAAAAAAGTGAATTTTAGGCCACGGAGAAAACGGTACTTAAATCAATTTAGTGCGATTAAACTGGACTACAAAATAATAATAATTTCAATTCCTTTTACTTCCTGAAATAATTTTGACACCGTATCGCGCGATTCTACGATACTTTCTCTATTCGCTATTTAACAAGAAGAAAGGTCTAATAAAAAAGCCAAATAGTCTAAACATAATTATTATACAAAGCAAAATTTCGCCAAAATATTTTCAAGGTCAACTATATTAAGACAGACAGTAAAACAACATATAACGGAATGAATATATACAAAAGAAATGTTAAATAAAAAACTGAAAAAATTTGTAAGAAAAATAATTTTTGGTTAAACATTGTTAGTTAAACATTTTAGCTGATCTTTTTCTTTGTCATTGTTTGTTTACGTTTTTACGTTAAAAAGTTGGTAATTAAATTTAATTGACACTAATCTGTATATCAGATAAGAAAAAATGGTAAGTTCTCAAAAAAAAAAATCAGCTGAAATGCTAATAAAATTAGCTACCTAGATAGTTTACCTAACCCGAAGTGAGCTTTTACACCCCCTAGATTTCGGACACGAAATAATCCAGACTTTTTGAATGCACAGTTTATAATTAAACCAAAATCAGACTCGAACACGCATGTTGTATGTGTATATGGCACCAATCCTAAAATTGAAAACATATATGATTGATTTTGGTATAGCAACATCAAATTTTGTTTGTGTTTGTGCAAAATTCTTGATTAATATTTATATGAGTTAATTATAATGGATTAGATAAGTTTAAATAGCCCCGCCCCGCGCCCATTAAGCGATTGATTAGTTGTGGTTTTAGTTCATAAAAATCCCGTGATTTAAAATTTTCCACCGACCTACCTACTATATGAACCGAACCGTAAACCAAAATAAAATTAAAAAATTTCTAGATCATAAAATTTTAATAAGCAACTGACATATTGATCGTGAAAGTTATTTGTATATTCAAAATGCGATAAGCGGAAATTTATGTATATATTTCTATGAAGTTCGATTTCTTCTTTAAGTTTCGCATTTTTAAATTGAAATGAAAATTAAATTAGCTTTACAGTGTAAATTTGATTAATGGGTATTCTCGGCTTATACCGTTAAAATACAACTTTATGACGAATGACGATTTATAATTAAAATGTCAACTGTTGCCGCATCTTTATGTTAGAAAGCATAATAAAACCGGCTATAAAAGTTAAAATTTGACGAGGTAATTAAAAATTCCATCGGACCCACCCAAATGTGAAGAAGTTTTTAGCTAATTTCATTAAATGTGATTGTGTTAGTGATATTACCTGGAAAAACCGGAGAATTATCCAAGATTACATTTTTTTAAGTGTAATATAAAACCGTTATATTTCGACAAGTTACACACGAATCAGAAAAATGTATATTCCACTACTAATCATAAAATTAGAAATGTTTCCGATGACTAAACAGTTAAACAGAATAAAACAAGACAGTTGCAATCGTGTTCATAATTTTAAAAAACAAGAAAGACAATTTAGTGGAAGAAATCATTTTTTTTTATTTTTAAATGAGATATCGTCCTAATGTCATTTAGGACAAATTATCATTAGCAACCCTTCCAGAGGCGGCGACAATTTACAGACTTTTGTTTTCATTATCTGAATGAAATTTCAATTGGTCTAACAATTCTTATTACATTTGGTCACAAAACAAAATTCTGTAAATTGTCCCGCCCCTGGATTTGGGACTCATGACAATTTTTTCTAGCTGACATGGTTTCTAAGTAAAATCGAATATAACTGAGGTTATGTTTAGATTTATAGGGATATCATAGTTTTCGTAAGAATTTACTTACGTTTGGTCATAATACAAAGTTTTATAAATTGTAACTAGCCCTGGATGGTGAGATACTGATTATGTTGGCTAGGTAGCTAGCAAGATCTTCATTTAACCTCCAATATGCCTAAGGTTGTGTTTAAATCTTTAGGGACTTCTCAGTTGGCATAAGAATTGGGGAAACGTACAAGAAAGTCAATACCATGAATTACTATTCATATCGAATAATGATTCGTGAAAATACTGAAAATCATTTCTTGAAATGTCCACCACTGAACAAGTCATCTCAGCTGAAATACCAGATGTCGACATTGATCCAAACTTATTTGGAATCCAACTTATTTGTCTGATGGGAAATGCACAAAACGATACCCAAGAGAGTATCACTCTATCATCGACGATAAACTGAAAATGGTGGCCAATCCATCACTTTAAAAGTACAAAACGTTGATGTTGAAGTCGATAATCGTTAGGTTATACTGTATTCACGTTACTCTCGAAAACGTACAACACACACACATCAATGTTGAGAATTGCAATTCGGTGACATCGATCTAATACATTTGCAAATATGTCAATGAATGCATCAGCTTTGAAGCAGTTGAAGGACTTCCCAATTTATATTCAGACGACGCGTTAGACCGTTTGTATGCTGAACATCCAGACAATGCAGAATGATTTTACTTGCAACTACTGTTAGTAAACGCACGTGGACCGACTTCCTTCCAAGAGTTTTGAACTGTTACAGATGAGGATGTCCCATCTATCGTGAAGCTTGCCAATATTCGCTGATGCATCGATTACTTCTTAACCACGGTAAGTATGCACGTTATTTGCAGTCAAATTTCCCTGGAAAAAACTACATGATTGAAGACATCCTAAATCGTTTGCGTGCAATGAATTAAAATCACACTAATCTAGCTCACATTATAATTGCAGCCACGTTCAATCCAGTTCATATTGTATGCGGTTATGAACACACTCTCTTTCTTTTTTATATATTACCATTGACTTTGAGTAAAGCTAAACATCACATGTTGTACCGCCATGATGGCAATAAGTCACGATAAATAAAAAGCGTATAACTAACAAGCTGTTTGAACATCAAGGGTCACGGTAATATTAAATAAATATTACGATTACAAAGTGTGAGTTTCCCTTGATGTTCAACAAATAAACACACAGCAAACGTTTACAATCAGGCATTGGTTTCGATTGAGGACATGTTCGATTAAAAACCAGCGGATTGTATTTCCTAAATCTTATTTGGCTGAAGAAATTTTAATATATTTAGTCATAACAGAGAATTTATAAATTGTCCCTTCCTCGTTATTTTTTCTAACTGTAACGGTTCCAAACCAACACCACATATACCTTAGGTTGTGTATATATCTCGGTTGCCTAAGAATTTTAATTATATTTGGCCATAATACAAAATTCTCTAAATTGCCTCCCTCACCGATGAGTGGGACGCTACTGAACATTTTTCCTAACTGATATGGTCCCCAATTAACACTCTGTATACATAAGGTCGTGTTTAGATCTCTAGGAATATCTTAGTTGGAGTAACAATTATTTGTAAATTTCCTCATAATACAAAATTTTATAAATTGTCCACGACCCTTAATGGACAGCTCCTGGTTATTTTTTTTTCTCGCCAAAATTTGCCAATAGCAGTGTGAAGAAATTTGTGAAAAATATTGCTGCTGAAGCTGAAAGTGTGCATCAACAATTGAGGGCAGTTGACCATCCATTACGTTTTCACTTCGCCGAATGAACCAATTCTCGGTGGGAAGAAAATGAACATTTTTACCAAAAATTACTTTTTCCAACGAAGCTCTGTATTTGGTCATATGTCCTCGCCCTTAGACGGGGAGCTTACGATTATTTCTTCTATGTGACGTATGGTCCCTAACTAACACGTAATACCGGGTAATTTTTTTAAGCTGAAACTTTCAAACATCTCAAATGTTTAACCATTCCGTAGAAACATAGCATTAGTGCTAAAATTAGTACCCCTCCCCCCTTCTTGTAGGTTTTTAATTTTGAAATGAAAATAGGAACCCCTTTCTTATTATGCAGATTGATTCTATAGCTTAGGATTCCTTTGAAACATTTTTTCAATTCATGATAGATGGCGCTGTAATAATAATATTAAATTTTTTTCGATTTCTCCTACCAAGAATCTATGCATACGATTCTGCAATATGTTTGAATTAAAACTAACACGTTTTCAATGTAAATACTCAAAATTAGTCTTAATCAAATTGTATTACTTAAATTTTTAATTAATGAAAAATGACATATCAAAAACACTACCGTACGTAAGTGAAGTTATCCCCGGATTCTATCCCCGAAACTAAAAAATATTAATCATATTAATCAGGCAACACTAACATGCTGTATAAGATAGCAGAAAATTTCCAGCAGAAAAAATGTATTTTGCTATTCACCGCTAGAGGCATCACTATCACAAAAATGAAATTTTTTCTGCTGATATTGTTTGACATCAGCAGAAAATTTTTGAAATTTTTATGCAAATTATAAATTCTCAGCAGAAAGTTTTATGAAAAATCAAAGAATTTATGAAAATGAAGAGAAAATATATGTTTAAAGGTTTTGAAGCGATGAAAGTTAATTTTGTTTAAAAAACGATTTTCGTATGTGTGTAAGGACTCTCAAAATATACTAAAATTACCATAATCATCATTATGCAAATACAGGGCAACATAAACAAATTGCCATCGTTCAAAGCACTCGATACAATTCTGAAGTAATTTTAATGTGAATGTTTTCAGTTTTTTAACAAAAGTGTTAGAAAACCCCCCTGTAACTACCCTGGGTGTATGTTTTTATGGTAGCTGAGATCATAATCTATATACGTGAGCAACATAAGATTCACACTTGTCGTCAGTAGCCTTCCATACATTTTTGAATTCATTTCAATGTAAAATGTTTTCAGTTTTTTAACAAAAGTGTTAGAAAAACCCCCTGTAACTACCCTGGGTGTATGTTTTTATGGTAGCTGATATCATAATTTATATACATGAGCAACATAAGATTCACACTTGGCGTCAGTAGCCTTCCATACATTTTTGAAGTCATTTTAATGTGAACGTTTTCAGTTTTTTATCAAAAGTGTTAGAAAAACCCCCCTGTAAGTACCCTGGGTGTATGTTTTTATGGTAGCTGAGATCATATATACATATTGAAATTACACAATATATTTACTTTTGGGTGGAATTTTTGAAATTTGAAAAAAAATTATTTACGCCTAAATGTTTGTGTTTTGTGTATAATAACTATTACAGACACGTAGATTTTATAACTGAAAACATACGACATCAAAATGACTTCAAAAATGTGTGGACGGCTACTGACGCCAGATGTGAATCTTATGTTGCTCATGTATATAGATTATGATATCAGCTACCATAAAAACATACACCCAGGGTAGTTACAGGGGGTTTTTCTAACACTTTTGTTAAAAAACTGAAAACATTTTACATTAAAATGACTTCAGAATTGTATGGAGTGCTTTGAACGATGGCAATTTGTTTGATGTTGCCCTGTATTTGCATAATGATGATTATGGTAATTTTAGTATATTTTGAGAGTCCTTACACACATACGGAAATCGTTTTTTAAACAAAATTAACTTTCATCGCTTCAAAACCTTTAAACATATATTTTCTCTTCATTTTCATAAATTCTTTGATTTTTCATAAAACTTTCTGCTGAGAATTTATAATTTGCATAAAAATTTCAAAAATTTTCTGCTGATGCCAAACAATATCAGCAGAAAAAATTTCATTTTTGTGATAGTGATGCCTCTAGCGGTGAATAGCAAAACACATTTTTCTGCTGGAAATTTTCTGCTATCTTACGCCTACTCTCCACCTGCCATTAACATCAAGTTATAACATTAATTTTCGAACAGTTGCACGTGGAGACTCAAATTTGCAGCTGGTTGACATATGTCGTACAAACATTTTCTGCCGAGATGTCTAAACTATCTTGTATACCAGATACTGACCAGATGACTTGATTATTATTCGTATTTGTTTAATTATCCGTTTTTCAACCAACAAAACTAGAAAAATGGCTAAATTAAAGTCCAAACCACACAAAAGTGTGAGTAAAAAATCATAGTATGTAATGGCGTTTTTGATAAAAAATTTCGCTTGATTTGAAGTACAACCAACACAATTGTGTGTATAGTTATAGTGTTTCGGACGAAATAAGTTTGAAAGGAATGCGCAAATGTGTAAGTTGGTCCAAAACACATACAAAAATAAATTTTTGACATGGTACTTTTGCCGTACTCGCACAATTGTGTTAGTAAATCACAAAAGGGTTATATTAGTGTATTGACGTTTTTGTATTTTTCAAAATGAATAAAGAATTAGTTTGTGTTTTATTAAAGTGCTTGGAAATTTTTTTGAAATTTTTATATTATATATATTATCTTATATACTTAATTTAATTGTGACAATGAGTTCAAAACAGGAAGTATTAAAACTTATTGAATTGTATAGAGGCAATGAATGTCTCTGGAACATCAATTCGAAATTGTTTAGGAGGACTGACATCAAAAATAATACTTTATTTACTTGCAATTTTAATTTTTTTTAGAAAGCATTTTCACAATAGATTTTTAATGTAACAAAACAATCGACGCTTTTGAATACTAAAACACAAATAATTTTTAAACGTCAAATTTATGGTACGTTTACCGCACACGACACCATTTTTATTATTTTGTATACCAGTTATGTAAATGTTATGGCAGATAATTATGTCAGGTGGAGAGGCCATGTTATACAGCATAACACTAACATAATTATATCCCTCTAACTCATGTGTGAAGTTAGCCCCGCCCCGTTTTATATTATATTTTAATCCAAATACACTTCATATGTGAAGTTATCCTCGAATTTTATTATATGAAATGTAAAAATGTTTATTAAAATTATTTTAATTCGAAAACACACAAGATAAATGTAACAATTTAATAAAATAAAGTAAAATAATTTTTAAATTGGCTCATAAATTTGTCTGATTATAATAATAAGACGGAACATACATATCTCACATTAAGGAAAACCCGAAAAAATCGTACCTTTGCAACCTGGCGGAATTAGGCTCCGAGCAAAATATTTCTATACATAATTCATTTTGGACCAAAAGTAATATTTTAATTTGACATGTAAAAATTATTAATTTGTCGGATCAGAACTATATGGTTTTGAATTAGCTGGCCCATACGTCACTTTTCGTCAAATATCAACAAAAAAATTGGTTGTACTTATTGCTGATTAGTGATTACAATTAGTTAATGTGTGTGAAGACACAAGAGTTAGAGGGAAATAATTATGTTAGTGTTGCCTGATTAATATTTTTTAATTTCGGGAATAGAATCCGGGGATAACTTCATATCCGTTATTATCGTAACCCAGGAACATGCGATTAAATTTGCTTTCAAATAAACGTTTTTTTTTGTATTTTGTTTTAAAAATATTTGAATAACTGGGAAATTGTTACCTATAGAAATGTAGCTACTTTCAGCGTTACCAAGGAACAACGACGTGGAGGTTTTCAGATCCTTTCCGGGTACTTCATTAACGTGAGTCCCCACGCCTCCCACCACATACCATGGTGCTTGATTTACATGGTTCTTCTCGTCTCATCATCTTTTAATTAAATACATTTTCACGAGCACTTAAAAAATGATGGCCTTCGACTTCAATGCACTTATTAATCCGCATTTCAAAAGAATATACACAATTGAACAGCGTGTCTGCTTGCATTTCGGCACAAGCATTTCTGATTCGCTAAATCATATTCTAACGTGTTGTTGGTGTTTGTTGGTAAACTTTGTCTTCGAGATCGCCCCACAAAAATAAATCTGGCGAAGTTAGATCTGGTGATGTGGTAGGTCAATTTACCGGACCAGCTCTACCGATCCAACGACCATTGAAATCACGATGAAGTACTTTACATGCTATCGACTAATAGCATGGTTCTGGGTTACGATAATAGTAGATTTTGACAAGTCATTTTTCATTTAAGAAATATAATTGGTTTAAGACTAATTTCAAGTATTTACATTGAAAACGTGTTAATTTTAATTCAAACTTATTGCAAAATCGTATCTATAGATAGGTTCTCAGTAGGAGAAATCAAAAAAAAATTAATATCATTATTACAGCGCCATCTATCATGAATCGAAAAAAGTTTTAAACAACTCTACGTACTTTAAGCCATGTACTCAAAGTTACTTCCCTCGCGACCTCCAAGAAGAGGAGGAGGGGGTATTAACTCTAGCACTAATGTATGACCCCCTAGAATGAATTAATTTTGATAATACATTTTTTTCGTAGAGTGCGAGAAAGTGTGTGTAGAGCGTGAGGAAGTTTCAGCTTAAAAAAATCACCCGATATTTGGCGATAATACAAAATTCTATAAATTGTTCCAACCCCGGAATGGAGAGCTTCTGAATATTTTTTTCTAACTGGAATGGCTTCCAGCCAACACCCCATGCTATTGCGGCTGTTTTTAGATCTTAATTCTGCCAAGACTTTACTTTTGTTTAAAACACAAAATTCTATAAATTGCCCCTGCCCCTGGATGGCGACCTCGCGAAACTTTTTCCTAACTGACATCGTTCTCAACTAGCACTCCACTTATATAAGGTCTTATTTAGATCTCTATTGATATCTCAGTTGTATTAAGAGTTCTCATGAAATTTGTTACTAAATTAGGAGGAGCTTCCTGCTTTTCCTAATTTTTCTATTGTAATATCCTTTTGGCCTTTGAGGTTATCTTTTTTGTTTCCAATAATACTAATATTATATTTTAAAAGATTTACTAACCTTCCTCGGATACAGTTTTTCTAGAGAAATGTATTATAACTTCTTTCGGTTTCCTAAATTAACTGCTTAATTCAACAAAATGTCAAGAAATTAAAAGTTGCATAGTTTTCCGCTTTATACAGGTATCATTTTGATATACGCATCAACAAACGTTTAGCATGGCATTGTTTTTACTAGTAAAACTATAGCAGTATCTTCACATCCCTACTTCCATGAGGATTTTTACGTGACTTACAATCAAGAGGTTTTTGGATTTAAAGCCAATTTATGACATTAGCAATGATATGGTAAGTAGATACTATTTATAATGAACTAACATTTTATCACTGGAGCCGAAACGGTGGATTTCTGAATTAATCGAAGTTTTATCTTATGGGTTTAGAATTTTATTCTTCTAATGGGGTTGAAACTTTAATTGTTGAGCGTCCTCATTCCTAATATGGTGATTCTAGGGTATTGTTATTTTAAGTCGGGCAATAAAATGTAAATAATGTAAACTGGCTGATATTTTATGTAACGAAAATATAGATACTCGTGTGTTTGTTCTTTTTCTGTGTATTAAAAAAATATTGTGGTTGAATATTTTCATAACGGATTTTACTTTCATGAAAATTTCTTCAAACGTCATATAAAATTGGCATGTGAATTTTCAGCAAGATATCAGGCTAGAAGCCTACTGCTTGCTGTGAGTGCCAAAGTTTTGTATACGATACTCACAAACAAATTTACAAAATTGTAGCCATGACATGAAAGTTCAGTAAAATTTGCAAAATAAGGATGTATATTCAAAGGATTTGCCCAAATAATAGCATTTTGAAAATAACGCTGTCGTAACATTCATTGAATAAGGAAAGTCATATATTTATGATCAACTCCAAACAATGCCAAGGCGCTATTCTGTCATTTCATTACACAACTTGACAAAAACAAAGAAAACACCGCCAAAAAGAGAATAAAAGTAAAAGTAATTTTCGCATGTACGTGCATAACTACGATGATTTATTGTTACAAATATGAGCCGGCAGAGTCGATCACATAAATGTCATAAACCCATAAATCAAGGTCAGATATTTTTACTTTCATAAATTAATGTAACAAATCCAGAAGCAATGGAGTACAATAACTAATTCATTTTTAAAAAAGACGAGATTATTACAAAACAAAGTTCGTGAACTTTAAAAATGGATTGTGATCGACAGTGATTGGCAAATTGTACCTCAATTTTAGCACCGTAATTTATTCAGACTGTAATGTTTTCTAACTTTGTTGTAAACTGAGACCATTATGAGTTCTGGGAGCACATGCGAAGATACAACATTTTGCTGTATGTAACCAGTGGCTTCTTCATCTACTTGGCAATTCACCCTGAAAATAAAAGCAATATTTGACTGCTGTACAAATGTTGTTGTGTTTTTATTCACTGAATAAAAGTGAAATTTTGATTAATTTTAATTTGATTACGAACAGAACAAAAAGTGTTTCGATAAACCGATTTCAATAGGTAAAAACTGGTGGCAAACAAAACGAAAGCTTTGTTTTCATTGCACTTCGAAATAGAAGATTGGCACAGCATAGACAATCACAATAGTCTAAAATTTCAAAATTAATTTCAGTTTAAAACACGATAAATCTTTAAGATGTAAAGGTAACTGTAAAAGAGAGATTTATATAGCTGCATTTTACATTACACATTAACGTTAGTTGATTAATTCGAAAATTATTTCACCAAGAAAGAAATGTCTCAGGCATCTAGCTATCAATTATATATAGAGCTCTCTAGCTATTTAAAATAGTGTCTATTGATGTAGAGTAGCCCTTAACGAGGTAAGTCCTATCCATCTGTTGCCGGAACAAAATCTTTAAGACCATTTAGATAGCTGACTTTTACGTACACTAGAAAGAGATCGACTATCTAGTACGTCGAGGCATTTGCAGATAGTCAAGTACGGGCATACTACGGGCATATCATGGAACCAATCGAAGAAGCAGACCTTTCAAAAACTGATACGTCAACCACTTTTAAACTTTTTTGTTTATTTTGTTTATATGCCGAACAATCCCCAACTCTTTCGCGGTCCGATTTTCGTACAACCATCTGCACATAACATAGCTCCATACCAGCATGGGATGGAAGATAGGTCGGCCCATGAGTTGTACACACCGTCTGGGGTCATACATGCCCCTATCGGGATTCGCCGTTTGGTCGGTCCTTTTAAAATCCAGAGATTGGGTGTAATTTTGAACTTTCTCATTTTATAAAGTTAAAATCATTCCGCATTCAAGATTTTGCCAGTTGGTTATCAATCATACTATGGCTATATTCGATGAAGCATGCATTTCAGTTAGATTTAATAAAAATTGGCAAAACCTTGAAATCGAAGCAAACTTTCCATCATTAGAACTATATTTCGGTGGATTATATATACTCGCATTACCGACTGTTTGATTTTTGGTTGGTTATTTTAATTGAGTTTCTTTATCGACTGGTAAATTCATGTTTTGATTTTAAATTTGGATTTATCGATAGTTTTGGTTGATTTCAGTTGTTACAACCAAAGTTTCATTAAGGAAGATTTTATGGATCTACATTACCAACATTTTTCGTCTGTTATATGTACTTATAATAATGATAATTTTAATCTGCAGCACCGACTTTTTTGGTTCCCTTCGTCCGGTTATTATAGTTGAATCTGCATTATCAATTTTGTTCGACTCCGATTGGATAATTTCGGCTAACTCTAACACCTTACTAAAGTTATCGCAGAAAATTCAGCATAAATCTGCGTTACCGACCAATTTTAAGGAAGAACTGACGGTACATCCTATTAAATGTTTTTTGGATAATGAAATGTGGCCTGTGGGGTGTTGCTAGGTGTTACCATTTCATTCCGTTGTTGTGAATTCTTCTTTGCATTCTAATGCGGTCACCAAAATTTGTATTACCTGTAGCAATATTTGCTTCACGCGGCGATGAAATTGTTTACCAATTTTCTCTCTGTGGTACTCGCCCCCAGTAAGTACTTATGGTTATAAACATTCGCGTTATCCAAACTAGAACTGAAAAACTGGCGCCTACACGACAAATGAGCAGTGCACCCTACGTGAATTTTCGAATATACAACATTTCACGAGAAAAGAAGATTTCAATAATGGCTGAAGATTTTCGGCAATCTAACTTATATTTCCATGACTATGGATATTTTATGTTTAGGTTCGAGCCTAAAAATATAGCCTTTTTAGATGAAACATGAAGGTTTTTTTAAAATAAAAATATTAAAAACAATTATAAATAAAATATATAACGGCAATGGCATAAAAAATCGAGCCATTCTTGTTATTCACGGAAGACGTTGGTAGATGGCAGCACAGTGGCTAAACTATTATCATAGGCCCCAGTATTAAAGATAAAAAAAATAATAAAAAAAGGTAAAAAAAAAGATCTACCGAATTTTTATTTTTATTTTTTTATTTTTACTTTCTGCAATCGTTTCTGGGGCCGAAGCACTCCCAACTCTTTCGTAGGTTCTCTCGCCAATTCTAGAGAAGTTCACGGGGGCCCAACAACATTTAAAATAGATTAGAAATAGACCGCGTCATATCAGTAAGTTGAACATTATCTGTCAGAAATGATGCTCAAGAAACACCGGCGCACATGTGTTGAATTTCAAATGAGGCCCAAGGAATTCTTAACCAAGCTCGATATAAAAATAAATCCTATACCATCAACTTTAATGCGAGAAAACAAGGACTCTATACATATCCACAAAATACTCGATCTAAGTTACCCGCTGTATTTGGGTATTGAATTCAGCTTAGCTTAGACTTCTCTCGTGTAAAATATTGGGATTGGGACACATGCATCAAGTAGAACTATATATAAGGAACCGCACCAGTGATCATCAAAGTCCTGACTAACAAAGTTGGGTTGTACCTAAATGCGGTAATGGTGACATACACCTATCTTTTCGCCTTACTCGACGGGTTGCTATCTCGATTGGTATAAAGGACTCTGTGTGAAACAATTAATCCCAAGATTCGCTCGATTTGTTAAAAAAGTGCCACAGTGAGAGTTAAAGATTCATTCGATCAATTTAAGCCTTTTCTGTTATCACCAACAATGTAAGTTATCCAGCAATTAAGCAAGCATTTTTAAGTGCAATGCGATGGCAGTATCACGAACATCCGTTGCTAATTAACGAGGTGGGGTGCTTCGATGCAATAATGAGCGTAAAAAACGTAAGACCGTATATCAAAGGATTTCCTTTCACTATCATCACATTTAATGGATCTAAAAAATCTCTATGTCTAGTGGGCACATTTTGGGATTTAAAACTTCAATCTCTTAAGTTTACCATAAGAATGTTGACAAAATTTTAATTGTATATCGATTTAAAATCTCCAACTTTCCAGGTCCCTAAATATATTGATAAGTTTCTATGCTTTAACCAAGACCCCACACGCAACTACCATCTTTGGTAAATTTTCATTGGTCCATAGGGTCAAGTTATTGAAATCCTGAGAAAGATGTCAAGTAAGACCAGGTTCAAAATCAATTTTTCACGTTTTCTTGAACCCAAAAAAAAGCAAATGACATATCTCTTTATTTAGTTGAGAGAATGACAAATTTTTGGGACGAGAGTCCGTCAAGAGGTTTGGGTACTGTAATAATATCAAAAACCACCCAATACCACGAAATGGCTTTGGAGTGCTTTTATTTTTTTCCTATGCTAGTGAAGAATATCGTTTAAAAGGTTTTTGAGCCAGACAAATATTTTGACAATACTAACATAGTTCATAAATCCCCCGTTCTGGCGCTTTTGGCAACTTATTCGTTTATTATAAAATATACACGTGTACCTTAGTTCACGAATCTACCGTTTTAGCGCTGCTTGCAAATTATTTGTTTATTATAGAATGTATACGAATCCCATATCAATGAAAAGGTCTTGAAGAATTCAAAAACTTTAACTGAAGCTCAAAACGACCACCATGGCGCTGGATACAAATAGATTTTATTTTATTTCAAATTGATCATGTGACATATCGGTTGAACGGTCTTGGACTAGGCAGTAATTTAATTTTAATGTGTTGACACTAAAAAATAAAACTGGTTTAATTTTGCAGAAATTTAGTCAGATGTTGGTATCCTGAAATATTGAAGAGAACTTTTCTAAAATTTTCTTTCTAACCCCCAGCACTTAGTCCTAAATGTTAAATACGCAACCCCAGCAGAAATTGTCTCTCATATTCGGGATTGTTTTGTACCGCTGCCACTTATACAAACACACAAACCTGAAGGCGAAAAAATCCAAATATTATAGTACCAGAAGTACTCTTTTCAGGTAAAGGATTGCAATGTTAATGTTAGTAGTTTTTACTAGACGAAGATACATTGCCGAACTGAATGATTCAATTCATCTATATCCAAAAACTATATCCTTTTTCTGTTACTAATGCATCGGACTGACAGCGGTCACAATTTGTGCGATTTTAAAATGGGCCAATGACTGCCGTATCATTGTCATTTCGAAAAATAGGTACTTCTTAATCAACATTGGGTTATCCACTGAAATTAATACAACAATCAGCAGCAAAAATAGTATAAGAAGGCTAATAAGAACGTTCACCATGTTTGCGGGTCACGACCGAAATAATCGTCATTTACAAGAAATGGGGATAAAGATTTACTTGAAGTTTCAGTTTTCGAGGTACATACTGCGGTCCCAGTTGTCTATTGATATTTGAAAGTAGGTCACTTGTTTTTTCTGATTCAAGAAAATTCAGTTGGCTGAAATTCAAGTAATCGGCTTAATAATCTATGTAAGATCTCATAACTAGCTTAGGGTGGGGAAATTATGATAAAGAAGAATTTAAAGAGTGTTTTGGATATGTTACATAAAAATTTGGATTGTAAAGTCGTAAATTATGCAATCATTATAAACATAAACTTACCTATTATTAACACGTCGAGGACATCACAAATGTATTATAAACCCGTAAAGTTTAGACATATTTAGTAATGAGTAAATTTTGTTTAAATATTAATCCATGAAATTAAAATTACCGCCAGACAGATTTAAAGAAAACTTTTTTTTTATCGTTTATGATTTATACTTTAAAATCTCTCTTACCTCGTAATTGCATAACTGTTGGGTAAAATCGTATAATATTACCATTTTCTTTTGTAATGTAAAAATAATTAAGATGTTTATTGCAGTTATAAAGTTGATTATTATAGTAAATGGTTAAAGTACCTACTTAGCGATTGTAAATATGTTCTTATATAAGCAAAATATACTCATAACTCAAGAGCTGATGATTTTATAATTTCGTGCAGATCGATTAAAATATTCATGTTATATATTTCTGATAAGAATTTAACATGTAAATGTCAAGGTTGAAGATAATTTGATAAACAAGTACATACTTGTAATACTCGTAATTTGTATGGTATTCTTGGGACATTAACAACATAATTAGTAGAAAGTGTCTGCAGGTAAACAATGGAAATTACCATTTGCATTGTATGCAGCCAAACACAAGCAAAATATTGTGCGATATATGCCCACATTTAATAATTTAGCGCTTAATTAGTAATTAATTAGTAATGAGCTTCTAAGCTTCTGAAGAATAAAATTTGAAAATAAGTATGTCTAACCGTCTTATGTTTAGTAACATAGTACATTTCTTACAGATAGGAAAATAAATTCCCTAGCTTTGGTTTAAAATATAGTTATTTGTGCATCTAAGGCCGTGTGCCAAACTTAAGGTAAAAGTCAATTTTAAGTAAATTTTTCGGTAAATTCAATTATTTTTCAAAAACTCTATGGCAAACTGATCGAAAATTTTGTTATAAAACCGGTTTTTACTGTAGTAAGCGATTTACCTTAAGTTTGGCACACAGCCTAAAGAGTGAAATAGTATTTTGCTTGGGACCCCCAAGGAGGCTAATACCAATTAGAGATAGCGTGCTCTTAGTTAGCAGTAGATCAGACAATTTTGGTTAATTTGTTTCATTTACCATTACCATTTATAATAATACTGCTAAGGCTGCGGGCCAATAGTTGGGTAAATCGTTTACTATGGTAAAAATCGGATTTAGAACAGATTTTTCGATCAGTTTGCCATAGACTTTTTGAAAAATAAAAGAATTTACCGAAAAATTTACTTAAAATTGACTTTTACCCGAGTTTTGGCCCGCAGCCTTAGTAGTAATAATACGGTGACTGTTCACCATGTATTGCCTAGATGGCAGCTAAGTTTAATCTATTTAACAGAACTTTTTTTTGTCGGATAATTTTAATTATATTGGTGAAAAAATAAAAAACGATGGAAAAGGAAAATATCGCATGGTTTTCGACCATTTGGGTTAATACTGGCAATCCTCGTTTTCATCCATTTGGCATGAAATAGGGATATCTTCTTAAAGTCCGAGAAAACAGTCTATTAATAAATTTTTGATGGTGTTTTTATTTTCAATACCTTAATAAGTGATGCAAATTATCAAAAATTTCAAATACATATCGCATTTTCGATAATTTCGAATAAAGTCGCTATCGAAAATTTGACAATAAGCCCCGTGATCAAATAAAATTTTTAATGTAAATATTGTTGGCTAAATTACTACAACCGCTATGGCGCTGCAATCAATTGTCAATTTAGCATCAATTTTGCGGTTCGCACTTAGTTTATAAATCGGCCATTTTGGCACTGGTGGCAATCTATCTACATAAACTAACCAAAACACATGATGACCTTGTGGTAACAACAAAACATTAAAACTTGTCTAAGTTTCTAAATAATTATATTTATGGAAGAGAGAGAGAGAGAGAGATAGTGTTGTCCCGGAAGTTTAAGATAAAACGAGGCAGAGTGATGTGATAAGGGGAATTTAATAAGAGTTATTTTGTGTATTTGCCTTTTATTGTTATTTACGAATTTTAAGAGTGTATCTTTCTAAGGGGATCCGTTCATAACTGCATATTTTAAAATTGCATTTCTCAAAACGCCATATTGAAAAACTGCATAAGGTACAAAATTGCATTTTTCAAAACGGCATATTTCAAAACTGCATAAGGTACGAAACGGCATAAGGGTTAAAAGAGCATTTTTCAAAACGGCATTTTTCTAAACGACATTTTTAAAACTGCACAAGACAGAATGAAATATTTTAATCGATTATGAATCTAGAATTATCTTTTTATTAATTTCTGGAATATGACCAACAGGTACGGTTATTTATTACACGATGAAATTTGAGATGAATGAAATTTTTGAACATTTGTGAACGATTCTTGGATTAAATTCTAGGATAAAGTCAAATGGAAAGGAACTTGACTATTTCTTAGTCGAGTAAGATTTAGTTTTACATGTTTAGGTTTAGTATGGGTATGTTATAAGAAAGGACCTTCATGGAAATTAGAAATTATTTGAAGATTTAGGCTGCGGGCCAATAGTCGGGTAAAAGTCAATTTTAAGTAAATTTATCGGTAAATTCATTTATTTTTCAAAAACTCTATGGCAAACTGATCGAAATATCTGTTCTAAATCCGATTTTTACCACAGTAAATAATTTACCCGACTTTTGGCCCGCAGCCTTAGTATACATATAATATTTTTTTTTTTTTTTTTTTTATTCAACAAAGCACACCTGATAGTCAAATGAATGACTGTAGTGATTTTCTGTCAGTTTATCGTGAACAATTTATCGTGAGCAATTTATCGTAGAACAATTTATCGTAGAACAATTTATCGTGGAAACAATTTATCGTGTAATCAATTTATCGTGGAACAATTTATCGTAGAACAGTTTATCGTGGGCAATTTATCGTATAACCGTTTGGAACAGCTTTAGTATCGCAGTCAAATTTTTTTGAGTCTGAGCGATTTTTTTGAGTCTGAGCGACGGTAGCGCCACTTTGACCAAGAGCGGAATTGTTTACAACTAAAAATGTGCCTTTGCTTAGCATTTTGGACCTAGCGCCATCTATTGGAATAAAAACTAACTAAAATTTTAAAAAAATACGTTAAGACGTGCTAAAAAAATTTAATAAAAAATTATTGAATCTCATTTAAAAATAAATAAAATTTAATATTTTTTTATGAATATATTAAATTGAGAGTGGGAGTCGCACTGCGTGCCGCACGTAGGAGCAGATTATATAGAATCTATTAATGACACCTACGCTCCTCCCCGTAGCCCAGCGGGGCTCTTTAGATTTTAATTTCGGGGGGCGTAGGAGCCGGGATCTTCAAACATGTTGCACTGCGTGCCGCACGTAGGAGCGGGTTATATAGAATCTATTAATGACACCTACGCTCCTCCCGTAGCCCTGCGGGGCTCTTTAGATTTTAATTTCGGTGGGCGTAGGAGCCGGGATCTTTAATCGGTTAAGAAACTACCGAGTTCCGTCCCACATGGCCATATTCCAGAACTTCTTCCAAAAATCATTCAATAATCCCATTTCCATCCAACATACCCAATCCCATCATAATCGGTTAAGAAACTACCGAGTTCCGTCCCACATGGCCATATTCCAGAACTTCTTCCAAAAATCATTCAATAATCCCATTTCCATCCAACATACCCAATCCTATCATAATCGGCTGAGAAACTACTGAGTTCCGTCCCACATGGTCATATTCCAGAACTTCTTCCAAAAATCATTAAAGAATCCGACTAATTTTTTGATACCACGCATAAAACCTTTCTACGATAAATTGTCCACGAAAAACTGTTCTACGATAAATTGTCCCACGATAAATTGTGTCTACGGTAAATTGTGTCCACGATAAACTGTTCTACGATTAAATGTTCACGTTAAATTGAAACACGATAAATTGTTTTCGATAAAGAGACCGTCACCCGACTGTAGTAGGTGAGTATAAAAATATGTAGGATTTACAAATACAATATAATATATAAAAAATACAAATATGTTGATGTTTTTTTTAATCAATTAATCTTATTCATAGTTATTAATGTTTGAAATAAATAAATTATTTTTTTTAAAATCATTTTTCTATCCACTTTGAAAACAAGAAGGATTTTAATTTAAATTTGAATCATTCTATCTCACTGGTGTGTTTAATATCAGTGGGTAAGCTGTTAAACTGATGAAGTCCATTATTAAAAATATTTTTAATTGACCTGTTGGTTTTATGGGTTTGAATGAAGAAATGTGACTGTCTTCGAGCATAATGGGTATGGATTTGGCCGACTTGCACTAGATCTAAATTACATTTAAGTAGGTTCGACTTAACTTTTTTGATAAAAAGTATACTTTCATAATAGAGACTTGAATAGAGACTTTTCGAAGGAGTAAGCCAAGGTAGCTGCAGAATGATTTTTAATGATTTATTTTGTAGAATCCTTAAAGGTTCTATTACATATTTTGCCGCAGTTGACCAAATAATATTCATATAACATAAGTGTGAATGAATATGAGCAAAATACAGCATGAACGCAACCCCAAGATATTTTGCTTCAGTTACTTCTTTAATTTTAGTATCATTAAACCAGAAATACCCAGGAAAACAGAAGACATCATCATCTGATTTCAGTTTAGAATGAAAAATAATATAATTAGTTTTCGACTGGTTGATGTTGAGCTGATGCGCCCTCAGAAAGTTATTAATGATTGTCAAATCTGATGACATATGCTGTAGTAGCTTTGACCGAGATAATGATTTATAAACAATTATGGCGTCATCAGCGTACATTTGAAGGGCTGCATGCAATGGTATATTATATATATCATTGATGTAAAAATTAAAAAGCAACGGGCCATGGAGCCTTGCGGTACCCCCGCGATCGAAATGTTATTATGACTATGAGCACCTCTTAGCGAAGTGAATGTGTTCCTGTTTGCAAGATAACTTTCAATTATAGTTATAGCGGTGGGATTTGGGTTCAATAGCTTGAATTTTTCTAAGAGGATTGTGTGATTGACACAATCGAAAGCCTTACTAACGTCATTGAAAAGTAATGGCACAAACATTTTCTCATCCATTGCACTGTATATACTATTAAACACATTAGTTACAGCAGCTTGTGTGCTTGAGTGCGCAATAAATCCAAACTGATTAATCTGAATAATCGAATGTTCTTTAAAATATTTCAATAGCCTTTTCAGAAGGACTGACTCGAATATCTTAGAGAAACCATTTAAGATCGAGATAGGTCGAAAGTTATCCATTTTTAATTTATCACCTTGCTTATGTATAGGTATTATTTTAGCAGTTTTTAGGGAATTAGGAAAATTTCCTGCAGTGAGATGTTCATTAATAAGTTTTAGCAAAATTCGAGTTAATTCCCCTTTAAACCTTTTGATAAACCTTGTAGAAATACTATCATAGCCGGCTGAAGCAGTTTTTTTAAGACTATCAATACTGTGGTCAAAAGCCATAAGGGCACAAGTAGACTTGTGCCCTTATGGCGGCCAATAGCTTGTACCGTAATATTTTTTTTTTCTCTACAAAGCAATTGTTTTTTCTTTTGTTTATGATCAAAACTCAATGAGATATTAATACTGTCGAAACGGCATAACTTTTTATTTCAAAATTATACAACAAGCAAAAGGGCATAAGTTATTATAATTTTTGAATAAAAATTAACCTAGCCATCATAAGGGCATTAGTTGGTAGAATTGTATTTTTTATTGTGAAATAAATTGATTGTAAACTGGCAAAAGGGCACAAGATAAGTATGAGTTTGTGATACAAATTTAGAATAACGTAATTAAACGTACAGTTTTGGAATATGCAAAAGGGCACAAGTTAAGTTACGCCCTTTTGGCGTTTGCATTTTTATTGTCATTAAAATATTAAATTTAGTTGTGCCATTTTGTTAATTTCATAAATTGTATTTTTAATAATAATTAATGATTTGTTTAATAATACATTATCTTATGCCTTTTTGCCAGTACTTAAAACATAAACTCAAGAAATATAAGTATATTTGTGCCTCTTTGAAAAACCAAATAGTTTTAAAAATGAAATTTTTCGATAGGAATAACGGAAGTTAAATTTTCTCGTTGTATAATTTTAATATTTTAAATTTATTTACGTAAAAACACGTTCTATAACATAAATAAATAAGTTAAGTGTGTTTGTTGTTAATTGCTATCAAATAAAAGTGAAGTGTTATTGAACAAAATTGAATTTAAGTGTATTTGATATTGAAGTGTAATATGAACAGAAGTCAGAAGATGGTCGAGTTGGCAAGAGCCGCTCAGCAAAATCAACAAAAAATTATTCTGGGTGAGTAAAACACAAAACATAACGACGTTCACTAATATTTTATAAACAAATTTCCATATATAGAAACACAACCGCCAATTAAACTTATAACCAAAAAACTAGCAGAGTCTAGTGAATTGCAATCAACAATCAACTGCCTCTCAGCAGGTAACTACGTTGTCGAAGAAAAAAAGGCAAAACAGTCACTTGTTTATTTAAATGTTATCGTTCCAAACACAACGAAGAATTCCCATACGAAAGCCGAAATTGAAAACGAACAACGGAGATTATTTTTAGAAGAAGAAGCCAAGTTGTCTTCTGATGACGACCCTGCTGCTGATGACGAATCCAATTTCGAAGAAGTGTCAGATTTTGATGACAGCGATACCGATTCGAATTTTGTTCCACACGATGATGAACTAAATTATGATACAGATATTGAAGATATGGCCAAGAAGATCGAATTAGCTATTATCCCTGGTAGTAGCTCAAAGTCATCGACATCTAAAAAAATAAGTAAAACTTTACGCAATTTGGGCAAATCATATACCACAGATAAAGGGAAAATTGTACCTGCACGGAAGTTGTCACTTTTAGGGAATTGTCGAAATAAATGTTCTAAATTCATAACACCTGATGTGCAACAGAAACTGTTTGATGATTTTTGGAAGATTGGAGACTATAGCCTCCGAGTTTTATTCGAAGCGAGTCATATCGAAATTGGTAACACTCGAACTTTAAAGAAAAGTTTTGATGTTGGTACCAGTTCAAGTAAATTGAGAAGAATTTCGTGCCAATATTATTTGACTGTGGATGGAGAGAAAAAAACGGTTTGTAAAACCTGTTTAACGAAAACATTATGCGAAACAAACAAATTCATTAGAAACATCATCGAAAAAAAAATAGAAGCTCCTGCGCTTACGTTTTGCCCGGATATGCGAGGAAAACACCCCCCCGCAAACAAATGTTCCGACGCAGTAATTGATAGCATAAAAGAACATATTCGAAGCTTTCCGGCCTACGAGTCGCATTATTCAAGAAGAGATTCTGCAAAATTATATCTGCAGGGAGATTTAAGCATTTCCAAGATGCATAGATTTTACTGCAACACTCAACCAAGCCCGGTTTCAATAAGAAAATATGCTGAAGTATTCAAGTCTATCAATTTGAAATTTAAACCACCAAAAAGCGATATATGCAGTCGTTGTGATTTGCTTAAAGCAAAAATTGATTCATCACAAGGTGAAGCACTGGTAGCGCTAAAAAAAGAACAACAAGAGCATCACGAATTGGCCGACAGTGCTTACAAAGCAAAATATGCTGACAAAACGGTCGTCAAAACCAATAAAGACGTAAAACTATATACGTTTGATCTTCAGCAGTGGCTCCCCACGCTCTTCTTACAAAATTCTGTTTCCTTTTATAAACGTCAGTTGTGGACGTACAACTCGACTGTCCATGACTGCGAAATGAACACTGCTTACTGCTATATGTGGGATGAAATAACAGCGAAGCGGGGAGGGAATGACATTGCGTCATGTGTTTATAAACATCTGTTGAATTTGCCTAGTACATATCGCCACATTACGTTTTACAGCGATTCATGCCAAGGGCAAAATAAGAACTCGCATATAGCAAGCATGTTTATAACTTTTTTGCTGCAAGCGAAAAATCTCGAAACTGTTGATCACAAATTCCTTGTAGTTGGACATACTCATATGAAGTGTGATGTTGACCACGCAGTGATCGAACGAGCAAAAAAAACAACCGAAATGAAGATTCACCAGCCTCGAGACTGGTATAATTTCGTTCGTACCGTAGGCAAGAAACAGGCATTCAATGTAGTGGAAATGAAAACTGAAGATTTTAAAGATTTTGCAGAAATTTCTAAGAAGACATTTCAATGGAGAAAGGTGGACGTTGATGGAAAACCATTTTCCTGGAAAAATGTACGCTGGCTTCGGTATTCTAAATTAAGAAATGTGCTATTTAAAGAAGACCTACAAGAAAGCACACCATTTCGCACGTTAAACGTTTTTGGAGGAAAAAATATTCCGAACAATATCGCTGAAAAGGTTCAAAGTTGCTACAAAATCCACTGCCCATTACAAAGGAGAAAATGAAGGACTTACTAGATCTAAACTTACTAGATCTAAAACTTACTAGAAACCCAAAATGGCAAAAGGGCACAAGTTATTTGAACCTAAATAACTGTAGTTTTATTAATCTTATGAAATTTCCTTTTGGCCACGTAGAAAGCCGGAAAAATTCTATACAAACTAAATCTAACAGTCCTCATAAAAAAAATATAGTTTCGACAGGGTGAATTAATTACTAAAAAATCGCTCTCCTGAAAACTAACAAAAATCGACTTATGCCCTTATGGCTTTTGACCACAGAATAATTAAAGATAACTCCTCATTATTGGTTTCATGAAACGATAACTCTTGAATATTAAAGGCATATTTAGAATAATTTTTAAAATGAGGCACTAGATCGTAATTAGTAATTGAATTTGACGGGTCAATATTGAGTGACACATTCGTAAAATAGTTGTTGAACGAGTTGGCTATTATTGTAGGATTCTTGAAAATAACATTGTCTACCTCAATGGCGGAAAAATCTTGAGTTGTTGGACCATCTTTATTAAAAACAAGCTTGTTGATGATTTTCCAAATATGTTTTGGGTTTTTTTCATTTTTGCATAATTCTCCGGAAACATAATAAATTTCAATTTTTTGTTTAGGTTCGCAGTTTGGTTACGTAGCCTGTTAAACTCTTCGTTGAAAAAATTATTATCGGGATATTTGCGACGTTACTTGCTAAATCTATCACGGTTTCTCATTAAATTGAAAAGGGTAACATTAACCCATGGCTTGTAGTAAGGTTTTTCGATAGTAGCAGTGTTATTTGAGCTTAGAAATAATGGATTTTAATTACAGTAATAGAAACACTAAATCAAAACTAAACCTTATACCTGCAATTGCAAAACAAAAATAACAGCAAAATCATGATGTGATAACAAAAAGAAAAATGAAACAAATAAATAAATTGCATGCAAACAAAAAAATTAACTGCGTAAGTTGTTGATATCCATTGATGATGTTATTATGACCGGCTGATCATTTTTGGGATACATGATAAAAATATGATGATTTTGCATCCAGACTTTGGCAATTTCCCCATCTTTCTTCAAGATGTGTAACGTTTTCATTAATTGTAGATTATGTGGAGTAATTCGATTATTAACATGTAGTTTTGATTTGTTCGTTACAGTGGGGACAATTTGACGTGTATAAAGCGGCCCGTTCGCTCTCATGAATCTCATTAGCTCAACTTTAGCATGTAGTTCCTTAAATCTGATAATGAGAGATTTAGATGGTGCTGTATGAAGTTGATGAGTAGATGATGTTGATGGTATTGCTGAAGAGTCCAATATAATTTTATTGATTTTTCGAAAGGAGAACTTGACGTCATCTAATTTGAAAGGTAACACTTCCGATAGCTTGCTAAGAATTACATTTGTCGATGAGGCATCGGAAGGTAAATGAGTAATAATGACATCATTTGTGTATTCTTTTTGGTGAAGCACATTTACTTTACATTTTAGAGAATTAATATCATCATCGTGTGCATCAGTCACTTTAACATGCTCTTTTGTACATATGTCCTTTCGTACCTTATGCAGTTTAGAAATATGCAGTTTTGAAAAATGCAGTTTTGTACCTTATGCCGTTTTGTACCTTATGCAGTTTTGAAATATGCAGTTTTGAGAAATGACGTTTTAAAAAATGTCATTTTAAAATATGCAATTTCAACCTGGACCCCTTTCTAAGAGCACTTCACTAAGGTGTATCAGTTACACCGCCACCATTAATTGTTAAAAAATTGACAACTATCAGGATATAAGGAAGTTCTTGGATTCAAATCAAATACAATATCAAACAACATTGCTGAACAGTGAAGACTTCAAAGTAAATGTTCCAGCCGAAGATAACTATAACAAACTTACTCTTTCTCTTAATGAGAACATGGTACTCGTACGAAGACAAACAGTCTCGACCAATAAAAGTTGTAATCATAAACCTACGTACATCATGGCAACCAAAAGAAATAAAGAGAGACATATTTTTAAAAATATAAAAATCAAGGAGTTACCTATTCACATTTTGAAAAGAACAGATAAAAACCCTTCTGCCACCTGCATATAGATTCCCGTTTGGTGAGACGGAATGGAATGAGATTATTTTTTATATTTCTCTTTCTCGCTTACTAGAATTTTCAATTTTTTTAATCTGTTTTACTACAAAATCTCATTCCACTGGTTAATGCTATCATTCAATAAAGAGGAAGCTAAATAAAGTTCAAACGAATGTTAATACCAAACGAACAATGTGTGTGAACTGAGGCGGGCCATAGCTACAGAGGCTATATAATTCTCAAAGAACTTCATACAATGCAAAATGAGACGTAAATAGTAAAAATAAACGTATAGAGCCAAGGAACGTAAATCAAATCTACATAGAAATGATATCAAGGTACAGGATTCCAATATCTCTAAATTGCTAAAAGTGGAATACAAACAAATAACGGCTTTGACCGCTATAATCAAATGTTGAATTTTGTTTTAAACAGAATGGATAAACAAGAGCAGAAACAAGGCAAAGTTATTGCATCATAATTATCCAAACACTCATAAAACCAGAAAACAGCGTCAGGATAGCTTCTACAATAAAAGCACAAAATGAATGAAATTAAAATATTAGCATGGAATCCCAATCGGCTAATGCAACATCAGTAGGAATTGCAAAAGCTCTTGAACATCGAAAAAATGTATATTTCATATATGTAACACAATTTACAAAACAATCACATAAAAAATAACCAGGCTATTAAGTATATCGAAAAATACTTCCAAGTTCTAAAGTAGTTAAAAACGACATTTACCATTACGAACCGCAAATATGTATATAAAACAAAAGATGATTACAAGCAACCAGCATTAACACTACCGTTTATTGTTCATCGCCATATGACATAAAGAACGATGACTTTATAAAACTCCCTAAAAGTTTAGGCAAAAACTTTATTGTTGGAGGAGACTTCAATGCAAAATATACTCGTTTGCGACCAAGACTAGTTTCCACTAGAGTAAAGAACCCCTCAGAGCTCACAATGTAGTTGTAATTGGCACTCTACTGGAAAACCAACTTTCTAGCCCCCCAGATATCAATAAAATTTCTGATCTACTTGACTTCTTTATAAATATAAAAAAAATACATGCACAGATTGGGAAGGATTCCAAGAAGAAGTAATTTGATGAAGAATTTTAAAATTTCATAACATAACAGATAAACCTTAGTTAGCATGGAATAGTAGACGTGAAATCAAAAGGATTTTTAAATGTGTAAATTACCCAAAATAAATTGGAGATCTAGTTGCAAACTCACTATTCATTACTCAGGTTCCACCTATAATAACAGCAATTCACGGACAATTATAAAATTCTTCTTAATCGTTGATTTTCTTCATTAAATATTATTTGAAAAAAACAACAAAACGTAGAAAACTTGAATTTTATGCGATTGCAAAACCAAGCTTTCTGTAATTTCAAAATCCGTTTATAAATGTCTCTATAATAAATTTACTTGAAATGGCGGTGCACTTGTAAAAAAAAAAAAAAAAATGTTTGAAAAACTTAATATGAAAATCAAATTTTCTTAGTAAAATTGATTGAGCAGCCAGAATATTGGCTAGCAAAGAATCTACCTCAATATAACTCAGTTTTAAAATATGCTTTTCCTAAATATTGAACTAACCTTGAATATTCAAATGTTTTTATATACAAAAAATCTTCTAAAAAAATATTAAAATACACTGATTGGTATGAAAAAGTACATAAAGCTTATGAAATGAAAGCTCATGAAAAAAATGCGAATCTTACGGCTCTTACATTTAGGAGGCTTTGATTTTATACTTCTGTTTGTTCTATGATATAATGATGAATTTTACTTTCGATTTTTAAATAAATCAGCTTTTGGTCGCAAGGGTAAAAGAAAATGATTTTATTGGAAAGGTGCTCTAGTCAACATCGTATCGAAAATGAATGTATAAACAAAAGAAGTTTTCGTTCTTTTTTTAATTTTTGTTTCATGATTTTGGTTGAAAAATGACTTCCTCTATTACCATGCTTCGTTTGATCCAACACTGGGATATTCAGAAAATTTTTCTAATAATATTTCCATGTCACGCCAACCAAGTGAAACACCAAGCAAAGAAAAAAATAATTTTGGTGTATCAATATATTTACTAAGTCGCACTCTAGAAAATATAAAACATACCAAATATAAACACGTACGTACGTACGAGAGAGATACTTTTTTGTTTTAGAATTGTCTATGGCCAAATTTATTTTGGAGGCCAATAGACAAAAATATAAACGTCAAACCCTCTGAAGAGTTTTTTATAATGCTCTTCTTAAAACGTGTACAGCCATCTAGGTAATTCATGGTAAACTATCAAAATAGGATTTCCACATCATTTTAAGCGTATAGTATTACAAAGAGCATGTAGTTCAACTTTAAATAAAAAAAATGTGCCACAAATATATACGATATTGGAATTGAACATTGTTCAGTCTTTATTGGATCAACCAGGATAATTTGACAGGTATATAATTCGTATAATGTTGAAATTTTATATTAATGTCGTATGTCATAATATTTCATAAAAATCACCTAACGGTTTGTTCGCCATCAATTAATCTAAAATCATATAGACCAGGGTCTTCATATGTCTAAGCTGGTGGTCTTTTGTATTATTATTTATTAATAACAATTGAATTAATCCTTTACAACAATTTGATATCACATTATGAAACACACGCGCGTCTCTTATGTGCCTTAATCATGATGAATAAGCATTATTTATTGTGCGTATAGACTCAGCTTAATTATATCAATTCACCTCGAACTTTGACTAAGCACTAAACAATTAAGTATTTGAATAGGATTTCAATTTTGTAATAAAAAGTATAAACCAAATTTTGCTTAATGTAAGTCCAACATGCAGCACGTGTCATGATACGCTATCTCGAATTTATCATTCCATTCAATGACGTTAACTGTCGAGTGTCGATCAAGCAAATTGGTTTTAATATTTGATTTCTCTGTTGAAACAATCAATTAAAACTAACTTAATATTGATGTTCGCATTAAAAGTAAATTTTATAGAATGATCGTGAAGTTTCAACACAAAAAAAATATTGTACTAATGTGCCCCTTAGCAATATTAAATTTGAGGGCACCAAGCTCACCCGAAAATTAAATTTGTAATACTCTATTTGATAGTTCACAGATCTCCCACAAATCTAGATCTTACAAGTATAGGCGGCATTTTTTTAATAACTGTAAAAACACAATTAAATCTACTGACAACTAAATCTACTTTCATTGCAGATAATTAAAAAGGAAAGTAACGAAAATATGTGCACTTTAGAATAATTTGTACAGTTAATCGATATGATTACAACTGCACAATTACAGCCACGGCGCATCAAAGTACTATTTGTTGTCTGTAACAGATAAATTACAATACAATTTAGTCATCGCGACGCATCATGTAAGATCCATATAAATTAAATTAACCTCAGCCGCGTGTAATTGACATTTCGATTATAGTCTTAAATCGTACAAAAAGTAAAAGTATGTAATTTCAAATTACGTAACATATCAATTTCAACAAACAACAATAGAAAAAATATATATTGAAAAACACTTCATAAAATTGCTCCACGATGTAAATTAATCATTGAAATTATTTTGTAATTAAAATTACCAAATAATTTTCTAATAAAATAACGATCGCACGATTGTTTGACCTAAATCATATGCGGTAAAAAAACCGGAAGAAAATATCACTAAATCGTAAAAATATCTAAGGTATTTGATTAAGACAAAACAAAACAAAAAAAAATAAAAAAAATTTTGTTTTCACGATCAAGATCATCAAGAGTCGAGAAAATATTTTCGATTTTATGTTATGTATTTTTATTTGCTTTGGCGCTCTTCTGCATCCATCCACTACACTCTTTGATGTGAAGATCGTGCGGAGATTTCTTTTTATTTTCTATTTCTTTAATAAACAAAAAATAGAAAAAGTAAATTAAAATCGACAAACAAATAATAAAAATAATTTACATATTTAGAAAAAAAGTAAATTCTATTTAACGTCTTAGTCATCGTTTATTGCCCAAAAATTTTGTCCGCACACTATCTGACCGATTGACCCAAATTCTTAACTCTGTTTGTCACCACTATACGTTTTCTTCTTTATATGTGTGTAGTACGATAATTTTTATATCAACAACAAAAAAATTTATAACAATAGGAATGATGTCCGATAATTATGAATAAATTAGATATTAAAAATGAAGCATGTATGTTCGTGTAATGTGTCATGTATATTTGATGTGTGGAGAGAAAGTGTAGGTGCAACGTTTCGCGTCTCTACACTACAAAATAAATTGTAACAATCTGTTTGTGATGGAATGTTGTAAATAAATGCTCAACAAAGATCTATCTATATAGATTGAATGATCGTTGGTGATCGATGCGAAATCGTTTCAATTAGCTGATTTTCTTCTGATTTCACTTCATTTCGGATTTTCAAATTCTAAAATTGATCGCAACAGTTACTGTGAGTGTGTCAGTTAATGAGACTGTACAGTCATCGAGCAGTCCGCGGAGCTGATCGGTAGTGTTGGTAAAAAAAGGATAGCAGCATGAGATTTTGTATAAATTATTAAAACTTAATGATGTTACAAAAAAGGATGGCTATCTATTATCACGAATCGATGACACGTTAGGGAAATTATTGGGCGCACAAGAATGTAGTAGAAGTTCAAGAGTAAGATCCTGAAAAAATGGCATTTACAGTGATAATATTATTTATTATTTTTTTTTATCCTCATAATATTATTTACAGTGAAGTTCAATGAAATAGCACACTACGAACATTTTTCATTAATTTAGAAATTTTTAAAAATTCCTCTCGAAAATTTACAATTACATATTTCCATATATCGCTCCGGTGGCAAAGTGGTTAGCATGCATGCTCCAGCAACCGGAAGTCCCGGGTTCGATTCCCGGCGGTGACAAGGAAAAATTTTCACGGCTCGTTTAGGATCAATGAATTAATCACTCATTATCCGAAATGAAAATATGGTTATGAAACCTCATTTGAGGCGGCCAAATTCCTTGATGGGATATAGTACCAGAGAGAGAGAGAAAAATATTACCATATATTAAATAGCTTATATATAGGACATACGCGTTCTTTTTTTCTCTTATCCTATTTCATTTCCGTAATTAGGTTTTCTGGCACAGGTGTCACTTTGGTCATTTCTTTCGAACTTTTTTCTAAAAGTTGCCGTTGTTTGTTTACTTTTTTTGTTTTGACAACAGTTGAAACAGTTAAATTTATTTTTACTTTTTTACCAGCTGTGTTGATTTTCGAGTTTTTTCGAACTTGTACTAAAGCAGCTAACCTCACTCTTGTCTTATAGAAAAAAAAATTTGGAACACGATTTTACAAGGCAGTGTCCTATATTGATACTATTTAATATTTGATATTACTGTAAACGGCTACATGAATTAAAAAAATTTGAATTAAGTTTTTTTTTCTGAATTAAAATCAGAGTTGAAATGAATTTAAAAAGGCATTTCTTTATTCAGTTTTAAAATGAATTAATAAAAGTGTTTATAAAATGAAATAATATAAGCCTCTTTATAAAATGAAAAAAAATGTTATTTTCATTAATGAAAATTTTTTGGAATTTGAATTTGGCACGTAAAAATTTGGCAATGCAAAATAAGGCGTAATTTTACTTTACGTAAATCAGGTAAAGAATTTAAATTTTGGAAATTTTTAAATGCAGGATTGTTTACTAATTTTTTGATTTTCCGGAAAAATTTTTACTTTTTTTATTTTTTCAATATTATTTTATATTTTTATTAATAATAATTGCTTCGTCAACCTTGCAGACACAGATCAAAGAGTTTCTCTCGCTCTTATCGCTTCTTCTGATAGTACCACAAATGTTAAAAGAATCAACTTTCATATATATAATTTTTTTTTTAATGTAATTTTAATTCGTTTATACCTTAAAGGATGGGGGCTGGCACCCAAACCCCCGCTTTTCCACAATTTATTTGCACAATTCTTTAAGTGCCAAACTAAATAAAAAAAAATTGAAAACATTTCAAAATTTTCCTGGAAAAATTGAAAAATTTTCCCGGAAAAATTATTTGTACTGTTGAAAAACTGTTAAGATACAATTATAAGATCCAAATTTTTATAAAGATTACACATTTCTACGTATTTTGAATAGAATAATACGCAATTTTTTTTTAAGTGAAAATTTTCCCGGAAAATGGGACAATTTTCCGGAAAAATTTAGCTTGCCCCTGCTAAAAACTGTTGATAAACAATATTGCATTTAAAAATTTTAAAAATTTTCTTACTGAATTAAACTTTAGCCCAAAATAATGCACATTTCTGAATATTTGTTAAAAGTCGAATTAAGATTTTTTAATTTATAAAATGAAATAAAATGTGCCTTTTTTAATTCATTTTGAAAATGAATTAAGGTAGGTGTTTTAAAAATGAAATAGTGTAAGCCTTTGTTAATTGATTTTTGAGTTTTCTCATTTTTCTAAATCGCTTTTTTTAATTCATAATTTTAAGTTAAAAATAGGAATTAAAATAATTAGCAGATGTTCATACAAAAATCAACCTTTTTAATTCATTTTTAAAGAACTTTTTTAATTCAGACTTTTTTAATTCGGTACCCCTGTAAACACTTGCTACTATAAAAATATATACTGGGTAACTTGGTTTTTTCGTAAATTTGGGGAAAGCACCGAAAACCAATATCAAATAATTTGTTTGTGTTCAATGAAATAAAACATTAGTCGTAATTTGATCTTTGCCGAATGCACAAAGAAAAATTAATTTAAAGAAATATTAAATTAGGAAAACGTCATTCAAAAATTTATTATTTCAAGTTTAAAAGTTGTAAATAAATACTGTTATAAACCTGAAAGAAAATCGATGCCAGAAATAGTACGAATCCTTGGTCGATCTCGTAAATTAGTGCCGAATGCTCTGAAACTAGGACACTAGTCGAAAATCGAGGCTGCATTAAAAGAATCACTAAAAAAGAGGATGCTTTAATCGTAAGAGCCGCCAAAAAGCATGCTTTTATTCATGCAAAGCACACATCTAAATGCAACTAAGGTAAGGAAATAAAACAGGACCTCAAGTTAAACTGTTCAGAAGTCACCATTCGTAGACGCTTGCTGCTAAATAATTTAAGAGTCTGCGCTGCCCGGCATGTCCACGGACGGATGAAACAAAAATTAACTTTTTCGGTTCTGATTGCCGACATCATGTGGGACGGCCCGTGGGATCCGTTCTGGTGTGAGGTGTTTTCTCTTGATATTGGCCTGGTCTAATTTATTGGATCAAAGAAAAAATGCCCGTCGACGTTTATGTCAAAATATTGAATGATGTAATGCTCTGATATGCTAAAGATGCCATGACACGCTGGTGTTTTCTGCAAGATAACGAACCGAATCATACCTCTAAAAAAGCAAAAGAGTGGTTTAGTAGGCGTAATGTGATCGTTATGCAATGCCCGGCTCAGTCACCTGACCTAAATATTATCGAAAATTTGTGAAACGATTTAACGAAAGCCATTGGAAACAAAAGAAATAACATACAGAAATAAGGAAGAATAATAGACGATGTATGTGAAGCTGCCACGAAAAACCAGCCCAAAACATCTTTTCGATGTTGGTGTGTTTCTTTGCTAAATTAAATACTATCCCGCTAAATTAATTGAACATGTAAGAAAAACGAGAATTTCATCCCGAAATATTTTTGAAGTTGTATTAAACAAATAGTAATTAATATCGGTGAAAAGGAATAATTATCACGGTTTTATTTGCTCTATTTTGGTAATTCTGGTAATTCCCCGGGAATAGGGAATAATTTATTTTTGTAGCAGTTATTCCCCAGATATTTTTCCCAATTCCCCGTTTTCCAAAAGTTAATTATGGCAATTGGGGAATAAATTTACGGGAAAATAATTTAATTATTCGCGGTCTAGTGATCCGTGGTCTAGTTGAGGAGTGATCGCAATAAAACAAGAAAACAAAAGTCTAAAAATAGTTTACTAAATTTAATAGGTTTTTTTGATATTTTAATCGAATTTTACTTAAAAAATAATTTTGTTTATTAAAGTAAAACATTGGCTATTAATATTTCCAATAAATATTACCAGTTTTCAGTATAAATTTACAGTCATAACATTGCTATAAGTACAAAATACAATAAATTTCCGTTAAATTCTATTCCCCGTTAATTCTTTCCTAAAATAGGTATGGAATAATAAACGTCAAAACTGCTATAATGGGGAATAATTTTTTCCCAATTTTTTCCCCCCAAACTCCAGAATACACTTTTGAGGAAAAGGGAATAACGCTGCTACAAAATTTAAAATTTCCATTCCCCGGGAATTACCAGAATAGGGCCACTGGTAAAGTATATGACAAAAAAATTTAAATGAGTGCTCATGTACAACAAAATGAGTATTCTTATTATTTAACCACAGAAGACACGAAACATGTAATCATCATATCCATACATTGTGTCGAGACTGCCCACAAAGATTTAAAAATTTTAAAATACTTAAGAAAAAGCAAACCAAGCAATTTGTCCTTATGGTTTCAATGTACCTTTGGTTTGATATGAAAAATAGATTAAATAAATTAATTATTTGTGGAAATCCTAGAGATAACCCCATCGGGAAATTAAGTTTAAAAGTTAGGTCCATCTATCACCTAAGCCATGCCAAAAGCTCATATTGAAATCACGACTATAAGATCCTGATCTAAAGCAATTTGTCCTAATGGTTTCTCTGTAACTTTGGTTTGATATGAAAAATTCATTGAACACCACTGTAGAGAAAACCTAGCTGTAATTTTCGAACAAATACAACCCACCGGGTTAAAGTTAAGTTCTAAGAAATATTCGCTCGTCAGAACAGAAGTAAAGCATTTGGGTTACAAAGTAACCGCCAGTGGAATTCGTACAGACGTAATATATCAATTAAAAAGTTTTCTTGGATTGTGTGCCTATAAAGGTGGGTCCAGATATAAAAAAAATTTGTGCCGAACGCGTTTGGCGTAAACATATTCGCCGCAAATGTTTATATATACATAAAAAAATTTCACCTTCAGTGCTCAAGCCATGCGTGAAAATATTTGAGGTCTAGTCGTCAGTCAATACCAAATCAAAATTAATTTATTTGTTATAAAAATTGGTTTATCATTTAAAACATTTAAAAATTTTAAAACCCGCAAGTGTAGGAATTTTTGTAAATGTGGACCCATCTTTACAGACGATTCGTGGCAAGATTTAACAATGTTGCAAAAAGTTTACACGAATTAACAAGAAAGAATAAGAGGAAATATTCGTTGAATTATGGAAACGGCTATGCACAGCACCAATACTTGCGTACCCTATCGATGGTCAAGAGCGACTCAAAAATCTTATCGAAACCGAAGCATAATCCGAAGTGGCGACTGCTTGCGAATGCAAGGAAATGAGGATATAATCGATGTACGTGGCTTATGAAAGTACTACTCGATGAGGACTGGATGAATGAATCAATCCGGAAGTGACTACAGTAACTATACTCCAGACGCAGATTTATCAATAATATTGCGTTATAAGGAAGACAATCGTTGATGGAATCAGATTTCAGATAAAACACTCTTAGTGAACGCCTATTGGGTACAGTGGGAAAACCTTCTTCTAGATAATGGCTGTTTAAAACGAATATATGGGACAGCTCGAACGGCACAATTATTTAAAAGTGGTGGTGAAAAAAAATGAATCAAATACTTGACGAGTATCATGAAAAAATGAAATACTCACAAATACCACAATTTTATTGGTCCGGATGTAGACAATTGGTAGTAGGTGTATCTTATTTCCAACCAGGAAGCGACAACTATCGTTGCTGTCGTAATTAACAACTGGATTAGCCGCTATGGAGTTCCTGAAATTTTGAATCGGTGATATTCCAGGAAATTTGTTGGTTGATGGCATAAAGATAAGACCAACGCCTTTGCATTCTCAATCATGGCATGGTGGAAAAGTTTAATAGTAAACTTTAGAAATATTTAGCAAAGGTTGTGAATAAAAATCAGTGCGGCTGGGCCCCACTTATACAATTGTTCCTGATGGCTTATCGATTAGGAGTACATAACTCGACCGGGGTTACAATATCCAAAATAATTTACGAGAGTAATCTACGATTACCAGCTGACATTATGCTCGGTGCTCTTTCATCATTAGCGTTGTATGGTCAAGATTACGTCGATAACACGCAAAAAGAAACATTTTTTGTGTGATAATAGTGACATCTAAATTTAATCTTCGATCGGTATATAAATACGAGTGCAACGAATAAAGTGAGTAGAAAAACTAAATCCGCCACTGACGGTCTGTTACGTGCGTTCCAGTTATCGCATCGCGTATATCGCTCAACTTTTCACCTTCCGTGACACACTATGGATTCTGTATGCTTTTCTCACGAAATTCTCATGAGAATTTTTATACGTATACAGTGTATAATATTCACTGTTATTATGTGTACTGTCATTTTCTATCTTGTCAAATTCTCATGAACTTTCGCCAAAATGTTGACTCAATTTTATAAATTTGCATAATCGGTTGAAAAAAATGCGTACACCACTACTATGACGTTTCGGTTAATTTAAAGTGGAATGGAAAAAAAGCGTACAAAATTCATAGCCTGATTAGTGATTGCGATTTAATACCATTCGAACTTTTGTTACGCCTGTTTGCATGGTATTAGTCCAGCATACTTTTAGGCGATTTGATATTGATTAAAATTACTTGCATTATCGGTGCATGGACCGTCTGCAAATCGTACGACGATTTTTTTTTTGTTTGATTACTTTAGTAGATTTTGCTGTACTTACTCCATACAAATACCAAATTTTTCCCCGATTTTTTTTCTTGTAGAGAACACAATTTTTTTGTTGGTCAGTCAATCGAGAATAATCGTTCGAGGCATGAACTTAATAACATGCAAGCAAAGCAAGTGCGGTGCCCAAATTAACAATTAACAAAATATAATTTTTATCGCATTATCGCAAATATTTTGGTGCATTAGAAACTAATTTAATTTTAGTGCAGTGTTTCCGAGCCGTTTTTTTGCGCAATCAGAAACTAAGTTAATGTTGGGGCAGTCACATATAACTATAAAATTATTTAAAATGGGATAAGTCAGTCGCCGATGAGTGATGTGATTTCTCCTTTCGGTCAATAGTGATCTTTGTGTTTTTTTTTTGTTACGTATACTACATGCCGTTGGCTCTGTCATTCAAAATATTTTAAACTTAAGGTTGTGGTCTGATAAGCAAACAGTGTGCCTTAGCAAAGTTCAAGTAGAGATCAAGATGGTCAACCACTAAAGGACCGGGGCGGTTAAGAAAGAGCATTATATCCGGAAACCGAAGGAAGCTAATACTATCCATTCTTGGTGTGTGAACACAAGTACAAGGTGAAAGTTACGAGTAACCACACCAAATTATTTACTTGCTTGATTCTCATAAATAGTAAGTTTAGTCAAATTTTTTTGTACTTTATTTTCTTAATATTTTTTTTACCATATAAAATATGTATAAATGTTCAAAATTAATTTCTTTTTCTCAATAAATATATAAAGTTGAATAGTGTTCTAAATTGAATCAAGTATTGTTTTACTAGCGACCCTTGCGACCCATGAAAGCAAGCATGGGTCGGAGTTTATAATTTGATTAGAAATAAAAAATGAATTAAGAATTAAATAAAAATTAAAATATATCGGTGTAATTCCAACGACTTTGAACTTTTTTCACCAAACCCTAAAAGCATGCTAAATATCAACTTTTTGCCTATTACCCTTCTCGAATTGAAAAAGCTACGGACAAAAAAGCTACGGATTATAAATAAGATTATTCAACATTAGTGGTTAGGTAATCGACCAAATGGAGTTTTATTACGACAAAAGTACAAACGCGGCTCAGGCTTGCGAATTTTTTTTTTGCTGTTTATGGAGAAGGTGCTTTATCAAAATCAGCAGCAAAGAAATGGTTCGCGTGCATCAATTCTGGAAATATGGATGTCAAAGATGCATTTCGCTCTGGTTGTGTGAAAAAGATCATGAACAAAACGAGGTGAAGCTTCCCAAACGGTATCAAAGCCAGGATTGACGCCAAGAAAGGTAATGCTGTGTGTTTGGTGAGGTTGTTACGACTGTGCGGTCGCAACCACAATTTTTATATTTTTATCTTCCCCTCGGTTGGTGTCTTTACTTTCGGAGTTGATTGCTCAATTTTTGTATTTTATACTCCCTTCGGTTTGTGCCTTTACTTTCGGAATTGGTTGTTTGTGGTGTGCTGAACGCACTCGCGACGGTTTTTGTTTTGTACACCTTCTTATGATGGCACGAGGGTAAGAAAAAAATGAGAGAGCGAGACCAATGTGCTTCTCATTTATATCAATGCGAATTGATGTAAACGAAAAACAGAGAAGAAAGAAAATTCTTCTAGAACGTTTTGCGCGTCGTTTTCGGTGCGAGAATTTTTTTTGATGAGTCTTGTTTGGAATTTTGTCGATTAGTAAAAAATTTGGTGGAAAAGTCGAGTAAGCAATTTTTGAAAAGAAAAGTCTAGGAGTAATTTTGGGGATTGCGTGTTGCTCTCCCGTAATATAGTGTAATACACATATAAAATTGTAATAAAAATTAAAATTCTGTGTAAGAAAATTAATTAAAATAATTTTGTTATTAATTATTGAATTTTTTGAGAAATATCAAAAAGAAGCACATAAAAATTAGTGAACATTACAGTTTATTACAAAAATACAGTTTCTCTTGAATGGCTCCGTAAATGGTTTAGTTTATCATTGTGAAATCAAATCAAAATGTGAACTGGGTTTAGTTTCAAAACAATCGCAAAGTTTAAATGACAATACCAAATTATTAATAAACGATGTGCGAGTCTCATTATAAAATTAAAAACCATATTAATATTGATAGTTTCATCTGTACATAGTTGGTTGGTTCGTTTTTGTGATAAACTAGTACATCCAATCATATGTTACACAAAATATAAAAAGATAAAGCACAAAGTACAGGGTTGTCAACCTCGAGGCCATTCGCAGTTTTGGTGTGATATTGGTGGAAAGGCACCGGGCACTGGTAGCCCATCGGGCACTAGCATCGAGTAGCACCTGTGTCGGCCAGGCACAGCGGCAGCGTTGCGTAGCTGCATCGGTGGAGCGGGGAACGGCAAAACCAAGCCGCAAGTACGGGTAGAAAACCGGCTATTCATTTTGTCGTATTTTGGTATCGGTGGAAGGCACTGCAACGGTCCGGGGCGGCGACCCTGTGACATGACGACCGCCCAAGGTCGCACTAGTAAATTTTTCTTTTATTAGTTAAGGTACGATTTTTTTCGTTCCCTCATTTTGTTTCTTGAGGGAAGTTGTGTCTTTCTATATTTGTTTTTTTTTGTTGTCCAAATTTATAAAAAATTAATTATTAAATTTCTCGGTTGGGTATGATGAGGGGGGAGTTTCCATCCTGTGTTGGATAGAAGGGTTGGCGGTCCCTTGGTGCTCGCATCCTGATTCGAAACCGGTGTTTACCATCGTGTGAGTTCGGACTGATGCGCGCACCAAGGCACCTCTCTTCCGTTATAATTTTTTTTATTTTTTTTGCTGTTCGTTCCTCAGGTTCCGGCCGACAAATTTCGGAGTAACTCCGGTTTATGATTAATTATTATTTTCGTTTTTTAAATTATTTTTTTAAAATCTCTGTACACGGTATAAGCCAGGAGCCATGCAAGCCTCAAACCCCACAACCCATAGCACTTCTCCCTGAGTTGTAGCCAGCAAAAATTACCGTGGAGGCCTCTGCATGCGTTTAGTGAAATCTGTAGGATGGCAGTAGCCAGCCTGTAACAAGGTTGGAAAGAAATCGTGCATTATGAGGTACTGCTACCGGGCCAAATGATTTATTCTAATCTTTACTGTCAGCAACTAACGCGTTTAAGGTAAGCAATTCAGTTCAAACGTCCAGATTTGATCAGCAGAAAGGGCGCACCTTAATGGCTTTACTTTAAATTGAAAAGAGGCCTGCGAAAATGAGTTGTCTCGATTTTTCGCCTCTAAATCACAGAAGTTCTACAGTGATGGGATCATGGCTCTACCAGCAAAAATGGCAAAAGTTCATCGATCAAAATGGAACATATTTGGTTTAATAAAGTTCATTTGAAATAAGATTTTTTTTTGTTTCAATGTCACCCAAAAAAGGCCACGTACTAATGCCCTTACCCTTTATAAAAAAGGATGCAGGTTTTTATTCTGCCCATATTTTGAGTAATTTTAGCCCATATTTTGGGTAATTTTTGATTCCGTCAAATCCGGATCTCATCTTTTACGAATTACCAATTATATGATTTGGCAGAATACCACATAAAATTTTATACCACAAAATCACAGTCGTTAACAATATTTAAGTTAATTTTTACTTAAAACAATTTGTGACAAAGTATTCTAGAAACCGAAAGTATTCTAGAAAAGAATTTGGAACTATTGATTATATTTTCTTACCAGATAAGTTCATTGCCCTTCGGAAAGTATATAGGGCTGAATTTGTGCTAATTTGACATTGTTAAAATTACACTAAACAACAATGGCGAGTTGAATGGTTAAAATTAGTTGGTTAAAAGAAATATATGTGAAGTTGGCCTAAATTTCAGCTCAAAAAAACGCAGTGGCAACACGAAAACTATAATTTCTGTCACATATGAACTGTCAGCCCAAAAAAATTGTATGTCACGACATTTTAATGATGTCAGCCTAAAAAACAAATATATTTTTCTGTCACGTATGAACTGTCAGCGCAAAAAAACGTATGTCACGACATTTTAATGATGTCAGCCTAAAAAACAAATATATTTTTCTGCCACGTATGAACTGTCAACCCAAAAAAATCGTATGTCACGACATTTTAATGTTGTCAACCAAAAAAATTAAAATATGGCTACTTCTAAAAATTCAATATTTAACTAAAATAAAGAAGTTTTAGGATATTGTGATGCCGATTTACAAACAACCATAATATTCAATGGAAGTTGAGATTTTCAGTGTTGGTCATCGGTCTCACTACGATTTTCGGATAGATCTGATTCTAGCCTTTACGAGTAGGAAGTTTCTGGAGGCTGTGATAGGGTCCTCATACCAAGAATGGCCTATATTCGGCCGCTTTACAAACAACCAAAATATTTTAAAAATAAATAAATTTTGGTAAAAACTTTTGTTAGACCAAAAATCTTCATTCCTACTCTTCGACTACTCTTCTGGAACACTTAATCTATGTATAAATTAATTAGAATCGGCTATTAGTCAGCTTTCGTAAATTGTATACATTCAAATATTGCAAAAATTAAAAAAATATTTTTCGAAAGGTGTCCACTCCCAGAACACCGCTTTAACCAAATTTTGGAAAACACTAACGGGCAAAGTTTAATACCAATCAGTGAATTTGTCTGAAAAACATTTTCGCTTGAATTTTGAACCGTTTTTATAGTAAATTATAATTAGAATATTTTTGTTTACAAAGATTTTTTGAAATATTTGAGAAAAACGAGGAAGTTTTAATTAGGAGTTGCTACCAATTACGGTTCACAGATTTCTTCTACATTGGTCTCAATATTATGGTTGTTCGTAAATCGGCCGAATATAGGCCATTCTTGATATGAGGACCCCATCACAGCCTACTGAAACATCCTACTCGTAAAGGCTAGAACTAGATCTGTCCAAAAATCGTAGTGAGACCGATGACCAACACCGAAAATCTCAACTTCAATTAAATATTTTGATTGTTCTTAAATCGGCTGAATATAGGTCATTCTTGGTATGAGGGCCCCAACACAGCCTTCTGAAACTTCCTACTCGTAAAAACTAGAATCAGATCTATCCAAAAATCGTAGTGAGACCTATGACCAACACCGAAAATCTCAACTTCCATTAAATATTGTGGTTGTTCGTAAAGTGGCCGAACATAGGACATTCTTGGTATGAGGACCCTATCAGAGCCTCTGAAAATTCCTAGTCGTAATTGCTACAACCAGATCTATCCGAAAATCATAGTGAGACCGATAACCAACACCGAAAATCTCAACTTCGTAAATCGGCCGAATATAGGCCATTCTTGGTATGAGGACCCCATCCCAGCCTCCTGAAACTTCCTACTCGTAAAGGCTAGAAACAGATCTATCCGAAAATCGTAGTGAGACCGATGACCAACACCGAAAATCTCAAATTCAATTAAATATTTTGATTGTTCTTAAATCGGCTGAATATAGGTCATTCTTGGTATGAGGGCCCCAACACACCCTTCTGAAGCTTTCTACTCATAAAAACTAGAATCAGATCTATCCAAAAATCGTAGTGAGACCTACGACCAACACCGAAAACCTCAACTTCCATTAAATATTGTGGTTGTCCGTAAAACGGCCGAATAAAGGCCATTCTTGGTATGAGGACCCCATCACAGCCTCCTAAAACTTCCTACTCGTAAGGGCTAGAACTAGATCTGTCCAAAAATCGTAGTGAGACCGATGACCAACACCGAAAATTTCAACTTCCATTAAATATTATGATTATTCGTAAATCGGAAGAATATAAGCCATTCTTGGTATGAGGGCCCCAACACAGCCTTCTGAAGCTTCCTACTCGTAAAAACTAGAATCAGATCTATTAAAAAATCGTAGTGAGACCTATGACCAACACCGAAAATCTCAACTTCCATTAAATATTGTGGTTGTTCGTAAAGCGGCCGAACATAGGCCGAATAAAGTCCATTCTTGGTATGAGGACCCTATCACAGCCTCTGAAAATTCCTAGTCGTAATTGCTACAACCAGATCTTTCCGAAAATCATAGTGAGATCGATGACCAACACCGAAAACCTCAACTTCCATTAAATAGTATGGTTGTTCGTAAATCGGCCGAATATAGGTCATTCTCAATATGAAAATGTATATAGTATTATGTATATGTGTATTAAAATAAAACTATTTATGGGCCAATCGACTAATCGTATAACAAAGACCGACATACGTCATAGATTTTTAGTTATGAAAAATTCCGAAAACCTCGATTTTTTTAATAGAAGTTTACATATTTCGAAATTAGTAAACAACAGTAGAAGGTTCAATTTTTATTCGAAAAACGGTAATTTTGGTGTATGTCCATCTTTAAAACTCGAGGTAAAAACTACTCGTAAAAATAATATTTTCATGAACCAAATGAAAATAATAAGAATTGCTTCTTGGCTATTTTGAATTTATTATACCGGGTTACAATGATTCCTTTTACTATGAAAATTTGAATTTTGGGCTGAGTGTATTCGACATAAATTTAAAGACAACACTAAAATGTCGGACTGACATCATTAAAATGTCGTGATATACGATTTTTTTGGGCTGACAGTTCGTGATAGCAACTATAGTTTTTGTGTTAAAAAACTATTAGAATTTTGAGAAATGTTCTTTATCACTTTCATATAAAGCATGATCATGTTTGAGTTTAATTTGTATATTTTTTATTTTATTAATATTGTATTTTTTATATTAATTTCATTCAAATTCATATTTAATCTTTGAATTTATGTGATATTCAATGTTTTTTCAGTTTTCTGTCATGATAGCTATCAAAATAGATGACGGTATTGCCAGCGACAAAAATAAAATTTTTTGGGCCAGAATTTTGGGCCAACTTCACAATCGTTTAAAAAAACACTTCAAAACTCGAATACTTCATAACTTGAATGACGAATTACATAGCATGACCCTCCCTCTGTGCTCCCAATCACTAAAATGCTTTTTGTATATGACATTAACGAACGGACACATAAAATAAATATTGTAATAATAAATTAGTATGGCATTTTCTTAGCAAACAAAACCACATTAACTTAATTGCTTATGAGATGAAAATGTATAGATACCGCACAGTTACAAATACTTTTGTTACCTGATTATTAATCACTAAACATATTTTTGCAATTTAATTCTGCAATAAAAACAATATTTGAATTCATTAACTTTACATAAATAAAATATTGGCACAACATAGTTTCATACACAATCATAATATTATAATTAATTTATGTGTGCGGACTTGTGTAATGGGTTTTAGTGCCAGATACGTATGAACGAATCATACTTGGATTATCGATATTCTACCGTATTTTGATTATAAAGACACAAAATCCAAATTATAAATGTACCGTGAAGAACTTTCTATAACAATTTTAACATCCGCATAAATATCGCTTTTCAACAAAAAAAAACTATTTAGATTTAGTTATAAATAACTTAGTTTGTTATGTTACGTACGTCAAAGTCAAAATTTTCATGTAATATAACGTATGTACATGTGAATTGGTTATGACATTGAAAATAATTTTGTACTCTATAAAAAAAAAAAAAATTCACCATAAAAGTTCGAGTGAATGTAAGGTAAAGCTGCGGTAAAACGAAGCACAATTTGTATATTTAACTCTTAGTCTTAAACACAACAAATCAGGGTTGATTGAACATTTTTTAATATTTTTCAATACACCAATGAAAATAATTGGTGTGCCGCATTCATTAATTGCAGTTTATAAAAAAAAATTTGCTGGGTTAGTAAACTATTCTTAACCTGTAGTTGCTCTGTGTCATGGCCTTATGGTAACACTTTGTACATGACATAAATTTATAATAACACAAAATTTCTAACATAATATTCTGTGATATCTAAAAAAAAAAAAAATTATGTAACAGTTAAGTGGTCAAGTGATTCTTGATTCTTCATTAAATCGTTACTGTCTAATGGACATAATATACAGTGGCCTCAATTGTTAAATTAATTGAAACTCATTAACTTTAATTTTTTATACGAGGAGATACTTTATTATAATCATAAATTATGTTAGGTCAAATGCTTAGGTACACTAAATATTATAAAGAAACACTGACATCTTGGATACACTATACTTTGTCTTTATGTAATTAGAAAATATTTATGTAATTGTCGTGCATGTATAAATTTTAATGCTCAACTTTCTGTAGTTTACGTTGAATTAATTGCAATAAACTAATACTCGTAAACAATAAGATTTATGGGAGGTCAGATGGACTTGGATTATACGAACATGTATGTTATACGTTTTCTATATTAAAGCGCAAGGTTTATGTTTCAAACTACATATGTGGGAATATCTAAAATAATCAAATAATTAATTAGTTTGAATTTTAGATCGACAATTCTGGCTGTTTACTATGTGGTGCTTGCAAATGCACGACACTAAAGACTATAAATTTACCTACTATGGCGAAGCCAAAAGCCAAAAGAGATTGAGGTGATTTTTAATAATTATGTACCACACCCAAAAGAAGGATCAGAATGATGTATAAGAGACCGGAAATTGACTAGTGGAAATAAAAGTTTTCATTACTCACTATCATTTTCTGCTGGTTTTTTATCACAAGGGAAACATTTATTTAGACAATATAAAGTGTTATAAGTTATAAGTGGATCTGACGGCAAAAAAACAAACTTGTTGGGTATATTTTTGTATTTTAATTTTTATTTTCATAAAGTATGCCGTGCTATATTTCATGAAAAAAAACCCTCACTGAGTTATTTTAATGCACTAGTTGTCACATTCCCAACTTTAACAGTGTTGTCAGTATTCTATGTAAAATACATTGACAAATGTTAAAGTTGAGAATCTAGTCCATTAAAAATAAGCTCGTTGAGGGTTTTTTGATGTGTAAACATCTTTACTCGCGCCTACCAAAAATTTTTGTATTAGAGTAAACTGGTAAATGAAACGAACGGAAATGACGTACCCACACTTCGTTTGAAAACAAACTCAGTAAAAACAATTTTGTACTATACATGGCCTGCTTAAAACAAAAAAAAACTAATTTAAAAAATGAAATAGAAACCATCGACATTCGACATTTCCATCATCACAAATTAAAAAAAAAAATACGATACGAATATGAATTACGATTTCGAAATTAAATACTCTTACGATTAAAAACATAGTCAACAACTTGTGTATATTGCTTTATCACGAGTAAAGAGTCTCTAGGAGGTGTTCATCACGTCGGCTATCAATGATCATGTCACAGTCACGCAACATGTTAATATTCCTACGTTTGAATGCTGCGTTCAGTTCAAGAGAGATGGTCAGCGGACTGCTTGAGTAGCAATTCCTTCAAAAGATCCATAAAATGAGCATATTGGACACAAATAAATTGCCGTACGAACTACCACTTGTCACAGGTCGGCCTTACTTTCTCAAAACCAATATTGACGTAACAGATGGACTGGCGAATGGAACTATTTTCTATCTGAGGTATATCGAATGCAGCCATCCTGACCGGAACAACGAGAACGATGAAAACGTCAACAGTAAAAAATGTCAAACGACTCTGGATGGTTTTCGCTACAAATTCGGTACAAGCTGGATGGGCGCTGAAAACGAATATCGACCGAAGCTTGGTGCCCATTTCTAGAAAAAGCTCAACTGTTAATCGAAACAACAATCGGACAATTAATGTTAAGTAAAATCATTTTCCAGTCGTACCTGCATGTCCCTCCACAATTCATGCATCACAGGGTGGTACCTATAACGAGTTAGTCGAGATAACGAGTCTCGAAGAACTGCTCATCATGTCGGCTATCGATGATCATGTCTTCTACCATGGACGTAAAAATGCAACGTCAATGGATCCTCTTCAACCAGAAACGCGCTAAGTACAGCTCGGGATGTAATGGCGAATTTTGTACGAGATAATAATGACATTCGTTTTTTACATTGAAATGCCAGAGTCTTAGGTCACATCACCCCGACCTAACTGATAGTCACGCAGGGATGCTCAATTCTCTTGCTTTCCGAGGCCTGGCTACGCAATGACGAGCATGTTAATATTCCCAATTCTGAATGCTGCGTTTAGTTCAAGAGAGATTGTCAGTGGATTGCCGGAGTAGCAATATATAAAAATACAAGTAGAACTTATGCAGTCACCTCGCATAAGGAAATCATCGTTGGACAGACAACTGCGGTATAAGCGTAACAACACAACCCATTGATGGGATATACACGGCTGAACTACAGCTTTTCAATGAGAATAGGATGCTTTCTGTTGTTGTATTCACCTCGCCGAATAAATCTGTCGAAGACATAATGAAGTTCATACGTTTCGTCCTTGCTCCATATTCTACAAGAATTTAAAAACTGCTCCAAGGAGACTATCATCTTTAGCCGATGATTATGAGCGGGTATTTCAATATTAATTTTGCTGTTCGTCAAGCTGGACCACTTTTAAACTTCCTGCGAGACGAATTCGATTTGCACATGAACTCAGATCGAAATATATCTACTACGAAATATGGGACGACAATTGTGCAGTTTTTCGACAGTATATGTACAGCCAGACGTATGTGAAGTTATCTCAGAATTCTATCCCAGAATTTTTTTTTAATCAGGCAACACTAACAGCAATAACCAATTTGCTCTTGTGTGAAGTTATCCCAGCCCAGGTTTTGATTCATTTCCTTCAAATATACTATATTTTTGAAGTTACCCCAGCCCAGAATTTTTATAAATTTTAATGAAAAAATGAAAAATTATCAAATTTATTAAATTGGATTTCTTTTTCATTTAACAAAAAAAATTAAAATCTAACGTATACAAAAATTGTAAAATTTTTAATTGCATAAAGTAATGGAAAATTTCAGACAATGTAAGAAATAAATTGTTCCGTGGCAAGTAAATGGGGAATTTCATTGATTTTTATACATATAATTTTTCGTCCCGCTCGATAAATTTAAAATTATTTCACCAAAACTAAAAATGTCTCGGATCAGGGCTACATGATTTTGAAATGTATACACCAGTAGCTAAATTTAGGCTAAATTGGGAAACTTGCCATGGAACGATTTTTTTCCAATTTTATTTAAATTTAGCTGCTGGCTGTATACATTTCAAAATCATGTAGCCCTGATCCGAGACAGTTTTAGTTTTGGCGAAATAATTTTAAATTTATCGAGCGGGACGAAAAAATATATGTATAAAAATCAATGAAATTCCCAGCCCAGAGTTCATTTTCGGAAACTTGCCACGGAACGATTTTTTTCAAATTTAGCTTAAATTTACTTGTCATTTACTTACCACGGAACAATTTATTTTTTACATTGCCTGAAACTTTAGATTACTTTATGCAATTAAAAATTATACAGTTTTTGTATACGTTAGATTTTAATTTTTTTTGTTAAATGAAAAAGAAATCCAATTTAATAAATTTAATAAATTTTCATTTTTTCATTAAAATTTATAAAAATTCTGGGCTGGGGTAACTTCACACAAGAGCAAATTGGTTATTGCTATGTTAGTGTTGCCTGATTAAAAAAAAATTCTGGGATAGAATTCTGGGATAACTTCACATACGCTACACATGTACCTTATTTTAGCTAATTTAACGATAATAAACAAATGAAAAACTCCTCTGGTTAGTAAATTTGCATTCCTTTTTCCTTCAAAGTAAACTGCACACACGAACTATGTTTACACATCTCCTTAAGAGTACTAAAGACTCGTTCTCATTATTCAAGTTACTTGATTTCAAGTAACTTGAATCTACTTGACTAATATGAACGTGATATTTTACTTGAATTCAAATTAATTTTACTTTACTTCAAGTATCAAGTAAAGTAGAGAGCCTTTCAACTTTTGTATTCAAGTTGAGCCGTCTGAGATGAGCTTCATTATACAATTTAGCAGTGTAGAAAATACTTTATAAAAAAAAGTGAGGTTAAAATTTTTGATATCTACAAAAATGAAGTAGAGTTGTGCAGAAATTATATTTTTTTTTAAATTTACCAATCCTTTGAAGTTTTGTGGAATTATCACGACCGAAATTAAAATGAACGAGAACAGACTAAAATCGGATGTGGATGATGTTCGCAAAAAAAATAAAAACTATTAAAACCGTATACAGTCAGGAATTACGGAAAATTGAGCAAAGTAAACAAAGTGGTGTGTCACCTGACGAAATATATAAACTAAAACTAAGCTGGTTTGGACTGGCAGATAATTTTTTACGAAGCGTAACCGCTTCTAGAAAAGCAATATCCAACTTGTTAAGTTATAGTACTATTTATTTTCAAAAAAATATTTTTTAAATTGTACCCCCACTAAAAGAAACTAGATTGGTAGTTAATTATTTCTGCGCCAATCATTTTTAATTGCCATGGTACTGAACTGACTCCTGTGAAATAATCCGCACAAGAATCTCTTAATTTTCCAGCATCCTGGAAGGAATTTTCCAGCATCCTAAGGATTCTACTGGTAAATATGCAGTTTCAGTTCTGGTTCTAAGCCAATTATGCAAAGAACAGCTTGCTACTAAATCTACTGTCTCTGGTAATAGTGAACTTGGTCTTACAAATACATACTCTAAAATCTAAAGCACGTTGACTTTCTCTGGATTCTCTGTTCAACCATACAAAGGAAGTTTTCAAAATTATCTTCTGACATTTTTAGGAAATTTTTGTATGCTATATTCTCTGAAGCCAACTGTTTTAGGAGAGTTGCTGAGGCCATATGGACCATTAACGTTTATGTTTAATTAAAAACGCATTTGCAATTTTTAATAATTCAATCGTAATTTCAGTTTTTATTATTGAAATTCCAGTACGCACCAACTCATTCGATGACATTTTAAACAACTACTTGACTAAATTAACTTGAATATATATGAACGCAAACTTGAGTTCAAGTTACTTGAATTCAAGTACTTGAAATCAAGTAACTTGACTAATGAGAACGAGCTTTAATGGACTCCCCCATGAACTCTCCCATGAAGTTTTGGCACGGCATACTTTATGAAAATAAAAATAAACATACAAAGTTATACCTAGCAAGTTTATTTTTGTTGCCGGCAGATCCTCTTCTAGTGACATCTGACGGAATATTTTGGAACTAGAGCGAAAGGTGATAGAATTCTCAACAAACTAGTTTTAATATAACATAAACTTCAAAGATGACTATAATTCGACTGGATATTATGTAAAATATTTAATTAGTTCACAATTAATCTAATAAATAATAAAAATGGAATAAGGCTTTTTCACGTATAAACAAATATCACCTTTCGATCGCATATGAAGTAGCGGTAACTAAGCGGTGATTAAAAGGCCAATACACTTATTTTTCACATACTGTAAAGTAAATTGCGTTATCTTTTACCAAATCTAATAACTATCGGAAAATTGACAGTGTGCTCTACCATTTTCCATATCTGTTAAAAAGAACAATTTAACGGAAGAATGAATAATAATAATATAAATTTAATTCAACCACTAAGGCTGTGGTAAGGTAACTTAAAGTAAAAGTCAATTTTAAGTAAATTTTTTGGTATTTTTTTTTCGTTACATAATTCTATTTAAAAAGTTACAAAATCTATAACAAATAGAAATGCACAATGTGAACGTATAATTGAAAAAAACTGAAATAAAAATTGAAAAAAACTGTTCTATTGCTTCGAAATCTATGAAATGAGAGCCCACGGAGAATTTTTTATGATATTAATGCAAATTGGAATTTGAAATAGTAGGGACTAACGGCTTTACTAACTCTCATGGGCTCGCGGGAGCTAATTTAGCCCCTCATGAAGCTTAACCCTCTGATGGGAAATAAATGAAACTACTTGGATATAGGGGATGATCGACAAACATTTCGTAACAATTGGACAAGCGGTTTTTTGTCGTGTAAACGAATTTAAAAAATTAAAATTTCGGACATTTTCCGATTTCGGACTTTAACCGTAACATATATAAAACGAAAGAACGAAATAAAATATAATACAAAATAAACATACATATAGCATATAAATAATTAAATGATTGAAGTCTTGAGAATCTCTTCCATTATGAATTTAAATCCAGCCATTTATTAAAAACAAATATCTTAACAGCTAATTTGAAATAGTCAATGCGCGTTTCTTGTTTAACTTTAAAAAAAAAAAACTAAGCCTCTATGAGATATATTTTTCGATTCCATTAATTAATTAATATTTCAATTTTTCTTCACCAACACCAAAATGCACAACGTTCACTCTTTCGCCATCTTTCTCAATTCAATTATTTTTCAAAAACTGTATGGCTATCTGTCCTAAAACCGGTTTTTACCGTAATAAACCATTTACTTTAAGTTTGGCACACACCCTTAGAATGAAAATTTTATCATAAAAATGATTGTGATTTGTCCTGAAATTTTAGATATTTACAAATTGAATCAGTTTATCGATGAGTTGGTTTATACACTTGGGTGCAAAAAATTGCACATTGCTCAATTCTCCACAAAAGTTCAAAAATATCTAAAAAAAAATCCAAAATTTGTTTAATTTTTTTTAATGCAGATTCTAAGTCTATTTCTATACCTATCTAGTGGTACCTTTTTTTGTACTTGTACCATGGCAACAAAGTGATTTTTTGTCAAATGCATATAGCAGGCTTTCGAATAAAAAATTCTAAAAATAATTCCACAAGCTCAATACAATGCCATGAAATATCTCGCTCGGAATTGTGATCATTCACATATCGACGTTTAGCCTGAACGATCCTCTATTGTTTACGTCTTCAACCGGAGCAAAGAAATGGATACCACACCAGAGGTAGCCGCACAAGTGGTTGCACTAATTTATGCGGGGCATCACCAAAGTGAAGTGGCTCTACAACTAAATTTGAGCCGATTCTGCGTTCGTCGAGTGTGAAAAAGATATCAGGAAACTGGTGGCTTCAGACAGCGATAAGATTCTGGCCCACCTCGTGCTACAGCACAGCGTGATGACCGCTTTCTTATGAAAACTTCGTTACGAAATCGCCGTATGAATGCGGTTCAACTAGAACGATGGCTTCAAGAAGTTCGTGGAATCGGAGTCAGTCGGTGGACAGTTAGAAAACGACTTCGAGAAGTTAATTTGACTGCACAGAGACCAGCAAATGGGCCGAAATTGACTGCAGCCCACCGACGAGCCCGTCGCGAGTTCGCTCGAGAACATTTGAATTAGGCAAAAGAAGAATGGAAAACAGCCCTGTTCTCTGATGAGTGCAGGATGTGTTTATATGACACTGATGGACGCGGAAGAGTATACAGAAGACAAGAAGAGCAATATGCACAATGTTGTATTGAAGAACGTGTCTCGAATGGTGGTGGATCGCGCATGTTCTGGGAAGGCATATCATTAGAGGCGAAGACAGATCTTGTATTCATCATAGGGGCCAATACTGGCTGTCCATCACGAGGAATGAATTCTCAACGGTACATTTTTTTTTTAACATCGAAGATGTTTTTGGCGTCGCATTATACAGAGTGTTTTGCAGGTGTTTTATACAGGGTGTTTTGGTTGAGGTGGCCCTATTCCTTGGCCCGCACAGTCCCCAGACCTCACATCCTTCGATTTCTACGTCTGGGGACTTGTTAAGCAATTACTGTTCGCAACAAAAATACCCACATTAGAAATTTTAATTGAAATGGTAAGCGGCGCATTTAAAAAAATGAAAAATTAAATTCAACCTCGCACAACAACCTCGGAGATAAGAAAATGTTGCATGCATACGGAGTGGAGGAGCGCGTTTTAAACAAAACCTAATAAATGAAGTTGATTAAAAAATTTTCAATAACTTAAAACGTATATTCTTAAACCTGGCCCGGCGAAATATTATTTCTAATTTTGACCACAAAGTGAATGATTTCTGTAGCATGTAGCATACCGTTGGAAAGGGCATAAATTAGAGAAGTATTTAAAATAAAAGTTATTTCAAAACAATTGCTAGTTTTTTTTTTAAATGCATATAGAAGTTAGACATTTTTTATATTTTTATACATTTTTTAGGATTTGGAAGCCCATAACTCAATTTTCTTAAACCGATGGTATTAAATAATGATTTTTTTAAAATAAAATTACATTGCAGAAAGCAATCGAAGTTATTTCGCGTCTTTACGTCTACAAACAAAAAAGTTATGACCATTTAAAGGTGAAATTTTGGGTAATTTAAAAAAACCTTGAAAATATCATATCTCAGTCACCGTGAGACTTAGGAAATCGGTTCCATGGGATGAAAGCTTCTAAATCACCCCCTCAATCTGCCATAAAACGTGTCTGCCATAAAACCTGCAAAACACCCTGTATAGAAAAATGCAACGAAATTTTGTCCCAAGAATATGCAACGAAATAAAAAAAAATAAAAAAATAAAGTAAATACAAGAGAACCAAAACACGCTGGTGCGCCAATTATGTTTTGTGCTCTCTCTATACACCTATTTCTCATTTACGATATCAATTAGTGAGCGTAATATAACGGGTGTTTTTTTTAAGCCTGACAGAACTTGAAATTGTTGAAAATAAAACAAAAAATTTAATTTTTATGAAAAATATACTCTGGCAGATATCAGTGTCAGTATACTCTGGCAAATCATCGTGACTAAACTGACAGTTGAACAACGCTACGAAATTATAAAAATTTACTTTGAAAATCAATCGTCGATACTCGCAATTTATAGAAGACGTCACTGGAGATCATTACCTCACCATGATCAATGATTTTTTGTTTGAAAATATGGATGACATTGATCCGGACGAGATGTGGTTTCAACAGGATGGCACTACGTACCATACGGCGACCGCAACCATTGACTTATTAAAATCAAAAGCTGGCGATAAGTTGATTTCGAGAAATGAACCAGTCAATTGAAGTGTTGGAGGCCAGCATTGTACTTGTTATTCGTGACATACAGCCAGCAGTGCTCGAAAAAGTGGCCCAGAATACGCTTCGTCAAGAACAGCCACGGTGTCCATATGGCTGAAATCATTTTCATCTTTCCCGGTCCAAGTGCCGAAGCTTAACCACTGCACTACTTGTACATTGAGGAAGTATTCGAGGAGTACGTCATACCTTTTGCCGGTTCATTGGTGATCATTTTCTGTTTATGCAGGATAATGCGAGACTGCATACGGCTGATGTAGTATACCGGTACCTTCAAGAGGTGGTTGTGCCTGTTATGGAGTGGCCAGCTCGAAGCCCGGACCTCAATCCCATAGAACATTTATGGGACGATTTGAAAAGAAGAGTTCGAGCCAGAGATGTTGCTCCAACGAGTCTCCAGGAGCTGTAACAGGCGATCGTAGAGGAATGGGAGGCGATACCTCAAGATTTTTTGTAAGCTTTGTTGAAATCAATGCAGCATCAAATAGAAGCTTTCATTTTTACCCCTAATTTTCATGCTGACAAATCCACAAAAACGTGTACCTCAGATGTTTACCCCCAAACATAAGTTTGATGGCACGTATAAATACCAAAAAGGTACCATTGGATAGGTATTGAAATAAACTTTGAATCTGCATTAAAAAAATTAAACAAATATTGGATTTTTTTTTTTGGATATTTTTGAACTTTTTTGGAAAATTGAGCAATTTTTTTGCACCCATGTGTATATTCACAGCGTTTACTTAGCAATTATCTAGCATGGGGAATTGGCCACGAACGGAAGCTATAAAAATTATTGTAAAAACGGTTGATAATACAGTTGTAGTCAAAGATAAACAAGAGGAGAAAGAGGAACTGCCGAAAAGGTTTGATTTAAAGGACTCATCAGTTTCAACGAATGGTGTGGTCACAGCCAAGGCGCAACCAAAAGTACAGGCGATTAATTTAAACAAGCAGAGCGATTCAAATTTAACAAACCAGACCCGCACGTCATTCAATGAACTCAAATCAAAGTAGCCAAAAGTGGCAAGAGTAAAAGTGTCTGAATAATTTATAATAAATCATAAAAGTCATTCCAATTAAAGTTTAGGTTACTGTATTGTAATTTTTTGTGAACATGTTGAGTTTTATTAAAATAGAACATGATCGGTTTTGTCTGGGATTTCTTTTTGTTTTTTCATGAAGAATTTTAACTTTCTTGGGCGTATCCATCCTCGATGATAAATTATCCTTTTTAGATTATCGTTCTATCATTTCATTAGAACTGCAACTACTCCATTAAATACACCTAACATTTTTTTTATTTATTTATCTTCTTTTCTTGAATACATTTCACATAAATTATTACATTTAAAGATTTAATTAAAAACCAAAACAAGATCCAATTATAAATATTTAAGATTTTACTGTATCATAAATATTCAATTAAATAATAATAATTAAAAATTAGTGGTCATATTACAGTAATATGACCACAAATTTTTAACAACTGTTGTAATCTTTTATCCTAAATTCGATTGTTGTTGATGTTGTTTACTTTTATTATACCGGATTTGTATATTCAAGAAGAGAATTAGATAATATATGTGATCACAAAGGATCAAAGTGATATCGATATCACCCCGTAGCATATTAAATTGAAGAGAAGCAGTGGGGAAGATGCTACACATTTCTACAATATACAATTTCAATCGTATTTATCAATATAAACGAAAAATAAACATAAATTTTAACAGATAAAAATAATCAAAGTGAGAAATTCAATATCATCTATTTCCTTAAGCCGTGTATTTCCTTACACGTTTCAAAAAGGATGAACGATCTGGAATTTGTTTTAAACTCTTAGGTAGCTGATTATAAATTTTAGGTGCCACAGAGGTAAAAAATCGTTTCAAATGTTCTTTTCTCGTTTTTCTTTTTGATCCAAATCAAGGTGATGTATGGTGATGTAGATGAGACTCACTTCCATTTCAACCAAGCATGGTCCAATGAGATTGGCATTTGCGACAGTCAATTCATCTGCATTAATTATTACTTTGATCTCACACAATTGCAGAACGAAAGCACACATTCAGCATCGACAATATTGTTTTTGAAAAATAACGACAACGCTAAATTGTAATTAGTTAAAAAAAATTCCGCTACACATACATATGTTAGAAAAAAATATAAACTTTTAATTTTTTTTTTCCGAATAAGTTCTATTCAAATGTAGCTAGATGTTCCATCAGGTTTTAACATTAAGAAATTTTATGTTTTGTTATTTCAAAAACGCGGAAATCGTGAAAAACTGCGTTAGACGTCTCTATTTTGAATCGAATTTGTTGAGTCACTCCCAAAGTTTCAGAGAGCTCCCCTTGAGTTTGGCATGAATCATGGCCCAATAACGCCTCCAACTCAATGGCTTCAAACTTTAGTGGTCTTATTGAGTTTCAACTTTAAACTGTTGGTACATTTGAATAGCATGTCAACTTGTTTTCGGTTTTGGGGATCTCGCAAAAGCGTTTGATTCTGTTCAACAGATTATGAACCGGATTCCGACGGTTCCGATTTGGATGACCCATATGCAAATGATGAACTGCTTCAAGGCATTCATTTTGTAGAATTTGTTCAGAATATGGATGGCAGTGCTAACGAAGAATAGTCAGTGAGATAGCCACAAGCAGAAACCGTGGCCAAACATACACGGGTCAAGGCAAAAACGACAAAACAATTTTATAGTTGATGCCCTCTGCTTCGGAAAAACAAGAACTAAAGAAATAAAAAGGCAGAAATTGGACTCCAATCCGTGTAGCCCTGAGACATTTACTGAAAAGCATTAAGCCTTCAAGCGTCTTTTTTCAACCGCCACTGATGAATGTATTGTTTTGGATACAAATAGAAAAGCCAAAAGGACGTATGTAGGGAATCAACGAGCACAAAATTTACGCATTTATCGGCATACTGCTTTACGCTCTCTTCAAAATGAATTTAAATTTGCCTTTCGTTTCATTCAAAGGACTGACGCTTGATGAGCAGTTGGTGACTTCCAGAAATAGATGCAGCTTTCGCTAATACATAGATGCGCTTGTAGATGTGAAAACAAATTATCCGGTATCAGCAGGGATTTTTTTCGATACCCAACAAAACGATGAAAGATTCACTAGAATTCAACACGCCTTAGTAATGCGCCATCTTTTTTACAAGTTATCTATTGGGAAAAGATTTGGGGGTCCGCAATACAACACGAATTAGTACACTTAGATCAAATAAACGCAAAATCGGACTGTTCGCATCGGTCGGAGAAGCTAAGAAAAAAGGTCCGTTTGCTTCCGTTTTCTGCTTCTCGGATAGGTGTCGCTTGTGAGCTACACTAGCAATTCCTAAAAAGGACGTGCTTCTAATGTCGACTACAAATACAACCGAGGAGATAAATGAAGGAACAAAAAAACCAATGAACATCCATGATTACAACAAACAAAAGGGTGGCGTCGACACATTCGTCAGATTTTTACAGAAAATAAAAAAATTTCTAAATGAATTTACGCTTTACGCAAACTGGATGGGCTTTAAAAATTAAAATCCATTGCTATGTTCGGGTTTGCGATCTGTGTTTCAAGCGAAAGTTAAACGAACCTGATTCCAACGAAGAATTTTTTGATAAGGATGACGCTCAAACAAGACGATTAAGCCCAATTTGTGCTAATTAGTCCTCACGGGAAAAAATTAGTGCTAATCCAGGAGAAAGGATTTCGCCTGAAAGACGAAACAAAAAAGCCCGATTTCTAGCAAAAAACCAGAAATAGTTAAAGCCTCATTTTAAAACTTTCCGAATGTGACTACACCGACGAAATTTGTACTTATCATAGAAATATAATTTTCATAAATTTTCATAAACATCAATTAGCACAAATTCAGGCACTATATTTTTCGGATGGCAATGATCATTATGTACCGAAATTTGCAATCAGAAGTGCCAAGTTCATTGGTTTCACGAACACTTTTTGTCAGAAAATTGTTCATTCAACAGTTGTTGTTGTTCAATGGAATTGAGCAACGCCTGACAGGAATATGCTATCTGAATTGCTTATTCTTGGATTTTATAATATTTTATTTCTATTTCTTAATTTGTTGCTCTCTCGGTAAATTAGTTTAGTTGTTGGTAAACTTATATATGTAGATGTATTGCAACAACGATTCAACCGTAAATCGACTATCACTTTTAACGAAAAACAACAAAACCATACTAAAATGTAAAAATAGCATCATACCAAATAATGTTCATAATTATAAATAACAATTATAGTAAATTACAAAGTTACCATAAAATTATAATAAAGCATATTTTTAACAAAAATTTTATTTTTTAAAAACAATCATTTATCATCACATAAATCATTCAACATCTTATGTAACCGTTTTCAATTATTTTAGTGCGGAAAATCGATTCAAATCTCGTATTTAGTTGATAACCGGTAAATTATGTAAAATTTGTTCTATATGTAAAAAATACGAGTTGTATAATTCAGTGATTTAGCCTCGAGCAACACTGTCGACTGTGCTTAAAAATTATCAGATTTAAGTTCAGTTACATACTCTTTAGGTATTTATAAAACATATTTAGAGTAATCTTGTTTTCCCACTTAGCGCAGAATAGGGTGTGCCTACGATTTTCTTTATAATAAATTTCTCATATACTTAACCCAGAAACTAATCATCAAAATTCACAACTTTCAATATTTTTCACTTGTAAATTTTTTTGAATTCACTTTTATAATTGTTACGCGTATATACATTTTCTACCCATATTTGTTTTAATTATTAGATTAACAAAATTATCATACAAATACCATAACAAAATAATCTCATCTTTGAAAGTTATACAACAAATTAATTTCTTATACATTGTTAAGCGCAGCTTTTACACAGATGGTTTGAATTTGTAATTACATGCGTCAAAATGTATGCCACGATCTAAAAAAACACAAAATTTTAATTACAAACTCATACATATAAGTATTAAATTAGTTTTAATTAAATTTACCGTTAAACAAATAAAATATTTTGGGTTTTATTCTCACCCATGGGCATTTATTTACCCCTAATTTTGTATTTCTTTTTTACCAATGTGCTACGTAGCAATTTGTCATTTGTCAAATTACGTCGGTAAAAGTTTAGTGTTTACATGTTCGCAGTTCAACTATATTTCGGATGTGACGCTCAACATTTTTAGAAAAGCCCGATAAAATATGTCTCGTTATATATTAATGGCCAATATTTGTAGGAACAGCTGTATTCGAAGGAATTTTACTTTCGATTTGATTTTTTTTTAAATAGGTACCCAGACCCCATTTGAAAACCCCCTAAACAAATTTTCTCGAATTTAGAACGCATCACAATCGATTCTTAGCACTCGAAACACATCTCCCACATTTACATTAAAAGTCGTTCGACCCGAAAATCCCTAAATAAATTTTTCTAAAATTAGGACTCATCGCAATCTATTCCTGGTAGTAAAAAACTCTTATCACCGTAATTTTTATCTGAATCGTTCTAGTACTTATCGAAATGGACTCCAAGCATTTGATTGCTTGGCACTCCCTTCACCAATTTTTATCAGACTTGGGCTGCTCAAGACGTAATTGAAATCTTTAAAAATAATGTGAATCAACATTGTTACTAACAACTAACATTTTCAAATAAAAAACACGATTAGTGCAACAATAGACAGAACACGAAGCAACAAGGTACACATAACAGAACATGGTCCAATATCTAGAAACATATCTCGCAACATGGTGCAAATACAGCGCAACATGATACATTATGAATCATGATGGAATATTACGGATCATGGTGCTACACGACGACCCATTCGATCAACATTGTTCAAGCCAAATAAAAAGTTAAAAGAAGGTCCCAAGCAAACATGACACAACGTAGTAGAACATTACACAACATTCCTTGGCAAGATGCAACAACAAACATCATTGTGTAACATCACGTAACATGGTGCAATATTACAAATCACGCATCAAGGAGCAGCATCATGTAACATGGTGCAACATCATGCAAAATGGTGCAACATCATGTGAAATGGTACAACATTATGGAACATGGAGCAGCATCACACAATATGACGGCCTAAGCGGGGAAATTTTAAATGAATCCAGAAATAAGAACTCCTTGAAATCGTTTCCTTGCGAAACCCTGTCCAGCTAAATTTTATGGAAATGGTCCAAGCCAAATAAAATATTAAAAGAATGGATGGCCTCCTCAAAACTCCTTCACTGTATATCTAAGAGAATCGCCGTCTCAACAAATAGTGGTCCCGCTTAAAAATGAAACAGGTGTAGAGTTTTTCCACAGGTTAAGAGTTTTTCATATTTCTGTGAAACCAGATTTAGGCCACTAAAATTGTTTTCATCTTAGAAACAGGTTATAAACACTTACACATGCAGAATAGAGAGTTCGATAGGTAAAACTGTCGTATACCATCGAGCCCGCTGTATCGCCCACAAGAGATAGGTGAGAACTGGCTACCAAGAGTTTCCAAATAAGAATTATTAATTGAAAAACCAAAGAAGAGTGATATTGCCAAGCGTTTGGGCATACTCAAAACTATTGCAAACATGCGTGGTGTTTGCCTGATACACAGCCACATGCACAAAACAAGGACCTGCAGCTCGATTCTGGTTTTTCCTATAGGAAAAGGAATTAGGAAAAATATTTCCATTGTATTTTTGTCACAAAAATGTTTTTTCTGGCATACTATGGTAAACAGTTAGTGTAAATTTTTTCGAAAACAAAATTAAATTGGGAATATTTTTTCTATCCTATTTCGATGCGGAAAAAATATTTCCTAAATTATAAAATTTTAGATCAAACATGATTTCTCAGTAGGCCAGAAATTGATATTTTTGACAAAAATACTATGAAAATATTTTTCTTAATTCCTTTTCCTATTAGTCGAGGCAATGAAGCACTAAAAACGCGAAAGATAGGAAAATTTTTAGGACAGCACGTAGAGAGTTGCGGTTTTTTGAATTCGGTGGCAAAAACGATTTAGATCATTCCTACTTAGGTTCTACCTTGTAGAAATCTCTGAGTGCATTGCTGCAGCAAAAAATGCAGCCAAAAAATGCACTTTTTGGGAGGCCTTTCCGCCAATTTTATAACTTCGTAAAAAGAGGCAAAACCGGCTCAATTTGGCTACTCGGGGGTTTTTGGGGTCGCTGATCACGATTTTGATGTTCAAATCGCATTCAAAAAAAAAATCCATTCTTTTGTTTTCGAATATCACATACACACATAAATATTTTACCCTAGCTTTATTTACTTTAGTTTATTTTTTTGATATTTTTGGAGCGTTCACGTTGCCACGAAAAATATTTATAACAAATAGTTCTGTGTGTGATCTGTGTGTGATCTGTGAGTGATATTTTCTTGTGCGTATAAAGTGAATGCTTATTTATTTATATATGTACATGTATAAATATATTAGCCAAGGGTAATTTCCAGGACTCCGAATCTGTTGATTAAAGAGGGAATTTATGAGTGTGGGCCTCAGCATAGAACCATGGTGAGTTCCTCATAAGTTTGGTAACTGAGTGTAATTTTGCGTCACATCATGAGATAATTTAACATTTATGACTTGCGATCTTTCCAGAACAAATATCAGTAAACGACAAATATAAACGGAAAATATCCAGTATCCAGGTACAAGAGGATTTGGCTTTACTATTACAAACCTATATGAAAGGACAATATCCATTTCTTATTTCAAATAAAAGCAACAAACCGATTTCATTCGTAAGTAGAGTTTTTTGAATATTACTAGGGGGTAACCTAGAGGATTGTCATATCTCAGGGGCGTATGAACGAAAAGGGGGTGTAGGTAAAGAATGCCCAGTGTGCAGTGTGGGGATCAATACTTTCTTTTCTCATGCAAGAATTAATAAATTTTCGCGGGGTTCTTCATAAAGTCATTACTTTTCTTTGTCTATTCATGATTTTTTTGAATATTTAACTTATATATAATTGAAAATCCAGGATCATGGCTGATAGGGAGACGTGCGTGTTTTGCAAATACTTGGAAGATTGGCGGAATCATTCCTTCGAGAATTCGATTACGAATGTGACGGCTAGGGGCATCGCTACCATAGTCGAAGTTTCACGCAGAATACGGAAAGATGATTTCCATGATATTATTGAAAGTTGTGAGTCCATCAAAGTGCACGAAAAGTGCCGTTGCAGATATATTAGGCCTGGAAGTACACCAGAAGCCAAACACAAAAGATTGAGAGTAGACAACAATTCTCATGATGTTGAACCAGTGGAAGTTGAGGCTGACTTAGGCCTTCCGGAAAAGTGTGTCATATGTGCCAAAAACATTTATCCGGGAACTCCTTCCTCATCTTCTACTAGCGAAGATACAAGACAAAAAGTTATCAAATATCTACAACAAATCAAAGACTCATCAACTATGGAATTATCTGTGCGTGATCAAATTTTAGATTCTTGATTCTTGAACCCTGAAGATTCAGATGAAAATTTGACACCTATAAAGTACCACAGAACTTGTTTTAAGAGGTATGTATGTAAGCAAAAATCATATGAAAGGCTCTTTCTTGAAAGAATTGAAGAGTCTATGGAGCAGATATTCAATCACATGGGCAAAAATCCAAACAAAGAGTTCCACACTGTTGATTTTCAAAAGCTTTTGCAAGAAAAAGATATGATTATACCGACGGATAAGACTATTTGGAGCAGAATAAAATATCATTTTAAACAAGATATTGTTTGTGGGGGTAAACGAGGTGCAGGGACATACTGCTGTTCAAAAGATCAGGCATTCAACGTTCTACAGCAAAACCATCAACAATGCGCCGATGACGAGGATAAAGATTTTGAACTTCTTGATAAAGTTGCGAAAATTCTTGTAGGGGACATTCGCGGGTATCAATCGAATTGGGAGACGTATCCTGCAAGTGATCGCATGATGGAAAAAGCTAAAATAATTCCAGAGAAACTAAAATATTTCCTAGAAAACCTTTTCTCAATCAGTATAGAAAAACACATGAAGGCCATGAGTCAGAAATTTTTTCAATTGCTCATGCCATAAGGTGCGCGACATTGCCCCGCAAAATATTGTCTTCACTACAGGTCGCTTTCGGGGTGACTTTACATCGGAAGTTTGGTTCCAGAGAATTGGTGAAGATGTGCCACGCCATGGGATTCTGTTGCTCTTATGCCGAGGTTCGTAATTATGAAATATCAGCTACTATGCAGGGACAAATATACGTCAAAGAGAATGCTTTCGTTCAATTTGTTCACGATAACGCGGACTGGAACGTTGAGACTTTGGATGGAAAAGGGACATTTCATTACGTCAAGTATATTTTGAACCATTACGGCCAACGCGTGATAGTTATTTTTGATGGTTACCAAGTAGTCAGTACCAAAGAATCTGAAAGAAACCGCCGTGGTAATCAGGGAAGTTCAGCAGATGTCTGTTTTACTGAAAATATGGCCTTAGAAATCCAACAGGATAAATTTTTACAAAATAAAAATAATAAAAATAACATTATAAAAATGCTCCGGGCTAAACTAACCACAGCTGGGATAGTTTCTGAGCGATGTGCAGCGGACGCTGATCGTACAATTGTAACGACAGCTTTGCAAAAATCCAGAGACTCATCGACAAAGGTAGTCATTGTCAGCGAAGACATAGACATTGACGTATTATTGACCGCACTCTGCCCGGCAGATAATGAAATATTTCTACAAAAACCCCCAAAGGTCAATAAACCTGAAGAAATATACTCTTCAAGCAGCTTATCTCATATTCCTGTTGTTGCAAAAAATATTTTGTTGCTCCACGCGATAACGGGATGCGATACAGTATCTGCAACATATTACCAAGGGAAAATAAAATTCTTCAAGACTTTCCAGAAATTCCCAGACCTTGAAGTTCATGCTGCGAAGTTCAAGGAAGCTGGTTTGGCAAGCGAAGAAATTTTTGAGAATGAGGCGCAGCTAATCCTGGCAATGTACGGTGCTCCACCTGCATTCAGGAAGCCGAATGTTCCTGAGGAGGACAAGCCCAAGTGGGACCAGTTAATAGAGAAATATCGATTCAAAATGTATGCAAAAAACGCTGTGAGGGGGAAAGTTAATTTATCTAATATTTTCCCCACAGTAGACGCAATTCAGCAACACTTGAAAAGGATCTATTTTCAAGTGCAAGATTGGTTGCATGGAGATCAGGTGACCATGGACCCAACAGAGTGGGGATGGAGCCATCAAGCTGATACACTGGTCCCTGTCCAAATGACGCAAAAACCTGCGCCCCCAATATTATGGTACTCATATTTTGTGGATTCGCAGGACAGTGTAATCTCATGACCTGCAGTTGTAGGAAGCACGGCCTGCCTTGCAATCTTGCCTGTAAAAATTGTGAAGGCTCAACTTGCACCAATACTGAAAGATATTCAGTCGAAGGCGTAATTGCAGCAGAGAGAGAGTCCTTAGACGAGGAAGATGCACTACTGACGAATGGGTCAGTGGATGACGAAGAAAATGAACAGATTAACGATGTGTCACTTGATGCAGAATTTGATATTTAGTTACGGTCTTGAAAATCGAAGTAGAAGATTAAGAGATGAGGTTGAGTCACGGGTGGATTATACTTGATTTGAGTTCAATAAAAAGTTTCGAAATGTCAATTACATGAACATGGACTTGGTATTCATCCTCTTCCTTTCCTCCTTCTTTATTTACAGGGAGATAAATCAACGACCCAAAAAACCTCTATGAGGAATTTCAGTTTGTCTTGTTGGATGCTGTCAGGGGAAGCCATAGAGATGACGTCCGGAATGAGGTTACACTCCAGGTGCCGGTAGGGTGTTCACCGATGCCATATTCGAATTCAGTGACCGAAAAGACCCCCGTAACGATTTTCAGTTTGTCTGATTCCATTCTGTAAGGAAAAGCCAGGAAGATGACGTCCAGGGCCAGGTCAGGTGCACCAGGTGCCCGTGGGGTCTTCACCGACGTCATAGCTGGGTTCAGCGCCCCAAAAAACCCCCCGTAACGATTTTCAATTTGTCTTGTTCTTTTCTGTAAGGAAAAGCCACGAGATGACGTTCAGAGCCAGGTCAGGCGCACCAGGTCCGTGGCGTCTTCGCCGATACCATATCTGGGTTCAGCGACCCAAAAAAACCCCAGATACCGAATTTCTGCCCTTCGGCGCACGAAATTCCTGAAGTGTTCCACGGAGATGAGGTTCATCGGCGTTCCTGACCCCCAGTTGTCCGGAACGTTGTTTTGAACATCATATTCGTGATCAGCGAACACAAAAACCCCCGAGTAGCCAAATTGAGCCGGTTTTGCCTCTTTTTTACGAAGTTATAAAATTGGCGGAAAGGCCTACCAAAAAGTGCATTTTTTGGCTGCCTTTGTGGCTGCAGCAACGCACTCAGAGGTTTCTACAAGGTAGAACCTATGTAGGAATGATCTAAATCGTTTTTGCCACGGAATGCAAAAAACCGCAACTCTCTACGTGCTGTCCTAAAAATTTTCCTATCTTTTTGCTTCATTGCCTCGACTATATAGGAACAACCAGAATCGAGCTGCTGAAGTAGAATATGAAATGCACTAATTTTGGGGAAAATCATTGCAAAGGATGCATTGTGTGTGAGGTGTTAAAGAAAAAAAATGAGACCAATGCAACGAATAGAACAACGAGCGATCAACCAAATAAGAAAAAAAAACTCAACAATTGAAAAATTATTTATGCAAATGTGAATTTGTAAAATGATCAATCCTCTCAACGAATCAATGAAAAAAATTATGCAACTTAAGGAAACAAATATGGGTAAGTATTTGACAACAAGTTGAATAAATCAGGCGAGATTTGTGAATCGGCATCGAAATTTGATAGGATTTCCGGATTGGCACCGTGCATCAAATATTCATTTTTATTTGTTCATCAGTGGAGTGTAGCATATGTTTCATCCCAAGACTGATCTTCTATAAACACGTTCGTCGAACTCCGGTTTACTCCACATCAGAAATATTAAGAACCATTTTGAACAATCATCTTGATCTGGATTTTTAGTAACGGACTCCGCGCCTGGGCAAGCCGATCTCATTGCCAACACCAAACGATTTCAAAAATTTTTTAATCTTAAGACTAAATAAGATGGGTAAGACGTGCCGGCCATTTGGCTCAACCGCAAAAAAGACATTTAAAGAAATCATTCTACATTTGAAATAATCCCTAAGCCTTTTTGCTCGGCTTAGGGATTATTTCAAATGTAGAATAGCCCAAATTAGAAGAACTGCAAGTCTCATATTACTAGGTTCATTATGCAGTTGTCCTGCATTCCCAAGCTGTTTCAGAGTATCGTATATGATACGAAGAAGCCGATAGATAAGAACACACTTAGTTGGATTCACATCTTTCGCTCGTAACACCATGGAGGAGGAGAAGGAGGTACGAGTCATTACAATACAAACTAAAAGCCATTGCCTTTTCAGTAGAGTTTCTGCTCTCTCCCCTCTTATTGTCATACGTACGCCGACAAAATGCAAGCTTAAAAATAATAAACGCTTACCCTTACACCGACCATTTGCAAGCCGATTCAAACCACTTTGCAATTTGGTGCTCAAAGAATCAACTCAAACTGTACGTGGATGTGATTAGAAGAACATCGGAACTTGGATGTCATCTGTGCAAGGAAACGATATTTTATAGAGCATATTGGTAATATGACTAACAGAGCAAACTCCGCGTTTGGCTTCGTTAAGCGCTGGTCTAAGGAATTTCTTGGTTCATCTATGACGAAGAGCACCTACGTTACCATAGTTCGACCTTTGCTCGGGTATGCCAGTCAGATTCCTTCGTTCTGCCTCGTTCTGCCTCCGTGTCAAACTCAAAAGGAACTTGCAGAATAGTTAGGAGTTACTCACAAAGCAATATCACCTCGATTACATGCAATCGGAAAAATATAGAAGGAAGGGGAAAGAATTCCTCATAAACTGACCGAAGAAAAAAAAACCTAAGAGTTGACAACTGCATGAATTTGCTTTCTCGGTACAAAAAATTAGAATTTTTTGCACAAAATTATTATGGGTGATGAACAGTGGATTTTGTACGATGATCCTAAACGCATAAAATCATGGGTTGATCCAGGCTAGCCATCATCATCAGTTTTAAAAATGCATATTCTGTTTATAAACATTATAGTGGCCATTTTTCTTCAGATTCCCTTCAAAATTGGCATTTGTATTTTGTATTGGTAATATACACAGTCGCACATTTCGTGAAATGGTCAAAATAATCGACCTACAGACAAATGGTAGTGTTTGTGATGTTAAGAATCCAAGCCGTCAGAAACGTAAACGTACTGCTGAAAATATCGATGCTGTGAACGAAAGTGTGGATGAAAATTGAGAACAATCAATTAGACGTCGTTCTCAAGAACTTGGATTTTGTTATGGCAGCACATGGAATATTCCTCATAAAGATTTGAGAATGCAGAATGGGCTTTAGAGCAACTGAGAAACAGATCCATTATTTCATGGCATGGAAAATCATCTTCAACCCCACAAGCTGATCATGAATATATAGGGTGTGTTCAAATTTGAGATATCTTTTTAAATATTCCGCCATTTTTTTTTTGTACTAGATTATCATATATGTTATTTGACAGAAGACAAGTACAAACATGCCGGTTAGTAAAAATGGAGAGTTATACGATTGAACAACGTGTTTTTCATTATTAAAACTTGTTTTAAATATGGTGAAAGCTATTCAGAAGTTGAAAGAAAATTTCGTTCAAAATCAGTGTTGTGCGTCTACGCGTATTTCGAAATTATCGACATGTCGGTGTCGAAAATAGTGTCTACAATTGATTTGTGCGTAGACAATGTCGCGTATGTAGACAGTTTGTAGACAATGTACAATATTTATTTTTTTGTTTTTTCCCATTGAGTTCTTCAGTATGAGGTTAGATTCCTATAGTTTACCAGTCCAAAACGGTGTTTTCCGAATTTTTAATTCATTTTTACAAAACAAGTGGTTCAAATTAATACATTTAAATTGGTTTAAGATTGGTTCATTTCTTTCCGAAAACATATTCGAAAATAAACTTTTGATTTTTTGAAATGTTAAAATTGTCAACTGCCCCCAGTAATTGAAATTAAAATTGGTGTGAACAATTTTTGGTTGTATTTTATAACTAAAATTTATTAAAAAATATCAACTTGGCCTTTAAATAAATCTGTCGGCTTACAGCGAGTTCATGCGACGGATAAAAATCTCGGATTTTACTATCCCATCGTTTTAACCAATTACATCACGTAAATTATACAACGGGCACGCCTCTTTTCATATAAAAAAGTTGAAAATATTGAAAAAAAATCTGGGATAGAAAAATCCGAGATTTTTATTCGTCGTATGAACTCGCAGTTAGATCTGTTTTTTTTTTGTCCAATACTCCAAATGTTTCAGTTTTAATAGGAGTAGCGCGACTTCTGCCAATTACTTACTTTCGATGCGAGCATCTGCACGCGGTACTACACGAAATTTTCTGCACTATGAATAATAATTTGATTAAATCCAACGATTGTGTACTTTCAAGCTGAAATGATCACCGATGAAATAATTAAAAGTATCGGGCGATATGCGTTTGCGGCTACCGCGACAATTTCTTCAAACCATTTGTACATTTCACTGTCCACGATCAATTATGATATTAAAATGAGTGCATTGCCTAAGCTTTGAATTTCCAGACTACCCAAAATATTGTAAAGTGCAGTCTACCGATTCGAATGATCGTATTCCCGTTCTTATAATTAAATTATTTGTTTTTACAAATACAAGAGCAATAAAATTCAGCTTTACGCTTTAACCACAGAAATCCCCAAATATTTATGTACTCAGGACTACTTGTGTGGTTTTGCCAGATTAGAATATAGTTTTGCGTGACAGAATATACAAGGTATGATTTTTTAAATTTCGGTGAGATTCATTTTGTTCTAGCCTAGTCAGCTGAGATTTACATTTAACTGAGAGATTCGCATTTTCCTTTTTCTTCACTTAAGTTATATTGCTTGTAATATCACACAAGCCTTTGGTCAAACTTTCGCGGTAAATACGATTAGATGATTTTATGCTTCATTATGTGGTTCTGGTATTTGTCATTGTAGTACATTAACAGTTCAACATCTCTGCGTCTGGTTTATAAACTCAATTGTTCAAAATTCTACTAAAACAGCTAAAGCAAACAAGAAATTATTATTTTCCGAATATTCCGTTTTCAAAATATTCCGTTTTCCGAGCATAATTAGTTAGAGTGCTTACTCTCTATCTTGAAATGGTTTCATTAACAAAGACGTCATAGAATTTGCTGATTGCTAAGTCAAAAAATAATTTTCGACATTGTCGACATATTTTCTACATTATCTACATTGTTGACGCCATTTTTTAATTCTCTACATACATTGTTTACACGTAGAATATTAATATACTACGCGGTGTAGAAAATACAGTAGAGAAAATGCTCCGAAAAACCGTGCTATTAAGGTAATTTATCGTCGTAGTGTTCGTTTAAGTGAAAATATTGCAGTTGTTAGCAGAAATGTTGCTTAAGGGCCAAGTATATCAATTCGTCGTCGTTCACAGAAAGTAAACCTCGCAAACCAACAACTTTATTCAATATTTTACACAAAGATCTTCGTGTAAAGGAATACAAAATACAGTTATAACACGAATTTAAGCCAAATGACCACGCATTACGACGGTAATCCGTTCATTGGGCCATCGAAAAGAAAGACGAAAATGAGAATTTTTTCAAGCAAATTATCTTCACCGCGATAAATCTCATTTTGAAATTGGCAGCTATGTCTACAAACAAGATACCACAAGATACCTCATATTTGATCACCACTTTCAGGAAAATGAATTCCTGATTCTACGGAACGGGTTCCGGGTTGCATTGAATGCTAACTGATAAAATACCAACCAACAAATAAAATCGCAACCAGAATATTTAGATCTACCATTGAGCGTATACACTATACACATTGACGTAGTTGGCCACTACAGTCGACTAAGAATAATATTTACATCCTCACTATAGTTGATAATTTTATACTACCGCCTGGGCCATTCCATTCGATGGCACACTGCTGCCACGATTGTATAGACTTTTGTCGAGCAATACGTTTCAAGGTCATATTAGAATACCTCTTGAAATAACAACTGACCAAGGCAGCGCATATGAGACAAAATTATGTCTGTAAATCCGTGGCGTAATACGTATACTGACGTGGAAATGCTCGTACGATCGAACGGAGTACTGAGCAACCTTGTCTTATTGGGGAAAAGAGCAGCGATCAAAAAGATTTGAAATGCTCCCCCGCAGTAGAACCAAAGTATAGGGAGGTGCGTAGAAAAAAGAGACAGTGAGACAACAGCTTCATCAGCAACGTCAAGCAACCTTTGCTTGGGCTAGTACAAAAAAATGGAAGAAACGGTATCCCTCTCCCTCGCCATGCCAGTATGTCTCGCCCAGTTGCAGTATGCCTCGGAACCTGGCAAGGGTTCAATGGACGAATCATTATTTAATCTGAAAAACAACTGATATTATATGACCTACGAAATAAGGTGGCCAAATCTCTCAGTTGGACGTAGCACCGTCTAAATAAAGGACAAAACTAGAAAAATTTAATTGTAAAAGTTGTATTTTACTTATACACTGCGGTTCACATGATTAGACCCACTAGCAATTTTACTTTTAAATGAAAATTTTACTGTGTATTCTCAAGAATGTATTTTTATTGAGAAGAGAGAGAAACTGGTATACTCAGTAAAACAGTAATGAATAAAAATTTAGACATAGCAATCTAATTGCACTTTTCTTTGTTTTTGTTTTTTGGAATATAGTTTATTTATATTAAAGGATTAAACGCATTTTATCGGTTCACTTGAACAGACGCATTATAAAATTTAAGTATTTATGAGTAAATTTCGGTGTAAGTTGCTGATCAAGAATTAAAATCGGTAGAAAAATTATTTTAAATACGCAAGAAATGGTAGAGGCACCAACAAAATCAGAACGGCAGATGGGCCTAATACTAGCAAATTAACAGTTCGTAGAGTAATTTTAAGTGCTTCATTTTTAAAATTAACAAAATTTAAAAAAAAACGCCGCTAGACCCTATACGCTAACACATGATTTGGGATGAGAGTTTTTTTTTTAGGTAGTTTAATTATCTTAGTTGGACCAGATGGCTATAACTATTATTTTCATGGCGTTCGCAACGAAGAACAATTTTTTGCCCGCCTTCATGGCAGAACAGGAGGAGTAATGGTATGGGGCGCAATTTCATATTGAGGCGCTATTAAATTGAATTTTCCAGGTTTTATTACCATAGCCACCTTATTCTTCTGATTTAAATATCATCGAAAACATTTGGGGCTGGCTCACTCGCAAAGTTTATCAAGTGGGCAAACAATACAAATCCAACGAAGAGCTGAATACCTACAGGAATTACAGTAAAATTGCAAGTGTGTCTAATCAAGTGAACCGTAGTGTATATTGAATAATTCTGCCCAGTGTTTGATTGCGCAGAACAGACACATCTTATTTTCTAGTAACATATAGATAATCAAATCTAAATCACTTAAACTGTTGGGAAAAATTCGAAAGCTGGTCCTTATTTTTATCTAATTTTGTTGAAGTGCAGATGAAGCATGCTTTAATATGTTTCTATAATGAAATTTTGCAATACAACAATGCGTGTATATCCGTTGTGATTATTTGCCAGTTAGTATATGTACATATGTCAAATATTGACAGCGGTGACTAATTCTACTAAAAGATTAGAAAGTACATAAAATATCATAAAAAGAAGTTTCCATAATTATTAATGTGTCATGTGCGATAACCTGCAATAAATACAATCTATATACATTACGCTACATCCTCCTCCTATATATTGTAAAACCGCACGAATGATTCCAAACCATGCGGTTACTGGTCGAGTAACAAAATTTAATTAAAAAAAAAAAAATTTCACCTAAAAACTATTTTTGTTCAATTTCGGTTAGCGGATGCAATAAATCTGATTTACATGAAATCATCAAAAAAAATTAACCAAATTTGTTGATTTAATATACTTTCACTCGCTGTATATGCCATGCGACACAAAAGAAGATGCTCCCATGTATCTAAAAATGTAACACGTGTGAATGCGCGGAATCTAATTTGTATTTGTTATATTTAGTTAGACAAGCAATGGCAATTTATCATCTCATTCGTATGTAAACCTACGTATACGCAATTCTTTGCGTTTACGACTTTTGGTGGTTATTCTCTTTGTATAGAAAATTAGTTATAAATTTGTTTAGATAAATTTTGTTGCTTAACGAATGCGTTAAGCCGCACTATGACATTTTGTATCACAACAAAAATGTTACCAGCAAGACCTTGACGTACGATAATCTGTTTGTGATGACACCAAAAGTCGCTACTTTTTTGATTTATCATGATAACAACGATTAGTCATGAACACTATGTCACGGCGAGTCATAGGTCCTAAAACCGACCCGCTATATAAATGTGTTGAAGGTACAAGAGCTTAGATGGTCTGGAAATGGGAAATATGACACCACCAATGGTTACACTCTCCATTACAGTGGCCATAAGAATGGAGGGGAATTTGGAGTTAACTTTCTCATCCATCGATGCTTGAAGCAACATATTATTAACTTCCGTCTTATCAATATGCGGATAACTACCATCAAACTCCGCACTAAGAAAGTCGTCGAAAACAAACAAAAGCTTCGTGAAAAATGTTTGGCTCGTAACACTAGAAGCACAGCAGAATATCTTCATGCTAGGAGGCCACGACTAAATACCTTCAGCAAAAGAAGCGCGAGATGCATCGAAAACATCAGCGGAACAAGGAAATTCAAGTGTCTGTTTTGCTAACGCAAGGAGTCTCACTAAAGACTTCCACCCAAGAAGTACTGCCATCAAAGATGGAAATTTAGAGTTGAGAACAAACGTGGCTGATGTTCTCTCAGTATGGCAAACCTACTTCCAAAATCTGTAGTGCAATCGCGCCTTCAGGTGAAGAGATCTTTGTCGAAATCCCACAGTGAAGAAAGTAGACCCAGCTGACGAAGAGCTGCCGGATAGTTGAAAGGTCGACTCATAGGTCCACTGCACAAAAAACGTTGCCGTCTCAAATGTGTAAACAATCGTGGCATAGCTCGTGCCAGATTCGTTCCTCTCACCGAAAACATCATTGGCGACTTTCAATGTGGTTTTTGTCCCAACCGATGAGGCCGCACTCATGTGTCCAGCAATTTGAGATAAACTTTTCAGCGATCACAGTGTTAATGGCGAATTTTGTTAAAACTGCTTAACCGATTTCCACAAGACATTTTTGAAAGGCTGGTATTTTTACTTTAAACGACACTATTTTCATGAAAATTGGTTCAGTACTTTATTTTTATTATGAATTTTGAATAAAAACTCAATCAAAATTGATGATTATGAAAAAAATATTGGAGATATTTAAATTTAAATTACAACAAAAAATTCAAGCAAAACAAAAACAGTTTTATTGGTTAATACTTAGTATTGTTCTCCTTGTGCCTAGAACAGTTCGCTTGCGCGGTTCCCCATTGACCTTATAAAAGTTTTGACAAAGACTTGACGGATTGCACCCCACTCCTCGTCCAACATAATCTTGAGGTCACTGATGTTAGATGGTACCGGATTTATGGCTCAGACCCCTCATTTTAGTATAGAAGATAGAAGATAGAAGAAATAAGATGTATTCTGTTCTAAGATTAGTTTAATAAATATTAATTCGTATACCGCATGCAATAAAACGATAAATCGAAAAAAATCTTTATTTCAGTGTAAGCTAATAGTAAAATTTGATATTAAAGCCTAATAACTTGTGCAGGAGAATTCGTTCGGAAAAAAACTGAATACACATTTGTAGAGCATATTGCCGAAATTCTGCAAATGTAATCTACAATAACGCGATAAATATTACTTGTTATTTTCTTGCATGCGGTGTGCCATCTACTAAATTCTAATTTTATAGAATTTTATAGATTTAATTATTATTAATGATGAGGACACTAATAGAATCGAGCATTTTAATAAAATCTCGGTGCCATCGATTTCTGACCACAACTTAATTCATACGTCTAATAAAATAAAATTGAAAAGATCAAAACATACATATTCTTCTATTCTCGTCTTACTGTAGGAACTAACTCAAGATTTTTTTTGACGTATCTGGAACTAATTCAAGATATTTTTTAAAGATTTTGGAGGGATAAAATCAGGGCTGGAAACCAATTTGTATTTTAGGTTCGTTTGGTTTCTGGTTCCTTTCAATGACAATTTTTGGTTTTGGTTTTGGTTTCGGTTGTATAAATTTTTAAATTTTTATTTTGGGTTTGGTTTTGAAACAAACATTTAATGGTTTTGATTTTCATTCTTGAAAATATTTAAAATAAGAATAAAACTAAAAAATTTAAATAAATAAGTTTTATTCATTAATTCAAATAAAAAAATAAATAAAGTATATGCTTCCTCCAAACATAAAAAAATTCATCAAAAAATAAAATTCTAAAGACATAATAAAAAGTAAAAGTGATAATAATTAATTTTTTTAATCTGCTAGAGTAAACTTCAACGTTAAAAACGCTCGCTCGATCGATGCTTGTGTTGCAAGAAATAGAAAGAAATAGAAAATGTTGGCTATTTCAGACAATTGATTTTTTTTAATTGTATTTGGTTTTTGTTTCGGTTTCGGTTTTAGAAATTATTTATGGTTTTTTAGTTTTTATGGTTTTAGTTTTGGTTTCAATCGGTTTCCAGCCCTGGCTAAAATTCATAAGTAATCTGGACTACTTTTGTGATAGTTTCCTTAATTTTACAAATGTTATACATTCAAATTGCATTCCTATCAAAAAAGTTCTGAATTTCTGCTCTAGTTAATGTGGTAGATGACATCTCTCGCATTCTTAATGAGCCTAGGTCTTTTGCTATAATTGTTCTACTAGATTTTTTTAAAGCTTCTGACTCTATTAATCATAAGCTATTACTGCAGAAATTGAAACTTCATTATAATTTCTCAGATTCGGCAATACGGTTATTGTCGTCATATTTGCCGGGCTGGACTCAATACCTACATTTTGCAGATACGACATCAAGTTGAAGTTTAGTTCTCTTTTTGAATTTTTGATTTGTAAACATTTTTTTGGAAGGTTTTGGTTCTCTACGTTTTCCTCGTTTGCGGTTTTTTTTTTTTTTTTCGTTTACTACGCCTACCCAAGCCTGAGCTATGATTATTACTTTTTCTTTCTCTTCGGTCTGTAACGTTTAAGTCAGGTTATGTGTATAGTTAAAGTAAAAGTAGTGATGGATGGAAATCGCAGGGCTGTGCAGGAAGGCTTTTCTTATGTACTCGTAGATTATGTTAATTTATTTTTATTTCTGCTAAGTTTCTAGCAAAGCACAATTCCGGATTTTTTTGTAACATGGCGGCCTGTACCGTCGAATAACAGGACCCCTCTAGCCGACAATGAGCTACAGTCTAACGTGCTAACCATAATCTTTTTTTACAATTTTTTTTTATCTTAATGACTATTCTTGATTTATCCAATTTACATTTCATTACAAACCTAATCTATATAAAAAAATTTATAATCGAAGATGTTTTTGAGGACGCATTATATAGACAAATGCAACGAAATTTTGTCCCAAGGATATGCAACGAAATAAAACTAAAAACATAAAATAAAACAAGAGAACCAAAACCCGCTGGTGCGCCGAAAATCAATTCTTGGGCTCAAACTTTTTACTTTTTTTTTAGGTCGTTATAAGTACAAGTACTCTAGCCCAAAACAAATCAGTAGGCTTAAGCATTTTTATTTAGGCATTAAGCGAAAATTGAAGCCCCATCTTCGATGTTTTCACTTTTAGCCTTAGGCTCAAACTTGAGATATTTTTGATTGACGATTATCATACCTGTCTCACATTTGAATTTTCATGAATTGAATCACACGTCATACAGTATATGAAAATTCTTCATTGAAATTAATGATAGAATTAACCAATCTTTTGCTTGTTCTTTCATAATATTAGAGACCACTCAAAAGGAATCTCAAAATATAAATTTGAAATCTAAACATTCACACATCAAAGCAGATCCTGACACTGAATTAAACCTGTTAAGCCAGCACACAGCAGAGTAGATAATGCATTGGATCAAATAGAGAAAAGTACAATACATGAGAAGAAAAAGATGTTCTTTCGTATTCTACACTGGAGAAACCGAGCGCAACGATTGTGTAACTCATTTCCGAATTCAGGCGGAATCATGGTAATAATCAACTCCTTCGAGCGGCTTGGAAAATGAACCTTGTGGAGATATCCAGAAAATCGAAAATAGCACCGAACAGGGGGAAAAAAGGCGGACGTTCAAAATCACATACTGCCAAAGGCGAAAATAAGAATGACGCCGATCATGATCAAATTGTACCGGACAGCAGAAAACGAATTCCGATTACGAAGAGGTTTTACAAAAGCGATTTTCGCAACATCTGGATGAAATGTCGAAACAGTTCATGGAAAAGCTGGAAGCATTGTCAAAACAGAATTTTGGGAAGAATAACCAATCAAAAAAGTCAATACAACAAAACAGGAAATCTGAAACCGAGAGTGATTCGAAAAAGTTGGAAATGTCCGATCGAAACCAACATAGTGTTAATTCAAAATACAGGAGGCGGTGCGGACCAACGAAGTGGAAATTGTCATTTTCCGGACGAGAATATAAGCGTAGCGATGAAAATGTCGTAGAATTTGTAATGATGCCATGTGTACCAGGACGATGAAATAAATCTGACAAATGGTGCTATAACTTCATTAGAGGAAATAAGTATGCCACCTGGAAGCAGATGAAGGATTCAATACTATAACGTTTTTGCAGTGCGAAAGGTGATCGAGAAACCAGGAAATACATTCGGAGTCGGACACAATACCCAAAGGAAACTTTTAATGTTTTTCTGACATAAATAGAATGTGCCAATTATCGGTTAATAAATTTGCTGCCTGATAATGAAATTTTGGAACTATTACTGGAGAACATGAATCCCGCATTGAAGAGTGCCACGCAGTTCATTAAAATGGATAATATTGCTACAGTACGTAATTCATGCGATAACTTCAAAAAGTTGTGGGACACATTGGGATTTGACCCTCGAAAGCTTATCGACTCTAGAACTCTAGACGTGCCCCAACTCTCTACACAACGAGAACCCACAACGAGCCAGCAGAATCACGATGTCGACAACAAGTTTGATACAGATGAAGAATTGGATCTGGGCCACCGATTCTCTGCGTGTCAGATGGGGAAAACTCACGATTTCTGTGAAGGATGCGGCTTAGCCACCGTAGACGTAAACAACTGTTCCCGATGTGAAAAGAAACGACTGTGTAACGTGCGTTCCATTGACGCATCAAGTATATAAAACTTAATTTTTTGCACAATGTATATCATTGCTATTATGCCTAAACGACGGCTGTACACAAACTATACCATTTAGATGATCATTACGTCTGCGAGATTTGCAGTTATTTTTATAGCATGCTTTAGGCGAATTAAATGATCGATTATGACTTGCATTTTTTTTGGTGTATGCACCATACACAGTCCACAAAATCGCACGATGTTTTTTTGTTATTGTGTTAGCGGATTTTCCTGCTCAAACGGCATAAACACCAATTGTTTTTTTTTGTTTTTGTTTTTTAGAAAGCGAAAAATTTGTTTTTTGGTCAGTTCAGGTTTGATTGAATAGAAGTGACAAGCTATTGGATAAGTTTAAAAAACAAATAAAAAACACTCTATTCAATTAAAATTTAATAAAATAAATTTTGGGAATGTGTTGTGTATTCCCAGTATCAAATCTAGAGACTAACTTAAATAATTAATGGAACATTAGCTGAGATTGTGTATATAATATAAATAAATAACATAACATCTAAATAATAGAGTGCTATATAAATTGTCGGCACAGTGGATATCAAAAGTTGTGTGTACGTTCGTAATGTGAATAAAACGAAAACTTCATAAATTGTTTGTGCCCAGGTTATTCTCTAAATAAATTGCAGTGATATTACATGAAACTGCGTGCGTTGATAGTGTGTGCGGAAATCGTGCGCGGATAATTAGTTAATTAATTGTGAACTGGCACCTGCATGATTCCATTAAAAACCTAAATTACAGCGGTACCACGACAAAATAATTGATTGTGAACTGGCACTTACATCATTCCATTAAAAACTTAAATTGCAGCGGTAGTTGATAAAATACTAAATGTGCCTTGTTGGAGATTTTTTTTTTTGGACGGCGAATTTTTCATTTTTTTGTCACCCGGAGCCATTTTGCGGAACGCGCTGTTAGCAAGGTCGAGTTCAGAGACGTGTAGCTGCAGGTGATGAGAGCAAGCGGACTGAGGACGTTTTCCGAACGTTTTTTTTTAGCCTGAGTATTCATTTTGTATCATTTCATATTTATTATGTATTAAGTTCTTTCTCCCTTTTAATTAAATTTTTTTGTTGTATTTTTTTTTTAATTATTTGAAAAATTAATCTAGTAGTCTTACTTGAATTGCCTAGCGAGATTTTATTTCTGTTTAAGTTGATTACTCATTGTTGTTGTTTTTTTTTTCTTTATAGCGACAATTCAATTTTCAGTACAGGTGCTGCGCCCCGGATGGAAGGAAAGCGCTTCTCTTCATTCGTGGAATCATGTAATTTTTGGTCTATCGTTATATGCGTTTTTTTTAGTACTGTTTTACTCAGTCAATTTACCAACTAAACAATTTTAAGAATGTTGCTTCTTTTTTTGAATACTTTGTTCTTATTATCGTATAAATTATGATCACAACTTTTGTGATCCTATTGGATTTTCATTTTTTTGTATATATTTTTGTTTCTTTTGTTAGTTAATCATTTTTTTATAATAAATATGAATACCTTGTTGATTATAACTGTGATTTTCTAAAGCATTATGTGCGAGTGAGTGACCATGAGTGACCACGGGGTGATGGGGTGAGGTAAGTGGATAGGAGTCAGTGTGTCTTATTATCTAGCTGCTTTATTTCCCAGCCAGAGCACAACACTCACGATCGCACAATTATCTCCACCACTGAGCTAGCGGCGGAAATTAAGGCGAGCTCTAGCTAATAAAGAAAAAATATATATATATATACGTTATTATTAATTTTTTTTTGTTAACGCTAGCCGATGCTAAAGGCAGGCGTTACACATGTTGCGAAATTTCAAAGCGAACACGACAAACGCTGGGAACTCACGTTCGAAAAAACTAACGCTAAAATTTTTTTTTTTTGTAACAATTTTCTTTATTTATTGAATCTTTCAAACATGAAAATAAAAATAAGTTTTCAAACCTTAATAACTAAGGTAATTATGCAAATCTGCGGGAGCAGAATTTACTTCTTATCAATAAGTAAATTAATAATTTTATAATTTATGTTATTACAACAGCCATCGTTTTCTTCTTCAATCGCGAAGACGTAGGTATATCTTTTAGGTTTCGTGCCAGCAAATTCGGATGAGATACCAGTTTCCCTGCATAGCTGATCCGCATCTTTTGTAATTCGTCTTTGAGAGTTAGGATGTTAAGGTCCTTATGTATATTTTTGTTTTTTACGAACCAGGGTGCTCCTGTAATCATTCTGAGAATGTTTGACTGTGTTCGTTGGATAATGTCGATATTCGAATTTGAGGTTGATTGCCATAATTGACACCCATACGACCAAATCGGTTTAATCATTGTGTTATACAGGAGAAGTTTGTATTCTAGGTCAATAGTTGAATATTTCCCCATCAACCAGTTCCCCATCTTATCAATTTTTAACTTGATATGGTCTCTTTTCATTTCAGTATGTTTTCGCTAAGTTAACCGTCCATCTAGGTGGACGCCTAGATATTTTGCTCCATTTGATTGAAGGATTTGTATTCCGTTCATTGTGACAGGCGGACAAGTAAGCTTATTTAAAGTGAATGTTACGTGGGTCGATTTCTCTTCATTGACCTTTATCTTCCATTTCTTTAGCCATATTTCGATGTCATAAATATGTTGTTGCAGAATTTCGGACGTCGTTTGTGGGTTTTTATGACTACATACGATTGCCGTATCATCTGCGAAAGTAGACGTCAGAGTTTGCGAAGACGTTGGTAGATCTGAAGTAAAAATTAAATATAACGTTGGACCAAGCACACTACCTTGTGGTACTCCAGAATGTTTTTCTCGTTTGATTTAGAGGTGTTGTATTTGACATAATACCTGCGATTTGTCAAATACGACTTCGTGAGTTGGTAAATTTCTGGTAATTTAAGATTAATTTTATGCAGCAGACCCTCGTGCCAAACTTTATCGAATGCTTGGGCAACATCCAAGAATACGGCGGAGCAGTCTTTTTGGCAAATCCTGAAGCGTCTGTTCTCCATGTTAGGGGCGGCTTCTTCTAGTGTCTGTTTCCCATGTTAGGGGCGGCTGTAAAAAAACCTGGCAGTAGGTATAAAATGCTAAGGGATGGAACCCAGAACTAAATTTTCAATGGAGTCAACCAACCAAAACAAAGATACGGTGCAGGGAATCGGATGCCCAGTACCGGCGGCTCTTGGGAGTGAGCAAGCGGGCTCCCAGTCGTCTAGATCTACACTCAGAGAAAAAACCACTTAAAAATAAAAAAATTATTTCGTTTTAAAAAATTTCATTTACGTTTTCCAAGCAACAACGAAATATTTTGATTTACAAATGATCATTATAAAATCGTATTTGTTTTTTTTTAAATTAAAAATAGATTTAAAAACAAATCAACTTTAAATTAGAGATATTATTTTTTATTTTAAATCGGTTAACATATAGAAATGTATTGCTAAGGTTTTTAATTTAAAAATTTAATTTTAATAGTGTTTTCTTTTCTTTTAAATTTAAAATGCAAATTAATGATATGAATACGTTGATCGCATATGAATCTAAATGGAGAAAATTTCAATTCAAATATGTTCAATACAATAAACCACGTTTTCACATGCGGTTTGAAAGAAGTAGAAAATTATGTATTTCCGCTCCTATTCAAGTCAACAAAAGCCAAAGGAGTCATGTTATAATAAATATCTACCACAAAAAGTAGAAAATGAATTCCCCCCTCCATTTTGAACCTCAGGGTCATTATGTAAAATGTACACAACCCTTACAAAATGAGAACCCCCACAAGTTCTTTCTTGGCAGTTTGGTTTCGTACTGATAAAAAGTTGGTCTACACTCTACTCATTAGGTTGAATTGCAACGACCAAACTGTAAAAACTCACATCTTGTTTATACCTAAAGTATAACACAAGAACATATCGATTTAGCGAATTATATCACCGGCTTAAGAAGTTTGAAATTTGTGTAATGTTGTTTTGCACATTTTTGAGGAAACAGCTGTTACTATCAATGTTGACAGATATTTTGAAAAAAATTTACCACCAAAACGAATTGTATATAATTTAAAAATTATAAGCTTTTGTTTGAATGCGATATAATTTGAAACTAAAACGTTTCTAATACATTTATTTTTTTGATATAATAGATTCACATTTAAAAGATTTCGTTTCAATTTAAATAGTTTAATAGGTTGATGAAGCAGTGTTTTTGAATTAAAAATTTTATATTTAATTTTAAATTTCGTTTTTTCTCTGAGTGTAGCGACCGCTTGGCGCAAACTGGCATCGATCGCTATATTACAGTAAAACGGAAAAGGGATAGTCCAAAAACAGAAAACGCACTGATAAGTAAGAAATCAAACGTTGTAAATTTCAAACTACCACTAAACAAACGATTTGAAAAGTTCATCGAAAATGATGCGGAAGAGAGCCAAACTGTAAATGCAAATACGCAAGAACAGGCTATTCGAAAATACAAGCCACTTCCAATCTACTTACGCGAAATCGATACGCACAAGGTGGTGCAAGAACTCAAATCAAGCGTGCTAACAAATGGGAAAACATTTCACGTAACAAATTTACTTCGAGGCAAAATATACGAAGTAAAAATTCAAACGCATGAGGTCAACGACTATAGAGAAGTCATTAATTATTACGATGATCACAACAGAAACTATTATACATACCGATTGAAGTCTTTAAAAGGTCTTTCTGTCGTTATTAAAGGCATCGATATCTATGTTGAAACAACCGAAATGGAACCTGCGCTTGTTGAACATGGATTTAAGATACAGAATGTATATAGGATCATGAACCTCTTGAAGCAACCACAACCAATGGTCAATGTTGAACTGGACCCATCCGAAAGCATTTTGAAAAAGGGAGAAGTTCATCCAATATATAAATTAAAGTACCTCTTACACAGACGCATAACTGTTGAAGGACCAAAGAAAAGGTCCGAACCAATACAATGTTTAAACTGTCAAGAATATGGTCACTCAAGGACATATTGCAAGTTGATATCAGTGTGCGTCGTATATGGGGAGTTACACCAAACCAAAAGTTGCCCAAAACCAAAGAACTCTTCAGCTGAAAGGAAATGCAGCAATTGCGGTGGAAACCACACCGCAAATTACCGAGGATACCCAGTCTACATAAATATTAGTCAATTATCTCGTCCCAGGAGGCAGTATAAAACTACAGCAGATGCGCAGAATAATATACCTCCGCATACGCCAAATGACTCTCGTTCACCCAGAACACCAACCAGCAAACCAACATACGCAAGCGTTCTTCAAGGCGAATCCTCAAATGTTGAACCTACCCTGAATAACTGCATGCAACTGATGATGCAGTTAATAACAACAATGCAAAATATGCTACAAGCAATGCTGCAAAATAAAACTACTATGATCCAGAAACTAGAATGTCTCCGATAAATTATCTGAAGATATGCCACTGGAACGCAAACGGTATAAGCCAACACAAACTCGAATTAGAACATTTCCTATTCCTAGCTAAACATGGAAACTGATCTTATGTTAGTTTCTGAGACCCACTTAACGGATAAAGACAATCTCAGAATTAATGGTTACGAAGTTTATGATACAAAACATCCCTTGGGCAGAAGTCGAGGAGGAACTACTATTATTTTAAAAAAGAGGATTTGCCATTATGTTCTAAATGAATATAGCACTGAGGAAATTTAAGCAACCTCTGTATGTGTGAACCTCGATAAAGAAAGCTTAGTCATCGCTTCAATATATTGCCCTCCAAATAATAACGTTTCGGTAGATATCTACAAAAGACTTTTTGCAACCCTGGGTCAACGTTTTATGGTCGCCGGCGATTTTAATGCCAAACATACCTACTGGGGTTCAAGATTGACTACTCCGAGGGGACGTCAATTAATGAATTTTATTCAAGAAAACCACTACGATGTTGCGTCGTGTGGCCATCCAACTTATTGGCCTACAGATCGTCGAAAAATCCCTGACGTCCTTGATCTTGCAGTCACGAGTAAAATACACCGAGAAATAATCCAAGCTAAACCAGTTTTAGAATTATCTTCTGACCACTCGCCGGTCGTACTACATTACTGGGCCGACCAAAAGCCATGTTCCACGAATAACTATCTAACAAACACCTCCACTAACTGGTTGAAATTCAAGATGTACATCAGTTCACATATCGACCTAACGTCTACATTGCAGACGGCTAACGATATAAACATTGCTATGGAAAACTTTAATGATTTACTAGTCAACGCAGCTATTGCGGCCTCGCCTAAACCAAAGAGCAAACATACAAGACACACCATAACATCTGCTGAAATAGAAAAAATGTTAACAGAGAAACGTGCTAAACATAACTTTAATCAGGCAAAAAGACAACTACAAAGCCTACTACAAAAAAACAAGAAGCTTACTACAAAAAAACAAAATCCGCCAATTCGTCTTTCTAACGGTGAATGGGCTAGAAGTGACGAGGAAAAAGCTAAAGCCTTTGCTGATCACTTTGAACGTGTATTCACTCCAAACCTTGGCTTATCGGTGGTTCAAACAGAAAATATAGCAATCAGGCATGTGATTAAATTTAAGATAAAGAAACCACTGGTAAAGTTTATTATCACACATCAAATTCAATTAAAGAAAGCCCCTGGGTATGATCGAATTACAGGTGAAATGCTTAAACAGCCTGAGTGTGCCTTTGGTCGACTGGCTCAAATATTTAATTCAATTTACGAATCAGGATATATCCCTGAGTGCTGAAAATTATCAACTATAAAAATGATCCCAAAGCCTGGCAAGGATCCTACCAAAGTCTCGTCATACAGACCAATAAGCCTACTACCAATCGTTTCGAAAGTATTCGAAAAAACTGTTATCAAAAATATTAAACCGGAACTGCGAAATAGCATCCCTAGTCATCAGTTTGGTTTCAGAGCCGAGCACGGAACCATTGAGCAAGTGCACCGAGTAGCTACAGAAATAAGGTCAGCATACGAAGAGAAAAAAAAACGACTAAAATGCATGAACAATTATTGGAACTGAATTAACCACCTATGCTGTTCTTCAACCATCGCTGAGTTTCTGGAGAATGACCCACGACCGTATGCAAAAATTTCAATTCATGGGCATGTCGGATTGGGCTTGTTAGACAGTGGTGTAAGTATAAGCATTTTGGGCAGAGAAAGTCAAGAATTTTTAAAATCCCTAGGAGTTCCGATAAAAAAACTGAAATCAAGTACAAACAGCGGATGGAACCAGCAATATAGTAATTTGATACGCATGACTACCAATATCGTATATATGAAGAAAACGGAAGTTTTGTGTGGTATCAACGCTTCAGTCCGAAATTAACCCTTATGTTTACAACCAGCATACCCGGGTATGTCGATATAATTCCATACATTTAGTATTGAAAATACCTCATAATTTTATTTTAGACTGAGCTTGGCAAAATCTAATTTAAAACTTAATTTGTTAAGATACTAAAGATTTCAAGCTGATAAGTCACCTAAATCCATCATAAATCCTAAAATCTTGGTCAATAAAACACGAAAACTTATCCGGGTATGCTGGTTGTAAACATAAGGGTTAATCTGAGTATTAAAGAACACGGAACGAATTAATCGTGTTCTTGGAGGGCTTCCTGTATTGTGTTTTGGAAAGGAAATAGTAATTCTGTATATTTTAAGTTCGAAATAATAATACGCCATATAATAAGTTTAAAATAGTAAGAGTAACTTATAATGAGCGCCCCAATGCCAGCCGTATGTTAGGATTGATACAACCTTTCAGCTTCGAAATGGCCCATATAAATTTATATGAAAATCGTTTATATCTTCCAAAACTTTCATGGGTCGGAAATAGCGAATAATGTTTTGAGATGATACGTATAATTAAGTAATTGCTTACCAAGTGGCCAGCGGCCAGCACCAGCCGTATGTTCAAATTTGAGGAAATGGAAAAAGTTCCAAAATCTCGGGTTAAGTTAAATAAAAATTTATATCTTTTAAAAACTTCCTAGGCCGGAAATGGTTCTTTATGGTTCGAGTTGGCTCCCCAGTGTCAGCCATGTTAGGATTGGCACAATCTTCCAGCTTCGATATGGCCCCATATAAAATTTGTATGAAAATCGCCTATAACTTCCAAAACCTTCCTCAGCCGGAAATAGCGAATGATGTTTTGAGATGGTGCGTAATTAAGTAATTGCTGATCAAGTGGTCAGCACCAGCGGTATGATCAAACTTGAGTAAATGGACAAGTTCCAAAATCTCTGATTAAGTTCTCCATTAGGCATTTATATGAATCATGTCTGAAATAGAAAATAATTAGTTTGGCTCGTTATTATGATTATTTTCCGGAACTATTAACAAATTTAAATACATAAACAGTTAAAATAATGCACCGCTGAATTTTAAGCGGTTTTGGAAGTTATAGACGATTTTCATATAAATTTATATGGGGCCCATATCGAAGCTGAAAGATGCGGTAAATAGTAAGCCGCTTTGATGTGATTAATTCCTAATCCTTAAGTAATGTTGCGATTTTTTTAAGGTTTAAGATAAACAAATTTGGTGAGACTATCTAGTGCAATAAGAATTGTTGTTTTGCCACTTACTGTTCTTGGGTAGGGCCTCAACAAATCGATATAAATTTTCTACCGTACCGGCCTTCCGACCAAGACATGTGGTTACAATGTATATATTTTATTATTAATAATTTTTAATTTTATTTCTATAAAAACTATTAGGCGTTCTCGGAAATATCCCATGGTAACTTTTGAGTAACTTGCAGGCAAAAAATTACCAAATCTATTTTCGAACATCTAGAGTAACTTTATAGGGTAATTTACTTTTAGTTGTTTTTTAATTTCTGTCTTTCTGAGAATTTATATTAATTAGTAGTGGCAGAAAAATTAAAGTATAAACTTTTATTAAAAAAATTGTTGTATCTGTTAAAATACGTCATTGAATTTTGCTAAATATAAATAAGTATTACCAGACGAAATCTAATCTTACTTTTTGTACCGCCAGGGTAATCATATACCATTTATCATGATCGATAACACTTAAGTGTGGTTATGTGAATAAAATAGACGAAATAGAAAAATTGCAACCGAAATTAGAGAAAGATAATTGTTACAGAATATCCGGATGTTGTATAATTTGGTGGTGAATTGTATACGATCTGGTGAATTTTATGCAACTGTTTACATAATCAGCATCAATTATACATAATACCTGAACTAGGTCACTATTATCAGTATATATACTCGATACATTAAAATTAATAATTTTTGAAAGTGTTTCATAAAATTATTTATCTAGATAAAAGTCAACACACGAATATAGTTTTGTGTATGGTCAAATATACCGATTTCCGGTGCAAGAATACATAAATTGTTTTTAAGATGAAAGTTATAAAATAAACAAAAGACGAAGGTCATTGTCATTCTCTTCTTATTCTTATATATTGTCTTTATACCTGATACTAAACCATAATCAGAATTATAATAGAGAAATTAATAGTTTTTTACTATACGATATTTTGTTATTTACTATTTCACCACACACATTAAAATTATAATACAGTGAACCGGTTTCTAATGAAAGAAAAAATAGAAATTTTGAATATCTATCTATATGATAAAGTTGTGAATTGAATGAAGATAACACACGTTACAAAGATAGGGGCGCACAACGCATAGCACGCTTGGTCTAGCAGCATGTTATAAATGAGGGGAGAGCGGGCAAAAAAATATTTTAGCGGTAAAATGACATAATTCTATTCCGATCACGGTAATTGCTATATGATTAGACTAAAAATGCTTGTATATATCGACAATCGAATACATTCTTGATATAGAAAGTAGTTTATGTCTGTTTAGTGAAATTTATATTGAGGTAATTAAGCCGAGACTTAATATTATTACCATTAGGCTGGTAGAGACGATTCTATTGTTGTATAGCAAAAATATTAAATCATTATCAGTCTATAAACAAATAGCATAATGGTGGATGCATACATACATTTTATGGGTTATTTCGAAATTATTGTGAAACTATATACGATTTATTTACGCTAAAAGTTGCAAATTAGAAAATGAATGAATATCTTTCGATCTCATATTTTTTATTGATTGTTTTACATTATATAAGTGTTCACCTTTTAGTGGAGTTGCCTCATATGCAAAAATCACTAACTTTTTGATGAGTACGCAAACCAGAAATTAAGTAATATCAAACTAGTTATAGTGATCTTACGTTTCACTTTTATGGTCTTCTCGTGATTTATGAAAGAATGGCTTAAATTAATTAAATTTAATATTATGTTTTATGTTTATTGTTACGAATTACAGATGTTCGATTAATTTTGTAAATAAGTTTTACTAATGATTCGCAATCTTATAAATTCAACCCAATTCAATAAATTTCAATTTCGTAATTCTTATTTCAACAAACAGTTCAATACGCAGTTTGTAAGCTAGGACCGTTAATCCAATTACTCTAAATGCTTGGAATGCTTGAAGAAGGCAGGAACGGCAGCTGGTTTGGACCAAGATACATTTACCATTAATAATCTCTTTATCTGAAGAAGGCTGGAATCTATTAGTAAGATCTTTACAGCTAATCTGTCTAGTTGGTAATGCTGAAGAGTGGATGGAAACAGTTCATATACCACTTAAGAAAATTCCTAACCCAAAAACATTATCTGATTTCAGAAGAATCACAATCACCGATGTAGAATACAGAATTTATGCCAAGATACTGCTTAATAGAATATTAAAATACTCGGAAACATTAGGTTCGTATCAAGCTGCTTTCCTAAAAAACAGGTCAAGAGCGATGGAAGAGGCCTGGAGACATGGAAGAACGCATCTCGTATTGTCTTTGGACATTAGTCGGGCTTTTGATAGCGTTGATCTGGCATCTGCCACTAGTATGCTTAAATTTGGAAATATTCCGCACCACCTAATCAACAAGATTGTAAAAACTCGTCTTTGGGAGGAAACATCTATGTAATGTGATACTAGCAAATAACACAAATGAAAGCAAAAAATATTAGAATGAAACAAGGTTGTCCACTGTCGCCTCACTTATTCAATATCGTTCTGGATAATGTCTTACAAACGTTATCAGAACTTCTACCATATGTTAAGTTGAACCAAGATGAGGGCATTGTGTTGCTGTTACTACAGGCGTATGCTGTTAACATAATAATATTGCACACAAATATGTCACAACTGTCAACTATTGTAGAGGAGGTCGTGTCGTTATTTGAAATGGTAGGCCTTGCAATAAAGGACAGTAAATCGGAGATTGTAATAAGATCTCCTTTAGAAGATTACCAGGAAACACGAGAATTGAACATAGGATGCAAGCTGATAAAGGTAAGAAAGGTATGATATCAAAGGGCCGAAAGGGTCAAAGGGCCGAATGGGTCGAAGGGCCGATTTTTTTTTTATTTTTTTTTTGTTTTTAGAAATATATTTTTCTAAATTTTGTTGGTTTAAGGAATATTTTGTTAATTTTTTTATAAAATATAAATGAATTTCTTAAAGAATGTATGTATTATACTATTTTTCATCTTCGGATATTCAGTAAAAAATTTGCAATAATTTTGATTGTTTATATTTTGTGTTCGTTTCGTAATTATCAAGTGAAAAAATATTTGTACAGCAGAGCCATCTAGATAAATAGAGCCTCCCTATTCGAGCTTTTTTTCACTAAACTTAAAATACGGGATATAATAAATGTTAGTTTTCTATAGAAATGTATGGATGGTTCTATAGAAATGTATGGTTCAAAAAAGGATTCAAGAAAACCCTTTAAGCTGTGTGAAAATTGACTTGGAAAATGAATAAATAAGGAGCTTTTATTATTGTTGTTGTTGTATTGCGTCATGATTTCAAATCACAATATGGTCTCTTTCCATTCTCTTTCTAAAAACACGATTGCAATGGAAACAAAAAACTGATTTTTGTACAGGATTTTTATAATTTTTTTTTCATATACAGGGTGTCCCCGATTGGGATGCTAATCCGTTAAGGGGTTTGCTTGGTTCATTTCATGAAAAAAATCGTATGGTAGGGGGGGGGGGGGTCAATTTTTGATATCCTTTGAGATACAAGGTGTTTAAAAAATTTGGTTCGGGAAAAAAGTAAAAGCGAATATTAAACTGTAACTTACAAAATATTTATCGGACGGCAACCAACAAAGCATCATTTGACAGACAATTGAATAGGCTATATTGTCAAGTAACTGCGATTGTCAAGTAACCCGTTGTGTGCGACATGACAGAAATGAAGATATCCAGTCTAGTGCGACTCCATTTATTCCAATGCTCTCTATTTTACTGATCAAGATGGCTAAATCGACTGTATCAAATGCCTTCTGAAGGTCAAGGAACACAACAGCGGTTTCCTGCTTTCGGAATATGCTACTTTGAATAGTTAAACATAAATCATAAAATGCAACAGTGGTGTCGAAGTTCGAACGGAATCCATATTGCTGTTTGCATGTTATTTGCTTGTAAATAATGTAAAAGACAGCGTTTGTATACAGATTCAAATATCTTAGACATGACGGAGCTAATTGCTATTGGACAATATTTCGATATTTCGGTTTTACATCCCGTCTTAAAGATTGGTATAATTCTGAAACACTTCAACTCAACCGGAAAGACACCTTCGCTAAACGATTTGTTAATCGCGACCGCTAAATTTTTGGAAAGAACCTTAGCACAGCTTTTTACTAAATCAACACGTAGACCGTCAAACCATTTTGATGATGTCCTTTTTAGAGTTATATCTATTACTTCAGTTTCGGTGGCAACACTGAAATTAAAGGGCTGTATCTTATTATAAACATGGTTAAAGGGTGTGAAGACGGTACTGAAGAACTGGGTCGCTAGTTCATTTTCTATACTCAATGCTACAGACTAGAGGGTCGAGATTTTAAGACCCCATCCGCTAACACATATGTGTTTGATACCTTTCCAAATTTCTTTTTGATTACCTGGTCCACATGCAAATTTACTATTGAATAGGTGTGCTTTTTTATGTGCTTTCATAGTTTTCCCAAAATCGAGATTCTGCTTTTAGTTTATCAATCTCGTACACACTGTGGTTATTTTTCTTAGCTCGTTTGGGTTTACGTACGTAAACTTGTACGTAAAATATATCTTAGCGCGAGCTGGATACCGACATTAAGAGCGATAGTTTTCTATACGTTTAGATAAAATATTATTACTCTTTCTCTTTCTATTTCGCTGTAATAAGATAATGGTATGCGAGATCATTTTTATTTATGCATTAGTTAATTTTGGGAATCTCAGTGCAGTATTTGCAATATTTATACATTTTATTCATTAGTTTAAAGATTAAATAAAAAAGTTATTAAACAATAAAGAAAATGTGTTCCTTCGTCGTTATTTGAAAAAATGGAGAGAAAACGGAAAATCCTGTCGAGTACAGATTTTGTTCGAAAACTGAGACTTGAGTGTTGCGAGTTTTGCTGCTATTTCACTAACCTACTAGATGCACAAAATTAATATTATTGTTGATTGATGTAAATGATATTTTTATATTTACATCTAGTATGCTGAGAAACAACATAAAAACTCCCAACTCTCAAATCGCAATTTTCGAACAGAATTCGTATGCAGAATGGATATCACAATATCCATATGTTAAAATCTTTAATACTGACGGTCATGACATTGAGCAGGCAGTTGTGTGCAAATATTTTACGATCGTAAACGATCGTTAATTCCAATTTACTAAAAATATAAACGAGAATAAAGAGGGAGTCATTTTTGATTTTGTTCGTGCAGTTTGTTATTCTAGATTAAGCCCTAGGACAAGGGAAGGTGCTTTAGGCGATTTTGTTAAACGATTTGCCACATTACCAAACCCCACTTAAAAATTATTTACCTAAACTGTATATACTATACCGAGTTGGATAAAATTAAAAATTTAATTAGAGATGCAAAAATTAACTTCATTTTTGATTAAATTAGTGATGTTTCCGGTCGACCTACTGTAAACACTTTAATTACATTTTATAATCAAATTCAACAAAAAATTTTCTTATTTTTGGTAGACATTACTTTTGTTACTAAGACAAATAGTGCAACTATTGTAGGAGTCTTATGAAAGATTTTATCAAAAATTGATGTGCTTTCCATATCAATGGACAGCGCCAAGTACATGAAATCAATGGCTCGTAAAATACGACCTGGGGAAAGTAAACCCAATTTATTACACAGCACAGATGCCCCTCATCTAATTCATGTTGTTATTGACAAACCTTAAAATACGATAGAATTAACTTCAACAAGAAAGTTTGTGATAAATTTAAGAGACTATATAATGGAAACATTATCAGATATCTCTCGTGCATTGGTTCTAAACTGCATGGAAAATTTTTCAGAAGCGCTAAGTCATAAATGGACTGCTACCATATCGCGAAATATTCATACTGCTACTATAGAATTTTAAAAGTCAGCTTCGATTATTCACCCTTTTAAAAGAGGTAATCTGGGGGTCATAAATATGTTCCATTTCATCACAGATCGTAATCTGTTGACGAAAATTCTTTTGCATCCTGCCCCTATCGGGATTCGAACCCGGCACCCTCGCGATCCAAACGCCAAAGCTTTAACCACTGTGCTGTTTGGTCGATATTTTAACGAGTTATCTCCCCAAAATTTAAATTTAGATGTGTTCCAATTTTGGATTGAATCGCAAGGCAGATATCCAGAATTAATTAAACAAATATTAATGTTAGATGCATACTATCTACTCACAGGGAGCTGTGATGTTGGGAGGGGTTTTAGTCATTTGCGACATTTTCAATCACCTGAAAAACCTAGAGCATCTGATGAAACATTAACAATGCAAATGATGTTATATTTTAATAATAAAGTATCGAATTAAAATTGATTTTGTATTTTAATTCATTTCTACCGAAAATTCGTTAATTTTTTAAATTTTCTGTATATTTTTTATATTTGGCCCGACTTTATCCCGAATTGGAGTAAAATATGTATAAACCGATAATTGCCCCCATCATTATTTACGTAATGATTACATACAATAAATTTGCGAAGTCCGCTTTAGTGATACCAAAACGAATCATTAGCGACTCGCATTTTTCTTGTTAGACACAGACATATTTTTCACAAATTGATTTTTTATCTTGTATTTGTATACATATATTCTATGTCATTTCGTTCTAAAACTTATTAGTTTAGGATTTGTCTAACAGTATACATTACAGAAATACAGAACATTGTAGACATTTAATATTGTGAATTTGTTTTGAGTGATTAGAGATCACCGATTTATAAATGGAATTATTATATTTTCCAAAATTTGTATAGTTTTGTTGTTTTATTTTCAAATTACAGAAACCATACATAACACAATATTATACGAAATTTTTCCTGACACCATTAAATGTTAAAAATAAACCTTTATCAAAAATATAAAATTATAATTGCTTTTATTTCATTATGAAAGTTAAACGTATTTATTTGTATCAAAATACGAATATAACAACAACAAAAAACATTCGCAAATGTTTCGATTGTGCTTCATATTGAATACAAAATTATTTCACTTCGGTTTCAGAAAAGCGAACTCCAATACACACGCATGACTATGCGATCCTTTTAGTTTTTATATGCCAAACGTTTCAAAAGTGATTCGTTTTCGCTTCGCGCAGGTGTTCCGTTTGCGAAGTCATTCATATAAGCAAGGCTCCGCCTGTTATTCGTTTACGTTTCACCATGCTTAGGGGGTTGCTTGCTAAAACTGCCAGTGATAGTACCAACATGAAGTTTTGTCCCGATTAATAATTTAAAAAAAATCTATTTCTTTTTGTAACTTATGAAGTAAGTAGTAATTCAAGTAATTTTGATAGTTCCAACTTTCGTTCCGTTTTCAAAAGGATGTTGTGGAACTTTGGGCTTAATATTACAAGGCCGGAACAACGCGAATAGCCAATGTGTATTGTTCCTGAACTTTGTAGACCGGCGTTTTACTCACTTGTGATATATGGTTGTTGTCAAGATTTAAAAAAATTCTTCTAATCTTTTCAATAAATTTTTATTTTTATTTTTTAGAGATTTACAAATACATACAACCACAAATTTTAACTTTTAACAATCATTGAGAAATGACAACTATCAAATCGTCATCAAGACCGACAAAGTACCATCAGAAGAACATGCTGGCAGGTTCAACGCACAAACCGTAGACAAAGTAGCGGTTATTATGGTCGGTGATCCAATGGAGAGCCGAGCCATCAAAATCACACGTCGAGACAGCACTGTGAGCACAATTTCAGCAACTCCAATATTCGCTGATATTTTGGGAAGGGCAGGATGGATATTACATCAATATCAAAAAGGGAGACTCAGTTAGAGGAACAATCTTTAATTCAATGTTTTTATTTAAAATTTTTTTTTTTTATTTTACTTTATTAATTTTTTCAGGTGTCGAAACAAACAAAAAAGTCAGCTCAATAAACTACTACGCATACCGATTGATGATAGACGTAATCAAGACAACAATATCGTTCGACATTGCCAGCTGTACCATCAATATGTAGTGGACAAGTATAGGTACGCTAAAATCGAAAGCGAACGTTTGCAATATATTCGAGTCAACGAGATGCTATTATCGGAAAAGTCGATGGAAATTTAGATATCAACAACATCAGTAATGCATTTATTCTACCTTCAAACGATATCAGCAGTTCACTACACATGCAGCGATATATAGAAGATGGATGACTTACATTCGCATTACGGTCGTCCAGAATTCTTCATTGCATCCAAAATAAGAGGAAATACAAACTTTGCTATTTCCAGGCAAATAACCAATGCATGGTCATAAAATCACCACGTGTGTTAAATTTAAATTAAAATCATTGATGGATGTAATCATAAAATATTCCATTTTCGGTAACACACGTTGATTGATGTATTCGATTGAGTGGCAAAAGCGAGGTTTATCGCATGATTTGGCTTGATCTTAAAATCCGCCCACAAGAAGTTGATCAAATGATTTCACCCGAAAGAAAAAAAATGTCTCCAACGAGCATTCGAGACACCAAAAATGACCTGATGTTTTCGGAAAATTCTCGAAAACATTATAGCCGACGTTCCATGCTATTTTAGATGGAACAAATCACGTAAAAAATGGAACCCACGTACACAAGGCGAACGACATCCAACAATCGCAGGCGTATTCAAATCGAAGACATTGGGACGACTTTACGCAATATATCCAAAACAACGTGAATGTTTCTTTTTGCGTTTGTTGTTGGCGAGTGTTGCAGGACCAACGTCTTTCGAATGTTTGCAAACAGCCAATGGACAAGTGTTCAATACATATCAAGATGCATGTCACGAGTTTCAAATGCTGATAATCATTGGCATTTGACACTTGCAGATGTAGCATTTGCATCAAATTGCTTTGACAATTGCATCGTCAGGCATTGTTGGGCGAACGGCACATTCAGCACTCAAACTGCCATTAGACGTTCATAACAAACCGAACGCAATGAGTAGCATTAAAAAAAACGGAATGGCTTCATTATTGCGAGAGTTCGATCATTATTTGAGGTGAATGTATTGAGGAGAATGAATGCTCATAAACATTCACTCCAAGCATTGAATAGAACTATGCAAAATTTAAACGGCAACAACAAACTATTCAGTGATTTCCAACAGACATTGCCGCAGTCATTCCATACTTTACTTATATTATACCGGTGAGATTAACGCATGTTTAAAACAATCGTTTCGATGGCGAAGCGTAGAGTCAGTTCGATTGACCATCAACATCCGAGTGCAATTACACACACAATGCATCAAATTGCCAGACAATCTCTGCACTGGTACTAGATAGAGTCGTCACCAGCCGAACTGATGTCGGTTCCTGTCTTTGGAATCAATCGACACTATCGTTGAAGTTTTAAATTCACTAGATATGCCAATAAAGCCACCACACCGTAAATAGTTCTGCTTCGAAATTTAAACCCACCCAGATTATGCAACGGCACATATTTGGTCATCAAGCGGATCACCAGAAATGTTTTTGAAGGAACCATTTTGAACGGAAAGTTTAAGGGAGAAATCGCTCTGTTGTCGCGTATCCCAATGTACTCTCGGAAATGACATGCCTATTCAAACGGCTTCAATTTCCGATTCGTTTGGCATTCGCATACTGATAATATGCAAATCTCATTTCATATAAAACGTTTAACTAGCGCACAACTAACTAGCCGTTAGTCACTTTTTTTGCGCAACCGGGCATAAACAATTTAAATTTTTAACCTTGGCACCCTTGTGAAGTTAGCCTAGAATTTCATCCCAGAAAAATAAAAAAATTATCATCGGGTAACACTAAAACTGGAAGCCTAAAATTGAATATAATAATCTCGTTCAATCTCAAAATTGTATTTCAGCCCAGAATTTGATTTCAAATCTTAAATATTAAAATCAAAATTAAAAAGGATTTAAAAATAATTAAACAGTCTTATGGGCTAGTTATAAAACCGAAAACGAAACGGATTGAAACAAAACGAAAGGATTGATTGCATGAAAACATAATAGGCTAGTTATATGTAGAAGAAACGAAATGAAAACGAACGGATGAATTGATTCAATTCAAATTCGTTTCATTTCGGCTCTTGCGGTAATTCACAATAAATGTATTTTTGTATCGTACTGTCCTTGAATTGTGAATATTTTTTACCGGTTTTGTTTATTCTGCTTGAGACGTCAATAAATTTACAACTGGAAAATATTAATGGAAATCCATAAGGAAAAATATGAGCAATTATAAAGGAAATGTGTTTTGGGATTTTAATGACAAAAAAATAATGAAATTAATTTGTTGTGCTGATCTTTGATTTTAATAATTTTCCAATTAGAGTAAAATTTGATTGGAGATTTCTCATTTTCTGAAAGATTAGTTTAAATCTATGCCATTTTTCAATGATCACTATTTTTAAACTCTTCACAAATTTCATTTAAGATTGCAACCACCATTTTACAAAGAAAGACGTTTTTCTTTCATTCAATCTATCATTAAAATAAAAGACCGAAATGTCAAAACTCTACCGATTCGTCTTTATAATCAGTGTCATTTCATCTTTCGACTTACATTTGGGAACGACTGTGAAAAATTTGCATTGGTAATTTCGTTTGCGACATGACATTTGTAATAAACCCGCCATGTATTAGTCGATGCGACATTTTAGTACGCGACTCTAGTGTATTTGAATTTAATTTTTGTAGATCGATTTTATAAAAATACGTATTTTATTTTAAGGAAAATAACAAATATAAATCAGTTGAGAAATTGAGAGATTAGTGGAAAATTCAGGAATGCTCCTTCAACGACGAATTTGTTGACGTACAGCTGGTGTAGTCTCAATGCAAGATATTGAGCATGAACAATTAACACTTGAAATATTATCACTTATTGCTTGATTCCTGCAACTGCCCAGTATTCGACTATCGAAATATATTTCAACTAATAAATAAAAATCGTAAATTCATCCAAAGTTACAACCACTGGGTCAAGTTTTTAATTCGACGCGTACTGTCTAGTAATAATTTAGAATAATTACGAATTTTATACAAATAAATGGAATTATATATTTAACAGTTCACAGAATATAATTTGACATGGCGCCATATTTATTTTGACAGATTATAATTTATTACGATTCACAATAGATAATTTGAACGAGGAAATTCACAAAATTGCGACATGTTTTCGTTTTACTAAGGGCAATACTAATAAGTCGTTTCATTTTTCTTGTACAATACAAAATAAAAAACTTCACCACACGACGTTATCGTGTCGTTTTTAAATCGTCACGACAACCACAATAAGGCTTAAAGCTTAAATTAAAAAAGCAATGTGGGTTAGCTCGTTGATTCTCAGTAATAATTAAAAATATTCTCCTTAACATAACAGCGACTGAATGTGCTACAAAATTCAACAAAATTTTCGGGATATAATGGGGGATTTTAGACAGTGCTGTATCGATTTTATAAAATAACGAAGAGCTATTTATCGTGCTCTAAACTCATGCTCAATAAAACGCCTTTGACAGAATGTATTCTACTTATGTAGTTCTAGTTTTAATTTCAAACCGATCTGCATGCTGTGAACAGAGCTATGATCGTTTGTTTCACTATATGGTATCGTCTTCATATAATATATAAATGGATTCGGCCTGACATGGCTTGGGTTACGAGAGGCCATTAACCGAATGTATTCTATTCAACACGGGACCGTATTAACTTGCTCAAGTTTAAATATCAAATCGTCAATATGTATTGTATCGACATTCTATAATGATCGAATAGAATACTTTCGGATACTGGCTCCCATAAGCCAAGCCATGACAAGCCGAATCGCTTTGTATATTATATGAACTCGATACCATACTAACCCAAAGCATCATAGCTAAAAATAGAACTAAGTACTTACTGTGCAACCTGCTTTGGAATATAATACCTTCCGTTAATAGCCACCGATATATTCGGACAGATTATAGCCCAAGTCTTTTCGATTCCCTTCAGTCCCATTTAGTCGCTATTATATTAAGTAGAAAATTTTTAATTTTTTTCCGAGAATAAACGAACTAACCCACATTGCTACACAGTGTCTAAACCAATTAAGTTTTTATAATTTAAACTTTACTATTATTTTAAATTTGAAATCAATTTCTGGGCTAGAATAAAATTTCGAGATTAAACGAGATTACTACACCGGGAGTTTCTTTTAAACTGAGACGATCAAATATCTCGAAAAATAGCCACTCTACGGAAAAAATATCCATAATCAAAATTTAATCATACCGCGGGGGAAATACATTAGTGCAAAAAAATAGTCTCCCACTCCCCGCTTTGTAGCTGGGGCAGAGGTAACTTTTAAACTAAGATAGGAAGCCATATTTTTTATTGCAGATACGGATTCTACGACTAAAAGTACGTATGATTTGAATGAAATATTTTGTTCGGTTCATGATAAATGGCGTTGTAATCGACGAAATTCAATTTTTTCAATTTCTTCTTCTTAGAACACACGCATTCGATTCTGCAATACGTTTGAAATAAAAAACATCACGTTTTCATTGGAAATACTCGAAATTGATACCCGTAGAGCAACAGTCACTGGAGAAAATAATGAAATTGGTGTATTGGCAGCAGTGGCTCATAATCCTCATGTTAGTACATGAGAAATAGTTCGCGATTCCGGATTGTCCCTCACCAGTGTTTGGAGAATTTTAAAACGGCACAAGTATCATCCATATCATGTGTCTTTACACCAAGATCTTCATGGCGCTGATTTCCAAAATCGGGTAACTTTTTGTCAATGGGCACGTGAACAAATACAACAAAACATCAATTTCTCTGACGAATCGTTTTTTACAAACCATGGAACGGTTAATCGACACAACATGCATTATTGGAGTGTTACAAATCTGCACTGGCTTCGTCAAGTTGAACATCAGCGTCCTTGGACTGTCAACGTGTGGTGTGGAATAATTTTCAACAAACTCATAGGCCCCCCATATTATTGAAGGCAACTTGAATGGTCAAATGTACCGAAACTTTTTGGAAAATGAACTGCCAATATTACTTGAAAATTTGAACTTAGAAGTGAGACGGAACATGTGGTTTCAACATGATGGTTGTCCTGCACACTATTCGGTGGTGGCACGTGAAATACTTGATCGTGATTTCAATGGTCGCTGGATCGGTAGAGCTGGTCCGATAAATTGGCCCGCCAGATCTCCAGATCTTACTTCGCCAGATTTCTTTTTGTGGGGCTAACTCAAAGACAAAGTTTACAAACAAGAACCAACAACACGTGAGAACATGATTGAGCGAATCAGAAATGCGTGTGCTGAAATTCAACCAAACACACTTCTCTGTTGTGTACAATCATTGGAAATGCTTATTAATAAGTGCATTGAAGTCGCAGGCCATAATTTTGAACACTTATTTTAAGCTAAAATTATTTTATTCACCTGCCATTTACATTAATAAATTGTTTTGATGACGAATTTCGAGTATTTCCAATGAAAATGTGATGTTTTTTATTTCAAACGTATTGCAGAATCGAATGCGTGTGTTCTAAGAAGAAAAAAATGAAAAAATTGAATTTCGTCGATTACAACGCCATCTATCATGAACCGAACAAAATATTTCATTCAAATCATACGTACTTTTAGTCGTAGAATCTGTATCTGCAATAAAAAATTTGGCTACTATCTTAGTTTAAAAGTTACCCCCGCCCCACCTACAAAGCGGGGGGTGGGGACTATTTTTTGCACTAATGTATTTCCCCCGCGGTATGATTAAATTTTGATTATGGACATTTTTTCCGTAGAGTGGCTATTTTTCGAGATATTTGATCGTCTCAGTTTAAAAGAAACACCCGGTATATTAAATTCTGGGCTGGGATATCATTGCAGTTGTAGTGTTACCCGATGGTATTTTTATTTTATTTTTCAGGGTTGAAATTCTGGGCTAACTTCACATATACGAAATTTTGGCAAGCATAATTTTAATGATTTCAAGAATCTAAAATCACCATTTGAAAGTATTGGATGACACCTTTATCCTGAAAATTTCAGCTCGAAGAAGGGATCAGCTCTGTTGTACCTTGAGAAAACACTAATTGGATTTGATCAAGCGAATTTAATTTAATTGTATGAGCAAATTTCGTTAACATCAATATTTCGAAACCAAAATTTAGACACAAAGTTGACTGACAAACCGGGGTTTCATAATTAGAACCAACCCGAACAAAAAATGTTTCTTGCTGTGCGTCATTAACATTGTCGCTGATGCGTTTGTTTATCTGTAAACGGCCGTGAATGAAGAGGCAATTTTTGTATTCAGGTGCGTATTTTAACACATCATAAACAAAAACAAATTTTTGATTCGGAATAATCATATACGAAACGCAGTTGTTTGAGATTACTTTCACGGTCAATGACGCACGTGAACGAACAAAACATTTTGAATCATCTTAATAAGCCCAAAAAAATGAAGATCGCAAATTTTAATACAGGTTGGTCATGATATTATAGAGGTTTGATGAGAAACGAAATTCAAACAAGTTTCTTTGGGGTTTTTTTAAACATTATACATAAATTGTTTATCTAATATGTGACCCGTTTCAATAAACAACAATTTTGTATAAAATACAGACCATATTTACCTGATCTTCAGTCAACAATTACCAGTCCAGAGAAGAGGATCTTATTAAGAATATATACGCAAAGAATAAAGAAATTCACAATGTTTAAGGTATAAGCGCTTAATATTTTTTTTGCTTAGTTTAACTGTTAATTTATAAAAAACCTTATTTTAATTTTTTTTTAGATAATCGTGCTCGTAGCTTTAATGGCTGTGGCCTGCAGCGCTAAACCATCACTACCACAGCCAGCCGCACGTAATGCTAATCCTTTTGTAGCACTTCAACCCGAAACAGATGTTGTACGCGAAATATTAGACGTGGCTGAAAATCGTAAGCCAGATTAAAAAATTTAAAAGTGAGCGTCAAATCTATAGAAATATTTTATTTTATCAATTTAGGTCACTATGGCAGTCATTCTAATGAACATTACGGAGGTCATGGAGGCCATCATGGTGGTTATGGAGGGTATGGTGGACATCATGGTGGACATGGTGGATACGGACATGGTGGTCATAGTGGTAGTTATGAGCATCACGGATAAGACGATTATTTGATGATCATTATTTTATTCACGAAGATCAAAACAGTTGATCGTAAATTATACGAATTGTTTTCGTGTATTCGTGTACTCGTGCTATTTAAGTGTTTTTACCCAGATAAGTTTTAATTTAAATAAGCCATGTTTTTATAATTCTAAATTAAATTAAATATAATTTGTTTTAAAAAAAAAATACAAACCGGATTTTTACTAAAAAAAATCGCGTTCGTTAACCTAAAAATAAGTTATGAGTGAAGTGAAAATTCCAAATGATACTAAAGTTATTTAAATTTGAAAAGTGATGTTCTTACAAAAACTGATTGTTGTAATCTTTTAAAGTTTGCTTAGTAATTTGATTCCACCAACATTTATATTGTTTCCATGCAGAGTTGAAAGTGGCTTGAGTTGGAGTTAGCGTTCATGGAAACAGAGTAGAGTTGAGTTTTCGTTAAATTATTTTGAACTCGACGAAACTAATGGGATTGAGTAGAGTTGAAATTCAAAATGGTGGCAAATGAAAAATTTTCATTTTTAATGTCAAGGAAATTTATATTAAAAATTTTAAACCACAAATATGTATATTTAAAACAAAAAATTATTTTAAAATAATTTTCCGGGCATATAAAATTATGCATAGAGTATTATTAGGCATAAATTAAATTAACTTTATCAAGCTGTACCAAAATTTCAACTCAACCTAACTCTACTCCATGGAAACGATCAACACCATTTTGGAATTAACGAAAACCTAATTTCAACTCAACCTAACTCCAACCTGGTTCATGGAAACATGATGATTGCGACGAAATATCATAAATAAAGCATTAACTCCATGGAAAAAATTTACCAAAATCAATTTTTTTACTGAAAAAACGCAAAACAAAAATAACCTTAAAATGCCATTAGAGTGACAAAGAAAAGAAATACTTTTTATTTCATTTTTATAGTAAAATTTTTTGGTTTTACATTTTGGCATAACAAAAAAATTACTAACGTTAAAAAATTTAAACTCGAAAAATACAAATCAACATTTGACTATGAAAATGGTGAACGACTTATTTTCTGTGAGTGTTAGAACAAATTCTTATCTTTACATACATTTTTTGTAGATGTGTAGATGCTGCCATAAAAAATGTTTCAGCTTACATTTTTTATAGTAGCATTATGGCAGCACACTAACACCATCACAATTATTTTCGCAGTAAAATTTTGCTGACAACTTTTTGGTTTCGTACACAACCAGTAAAACCTATATGTTTTTCTCGCTTTTATTTTTACTGACAGCAGATTTTTCCCATGGAATAAGGCCTTAAGTTCTAAGCTATACTAAACTTAAATCGCAATATATAGTCTTTCTCGCATTTCAAAACCACAATACAGAAGGAAGATCTCATTACCCCAAAGAGTAAAATAAAAGGAAAGTGAGGAGATAATTTGTGAGTTTAATCTGTCAAATACAAATTGAGAAAAAAACATTCATTGACTTCATTGAGCGGAACACTTTAACAAGCCAATAATAAGACAATGCGAGTAGTTTGTAGTCCACTATATATGGAAAAGAACCTTTTAGCATTAGAAAAGTTTAACTCATACGCATCATTAAGTTATGGCAGAATTATGATACACACTAGGCGATGTGATTTTTACTTAAAACACTTTTTACTTGTACGCTATACTTCATTTGGAAATTACATCGACCTCATTTAAAATTTGCCCTTCACCCGAGGGTACTCAGAGGATTTCGATTGTCTCTGTGTACACCTAGGTAACACCTAAGTAGCCGCGTTTACGTTGCGGGGGCGGGTACGGCTTTGGCAGTAGCAAAGTATAACTTTACCAAATACGCAGAATGGAATACTTCAGGTGGTACAACAGCAGAGATGCTGCTCAATCTACACACTCCTGATGTAAGCCCAATGGATGCAGGTCTGAACCAATCATTGTTCAACCTTTTTGGATGAAACTCCAAATTATCAAGATCACGGGTGAGCGGACCGATGTTGGCAGCCTGTTGCGGCCATGTTGTTTTGGTGGCGTCTGTCTAATTTAGTGTTTATGACAAGATACACGATTGAGCAGTACGTCCCAATGATACAACTTTATTACCAAAATGATTTTGGTGGTCCTCCAAAGTCGACTCTCCAACGCTTGGTAGCCAAATTCAAGATAACCTGGCGAACAATGTTCAACTTGGCGAATTTTGCGTCGTGACTTTAGCCTATACCCATACAAGATCTAACTGATTCAAGAGCTCAAAGTTAATGACCATAGACAACGCCGTTTCTTCGCTGACTGCGCTTCGGAGCGTTTGGAAGAAGACCCCAATTTTGGCCGAAAACCGATCTTTAGCCACGAGGCGCATTTATAGATGAAATTTACGCCTGAAATTTTATCGATTAAAAAAATCAATAAAACCATCAATATGGCCTTTGATTTTACTGGGTAATTAAAAAACAAAACAAAATAAAAAAATTCTTGGTGGGTATGATTCATCATGGCTGTGGGCCAATTCTAAGGTAAATCTAGGGTAAATGCCGTTTTTAACAGTGTATGCGGTAAATTGAAATACTGTACTAAAGACTAGGGTAAAGCGAAGACACAAAAGGTAAATAGTAGTGGTTTTTGTTTTTGCTAAACAAATTATGAAAATATGGCGGCCATGTTTCAAGACATATTTTTTTTTATATTCACTAGCATTTCCCATGAAATAAAAATGCGCTTGTATATTTATGAACACAGTTTTATTTGTTAAAATTTTTATTTATTTTTTCAACAAATTTATTGTGTAAATTACGCAACAAATTTGAGCAAATATACAATTTAAATTTATTCGTATAAACAATACGAATAAATGGAACAACAACAAAAAAAATATGACATCAGTTCGTGTACCTACATACCAATTTTCGTATATTCCTAGAAACCATGTGTCCCTTGCCCCAAGCAGCATTTACCTAATTTTATATACTAGATTTGATTGGTACGATTTGAAAAGTAATTTGTACTAAAATTTCAATTTACTGTACTAATCGATTTACCTGAGAATTGACCCACAGCCTATGAAACCAAAATAAATTTAGTAGTCTTTGCTTTCCCCAATTTCTCATAAAAAAGTTATTTTATGCTGATATTTTTTATCGAAACAGAGGTCGGCACTCGAATTGTAACCAACTTCACGCTCCTGTAGCAACCAAACTTACAAAGACAGCGCGCTCATTCTTTGAAAAGCGTCAGTCTGTTATGTTGCTTAGAAGCTTACGGAATTCAAACGTAGTGTTATTGCTTTGTATTTAACTGGAAAATCGTAAATAGCGCCCCTATTTGGGAATTCGAATTCGAATAAACGAAAGACGTTTTCGAATGATCGGTATTTGTGAATTCAAAAATGTATTGTAATGTAATGTATTGGCATTGATCTATCCGAACGTCACAAAGTAACAAACGAAAACGAATACCATGAAACGAACGAAAATAATCGCGCAATCCGTTTTCGGACAAAAATTGTTCGTTTATGAACGATTTTTTTTTTCGTTGATAATTTTATTGGCGAATCTAAAGAATTGAACGATTCTCAAAAATAAATTAATACGTAATGTTATTTTAGTGGTGTATAAATTATTTTGGTAGGTTATGTAGGACAAGATCCAAACAATTTTAGTATAAAATTTGGTCGTTTTTTTTTGGTCGTCAAACATCAAAATTCCAAGACCAAGGCGTGCATTTTTTGTACAGGTGTAATCATAAATAAAAATTTCCCTGCTGATTACTTTACAGTGTATGTACATTTTTATTTTCGTTCGAATTCACAAATACCAAATCATATACGAATCGAATTTGTCGTTCGAATCGAATCATCGTTCGAAAGGGATTCGCAAATAGAGCCCCAGCCTTTGTTATTGAGCTTCGGCATTTACATGTGAACAAAATGTTTGTGTATCGGACCATTACACGTTACAATGATACTGGTAGCATCAAAAAAAGCCATGGAGGTGGACATCCAAAAATAGCAACATCTTCAGAAATGGTTCGAAAGGCGAAGGCCAGAATTCAACGTAATCCACGACAAAGCGCTGTTCAATTGGTGAAAAATCTCAATGTGTCTGCTCGTAGCATGGGGCGCATATTAAAAAATGTACTACAACTCAAGCCCAAGAAAATGCAAACAGTGTAAGATTTAATGCACAAAATGCAGTTCGCCTAGCAAGACAAAGGTGTTAAAGCACTTGCATGTTGGTGGCGAGCTTGAGAATTTGGCATTTTCTGATGAGAAAATTTTTACGTTTCAGCAAACTATCGTGTTTGGTTAGGGTGCAAATCAAAAGATAATTTAGATCAGCGGATGGCCATGCGAAAGCAAGCGCCCGCATTAGTGATGATTTGGGCCGTGTTAACTGACACATTACGCTCACCATTCATTTTCATTGAACAGGGCGTAAAGGCAAATAAACAAATATACCCGGAAAAGATTTTAAACGATACTTTGTTACCTTGGACGTCTCAACAAGACTCGGCATCATCCCATAAATCCCGTGAAACCCAACGTATTTTTACAAGAAAAAGTTCCCAGCTTCATTTCTTCACAACAAGGGCCACCATATTCCCCGGACTTAAAACAAATGGATTTTCTATATGGCACATTCTGGAGGACAAAGTATGTTCTACATATATTAGAGACGGTCGACGCCTTAAAGATTGCTCAATTTTAATTGGTAAACACTTCGAGTACCAAGGCCTGTATAATATGTGCTTGGTGCCTGTCCAGAGCAGGTGATTCTGTTAACAATGGATCGATTGTTGAGGGTGAGTGCATATAAATGCAGAAGGCCACGAGGGAGAGTCGTGCAAATATGGCACGCGTAGGTGTTGAGAAGGAGGTGTCCTAGAATACAATAGCAGGCAGAGAAAGGATCAGAAACATGATGAGGCAATAGCGGAAAACGTTCAGAAAGCCGAAAACGACGACAAATAGCAAGGATCGATCCGCAGTAGAGAGCAACAGCACGAACGCAGATTTGCCGATTTTCGACGAGATGACTTAGTGTGACTGAACTCCACAAAGCGGAAAACCAGATCTCAAGATGCACAACAAGATTGGAAAAGTCCATACAAAATTGTCAAGAGGAGCAGCGACGAGATGCGTCGGATGCAAGAGCGCTATATGGAGGTGGACGAAAAGTTGTGCAGGTTCATAAATTGAAGCGATATGACATGGGATGTGTCTGTTCGGGGTGACCAGAGTTAAGGTGGGGGTAGTATTACGAATTCTACTCTACGCAAGCATATCACTTGGTGGTCGAGTGGTTAAGTTATACACTAAGTGCTATCAACCCCAAGGTTGTGAGTTCGAAACGAGTTGGAAACTACAATGTAGTATTGCTCCAATACTGATTGTAAATTGGATTTTAGAATGGCATTTCATGTGGAAGGGAATATAAAGATAACGAAAGCAAATGTAAACGGCGGTGATAACCATCATGGAGAATACTGGAATTAACGATGGGCGTTAATCATCAAGATAGAGGAAATGATCACATGAAAATGATTTATAATTGCAATACACATACATCACCAGATGCAATAAAAAGAATTATCTCGAACAGCGATGGACAAGTATATAAGTGCGAGCAATTTGGAACAAAGGCACTGTTGTAAGTTAACCAGTGAACAGTGTAAGTTAAAAGGTGAAAAGTAAACAGTGCGAAAAGTAGTGAGCAGTAAAACAGAACAGTTAAAGTGAATAATAAAAGTAAATTAGTGAGCAGTGAACAAGTGAATTTTGTGAATTGCTGCAGAAATTAAAACTTAAATCGCTGTGTTTTATTTGCAAAATCGAATACGAATCCGTATATCAAACGCTCTAACAATATTAATTAATATGACGAATGAGAAATCGTCGAGATAACAGAAAAAGAAAATTTCAAATTTCACCTGAAAGACGAAACAAAATAAAGCTGATTTCTAGAAAAACCCAGAAATAATTTAAGCCTAATTTTAACACTTTCCAAAGGCGGCTAATCTGACAAAATTTGTGATTATCATAGAAATAAAATTTTCATTCATAAATTGTAGAAAACAAACATGCCCCTAAAAGATACTACAATAAACAAACAAAATACAGAGGTATACTATTCAATAATAATTGTGTTGAACAACAAATTAAAGAAAAGAAATGTTCTAAAATACAAGAATAAGCGATTCAGATAGCATAGTCCTGTGGCCTGTTCATTGCCATCCAAAAATGTAGTTGCTGAATTTGTGCTAATTAAAAATATAGTTGCTGAATTTGGCCCAATTCCATTGAACAAAAAAAACCGTTGAATGAACTATTTTCTGATATGAAGTGTAGAGAAGAGAGTACTAAGTTAAGAAGCTACCTGTTTAGATTGTTCTTGACGTTACTGATCTGCCTGCATCACACCAGAATTCGAAAAGCTATACAGTAATCAAAGTTTATATTGCAGATCGTACATTCGCAGCAACATAATGAAGATTATCCTCAGATTGAGTCCATATAAGATCCAAGATGTTAAAACCACCAACGACAAATAGCTCATCTAAAATATCGCAAACGACAAATAAGTCATCAAAAAGAAAATTGATAGCATGTGTGAGGGGCTGGTAGGTGTCCGCATGACTATTAGGGCATATATAGCAACACAGAACATAAAAATGTTTATTCGTATAACCCTTGTTGATTTTAACACAAATTAGCTCAATATTATCGGTATTCGGGATTAGTGGTAATCCGTTCAGTGCATCTATATCAGAAACTGAACCATCTTTGCAGAAAACATTATAATCTGACGTAAAATATTCATTACTGTTAAAGGCATTAGTTAAATTTGTTTGATATATTTGGGTGAGTACAAAAATGTCATAAAAAATGCGCTGTTCCCCTGGTTCTGGTAATAAAGGGACCAATAATTCAGATTTTTTCGTTTGCATTTTTTTGAATATGGTTTTTGATGGACTATCACAATTTATTTGCAATATAATTGTTAATTATGGCTTTACTTATATTTTGTTATGTTGAAGTTCCACCCTAAAATTCAATTCGCACTTATTAGCACTAATTATAAGTAAGACAGATTGTAGGAAATAGAGTTGCCAGCATGACACCTGCCATACTGAAAGTGAAATTTGATAAAAATTTCCCTAATTTACGAGATTATCACCAAAATGTCACTATATATTTACTTAGTTGAGATCGCCGTACCAAATTACCTAAAAAGTGAAAATTTTATATGTTTGTGTGTGTTTTATTACTCAGTTAGTAAACCCCAAACATTTAAATAAAAAAAATCAACCTGAAATTTATTTTAACAGTTATTCCATTAATATTTAATTTTAAATAAACATTTTTTTTGGATTAGTACTAGTATATAAACACCAGAAACAACTTCATACACAAAAAGCAATTTTTATACAAAAAAAAAAAAAAATAATTTTGCTCTACTTTTGCAAGATATACGAACAAATACAACTTTGTTATTAAACACATATAGACACAAGCAATCGCAATAAATTTAATATGTAATTTTTAATAAAATATAATTTAAAAAATAATACAAATAAACTCACCAATTAAACATAAAAGGATAAATGTTGCTGAAATCACTGTTAAACACTTCATTTTATTATAAATAAATTATTTTTTTATATTAAATTCACTTTGTTGCGTTTACACTTAAAAATAATTAAATTATGGTAATTTTAATATTTTCGTGAAAATTAAAATCAGGCCAAGCAATGCATTTAAGGCAAACTTTCCCGGTTTCTTTGTTTTTTGTTTTTGTTTTACTTTTGTTTTGCACTGAATTACGTCGTAATCAATTAATCAAAATATAAACGATGAATGAATAAAATCTAACTGTAAACAAAGGAATGTGTAAATGTAATGTTTCAATTTGAGCAATCAAATTGGTAAGTGTGAACGATAAATATTGCACATTAAAAAAATATATATTGCAATACACTTGTAATCCAGTTAAAATAAAATTAAAAACTGATTGGCCTATACATTCTTATACACATAAATTCTTAACACGACATAAAACTTCGGGTAAGTATTTTAATGGTCAATATTTTTATACCAACATACGTACACTTTCATTAAACTATTTATAACGATAACGGTTTTAAAAATTTATTATGAACGATTTTTTTTTTTTTTTATTTTATAAACCACTAATTTTTAACACAATTTTTTTTTTTTTTTGATGAAAGTCAATTTAAAATCCGGTTTCGTTACGAAAAACACTTTTACGGTTATCCTTTATTAATAGCGTAAAACACTAAACAAATTTTTGAAAACCCCAAAATATAATTATGTCCATTTAAAATAAATAAACCAACCAACTATTTTTTTTTTTTGGTATGTATTTCTTTTTTTATTCGACACAAAAACAAAACACACGAAATTGTAATTTTTAAATTGGGTAAGACGGACGTTTTCGTTTGTTTTCTTGTGTTAAGGTTATTACTTTCTTTTATTTATCGTATTAACGTTTTGAAAGACATTCGAATACTGAAGTATGGATAAATTTTATGTGGTTGATTATTTTAAGAAATAAAAATAATTCTGTTAAGAGAAATAACGCGAATGGTAAAAAGAAATATGAAAGAAAAAATAACAAACTATAAAATTAATTAATAAACAGGTGTCACTCGTAAAAAACTTTATGATTTTGTATTTAGGCTGCGGGTGAATAAAGTCGGGTAAGTTTATTGCGGGTGAAATCGATTTTAGAACAGAGTTGTTGCTAAACACTTTGCACACTTTTCATACTACAATATTATTTTCAGAGTGAAATTTGATAAAAATCGAGTATGCTCGGTACAAGCCAAGTTGAAACAAAAAGCTTTATGCAAAGTATCACTATGAAATGGGATTTAGAACTACCAATTTAGTTCAGTAGGAGGCGATCCTATCGAGTTGAAATCGTTTAAAAAGATTTCTTTCATCGAACATCGACAAACAATGCTGTATAAGATAGTGGTAATTTGCTATCGGAAAATAAGAGAGTACGCTACTCGCAACAAGTGGCAGCAATATCATAAAAGAGAATTTGTGTTTTTTTATTACCAGCGATAATTCTTTTATTCATTTTGTATCTCTTTTATCGCCAAAATAAAACATCCCAGCGGAATAAAATATCAAAATGACAAATTGATTGATCTCCGAAGTACAGGAACTCGGTAGATAAAATTTTTAAATGTTCCGTCTTGCTGTGGGTTTTTAACGAATTACGATGAAATTTGGTTTGTAGTATTGGTTAGGGATTCTAAAATGAGTTTTGGACAAAATTAGAATCTGTTCATTCTGGACTAAACTTGGCCATTCAATAACCAATCCTTATGAAATTTGGTTGGATTGAAATATAAATTTTATATGAAGATATGGTATCTGTGCATTCTACACGATTAAAATAGATTTTGAGGTGGAGAGAACTCGGCTAATTTAAATTAAGAATTGTAAAATTTGCATCGCATACAAGGAGAATTCGGAAAAAATTTAATAATTTATCGATTAGAATTTTCAGTATAATTTTTTTATTTTCTGTGGCCATAGAAGTCAGTTTCTGGTCAATATCTCAAAAACTCCCACTATAGTAAGCAATACTTTCGGTTGTTTTTCTAATAGCTAAGAACTGAGAGTATTTGCCATATTTGGGGGAAATTTGTCAGTTATAATTTTCATTTTTATTTTTATGTTTTCTGTGCTGCGATGTTAGTTCGTTTCAGTTCCTGGTCAATATTCTCAAAAATTAACACAAGTAACAAATTGTTTTTCTAATAGGTAAGGTTATATCAAGACTACATGAAGAAGAGCTAGAATTTTCACTATATTTTTTTTTATTTTCAGCGTCCATATAACAAAGCATTGTATCATTTGTGCATTGGTCTTCCTGGTACAATCCAAAAGTTTTAGCGTGTACAGAAGCAATTTGTTATGTATTGTTAACTCAGACTTTCTCCTCATGAGCCAACACATTTTCCTGTATTTGATGTTTAGCTCTTCTCTTTTCTTCTTGATGTGCTCTTTCCATCTCAGCTTAGCATCGAGATTCGAGGGTCATGCCAATATATTATGTTGTATATGTACATGGAATTTGGTTTGCGTTAAGAACCACAAAGTTGGCATGTACTGATTTGACATCTTTCAATAAGTTGCGTTATTTTTAATCCAGTGCCTCACTGCGTTAACTGCATTTTAAAGTTTCTACCAATATTTCTTTTCCAACTGCTAGGATAGAGATTCGGTAAATTTCTTGTATAAAATATGAAAAGAATAGGTTCAAGAACGCTACTCGGTGATATTGTTTTAAGTTCAGAGTACTCGTTTTCAAGTTTGACTCGAAAGTACGTTCATATACGTATGTATGTGAAGTCAACCCGAAAAAGCCTCTCAGCCCGAAAAAAAACTTTTCAAATTGTGTCTCTGCTAAACATTAAGATAATCTTAACTCTCAGCCCGAAAAATTCAAAAACTTGCGTAAAACGGAAATCCATCCCGAGTTTTTCTGTTACGGATAATTGTTGTTCGATTTAAAATTAATTTTATGTGTGTTGAACTCCTAGTAAACACATCTTTTCTAAAATATAAGACGAATGTCATCAACTCATCCCGAGAAATCATAAAAAGAAAATAATAAAATCTAAAAGTAATGTATTTTTTTTATTGGCACTTAAATTCTATTGATCTAAAACAGCTCGTTTGTTGCTCGCCGTATAAAAATTCACAGAGACTGATCTGTACATCGGGATATGGTTTAAACATGGTGAGTGCCATAACTTCCTAAAACAACAATCCCTATATCAACGCGATGGCCAGAAGGGTATTTTACAGGGTGACATATCTGCGATTGAACAAATTTAGCAAAATGGTCGTTTGTTGATGAGCGTTTAAAAAATTCACAGAGACTGATCTGTACATCAGGATATGGTTTAAACATGGTGAGTGCCATAACTTCCTAAAACAACAATCCCTATATCAACGCGATGGCCAGAAGGGTATTTTACAGGGTGACATATCTGCGATTGAACAAATTTAGCAAAATGCTCCTTTGTTGATCACCGTATAAAAATTCACAGAGACTGATCTGTACATCGGGATATGGTTTAAACATGGTGAGTGCCATAACTTCCTAAAACAACAATCCCTATATCAACGCGATGGCCAGAAGGGTATTTTACAGGGTGACATATCTGCGATTGAACAATTTTAAGAAATGCTCCTTTGTTGATCACCGTATAAAAATTCACAGAGACTGATCTGTACATCGGGATATGGTTTAAACATGGTGAGTGCCATAACTTCCTAAAACAACAATCCCTATATCAACGCGATGGCCAGAAGGGTATTTTACATGGTGACATATCTGCGATTGAACAAATTTAGCAAAATGCTCCTTTGTTGATCACCGTATACAAATTCACAGAGACTGATCTGGACATCGGGATATGGTTTAAACATGGTGAGTGCCATAACTTCCTAAAACAACAATCCCTATATCAACGCGATGGCCAGAAGGGTATTTTACAGGGTGACATATCTGCGATTGAACACATTTAGGAAATGCTCGTATGTTGATCACCGTATAAAAATTCACAGAGACTGATCTGTACATCGGGATATGGTTTAAACATGGTGAGTGCCATAACTTCCTAAAACAACAATCCCTATATCAACGCGATGGCCAGAAGGGTATTTTACAGGGTGACATATCTGCGATTGAACAATTTTAAGAAATGCTCCTTTGTTGATCACCGTATAAAAATTCACAGAGACTGATCTGTACATCGGGATATGGTTTAAACATGGTGAGTGCCATAACTTCCTAAAACAACAATCCCTATATCAACGCGATGGCCAGAAGGGTATTTTACATGGTGACATATCTGCGATTGAACAATTTTAAGAAATGCTCCTTTGTTGATCACCGTATACAAATTCACAGAGACTGATCTGTACATCGGGATATGGTTTAAACATGGTGAGTGCCATAACTTCCTAAAACAACAATCCCTATATCAACGCGATGGCCAGAAGGGTATTTTACATGGTGACATATCTGCGATTGAACAATTTTAAGAAATGCTCGTATGTTGCTCGCCGTATAAAAATTCACAGAGACTGATCTGTACATCGGGATATGGTTTAAACATGGTGAGTGCCATAACTTCCTAAAACAACAATCCACATATCAACGCGATGGCCAGAAGGGTATTTTACAGGGTGACATATCTGCGATTGAACAATTTTAAGAAATGCTCCTTTGTTGATCACCGTATAAAAATTCACAGAGACTGATCTGTACATCGGGATATGGTTTAAACATGGTGAGTGCCATAACTTCCTAAAACAACAATCCCTATATCAACGCGATGGCCAGAAGGGTGTTTTACAGGGTGAAATATTAGCGATTGAACACATTTAAGAATGCTCGTATGTTGATCACCGTATAAAAATTCACAGAGACTGATCTGTACATCCGAATATGGTTTAAACATGGTGAGTGCCATAGCTTCCTAAAAAAACAATCCATATATCAACGCGATGGCCAGAAGGGTATTTTACAGGGTGACATATCTGCGATTGAACAGATTTAAGAAATGCTCGTATGTTGATCACCGTATAAAAACTCTCAGAGACTGATCTGTACATCCGGATATGGTTTAAACATGGTGAGTGCTATAGCTTCCTAAAACAACAATCCACATAACAACGCGATGGCCAGAAGGGTATTTTACAGGGTGACATATCTGCGATTGAACAGATTTAAGAAATGCTCGTCTGTTGATCAGCGTTTAAAAAATTCACAGAGACTGATCTGTACATCGGGATATGGCTAACGCGTGGTGAGTGCCATAACTTCCTAAAACAACAATCCCTATATCAATGCGATGGCCAGAAGGGTATTTAACAGGGTGAAATATTAGCGATTGAACACATCTAAGAATGCTCGTATGTTGATCACCGTATAAAAATTCTCAGAGACTGATCTGTACATCCGGATATGGTTTAAACATGGTGAGTGCTATAGCTTCCTAAAACAACAATCCACATAACAACGCGATGGCCAGAAGGGTATTTTACAGGGTGACATATCTGCGATTGAACAGATTTAAGAAATGCTCGTCTGTTGATCACCGTATAAAAATTCACAGAGACTGATCTGTACATCGGGATATGGTTTAAACATGGTGAGTGCCATAACTTCCTAAAACAACAATCCCTATATCAACGCGATGGCCAGAAGGGTATTTTACATGGTGACATATCTGCGATTGAACAATTTTAAGAAATGCTCGTATGTTGCTCGCCGTATAAAAATTCACAAAGACTGATCTGTACATCGGGATATGGTTTAAACATGGTGAGTGCCATAACTTCCTAAAACAACAATCCACATATCAACGCGATGGCCAGAAGGGTATTTTACAGGGTGACATATCTGCGATTGAACAATTTTAAGAAATGCTCCTTTGTTGATCACCGTATAAAAATTCACAGAGACTGATCTGTACATCGGGATATGGTTTAAACATGGTGAGTGCCATAACTTCCTAAAACAACAATCCCTATATCAACGCGATGGCCAGAAGGGTGTTTTACAGGGTGAAATATTAGCGATTGAACACATTTAAGAATGCTCGTATGTTGATCACCGTATAAAAATTCATTAATTCAAACTTTAGCTGCAAGTGTAATCACTTTGGGAATAATAAACAGTGGTATACGACAAGGAAGAGTAAAAAGTATGATCGAAAATATATTAGGGAATGAGTTGAAACTTGCTTATGCCCAGAGAAAAGAAATGTTGTTTGAAATTTTTGGATTGCAACAAAATTGCAACTGTAATATTCAAGATGTTTCGGGATACATACTTAAGAATCTCCCTAGCGTAACTGTTCAATTCGTATGTAAAAACTGTGAAACTATAGTTGAAGAAGAACGACATGTTCTACTAATTAATTTGTTAACATTAACGGAAGCAGGGTTTTCAAAGTTAAATGAATGCATCGAAGAAATTCCAAATCATGCCTGTCCAGTGTGTTTGGATAAAATGAGTCCTCAAAATAAAAACTATCACCCAATAGTGTCGATTTATACCGAAGCTTATACAGAAAGCATTCAGTCATCAATCAAACTAAGTCAGATTGAAACAACATTATTTTTTAACAATATTCGCTATAATTTGACGGGCATTGTTAGTTATGAACAATTCCATAATACTAATTCGAATCAATCCATTTCTGGCCATTATATAAGTTATTCTAAATATAAAGAAAAGTGGGGCCGCTATGATGACCTAAATAAATATGTTGTTACCGCGAAAAAAATACAAAATGATGACGTCAACCCACAAATGATAGTCTATACAAGATCCATTGAATAAATAAGTAACATATGTATTTTTAAAAATAATTATTTTAAAATCAATATGTCAAGTAAGACATACTTAATAATAAACACATTTTATTAAACACTTGTTTTTTATTTCGCAGGATTAGATTTTTGAATATTTTAATTAAAAAATTCGTTCAAAAAGTTTAAAAAGTCACTCGATCGATTTCGACTTGTTAGGTCAGGACTATCTACTCTTTCGACTTGTTAGGTCCTCATCAGGAGTAGATACTCCTGATGATGACCTAACAAGTCGAAACCGATCGAGTGATTTTTTAAACTTTTTGAAAAGTATTCTGCGAAACAAAAAACAAGTGATTAATAAAAATGTGTTTATTAAGTATAAGTGTGTTTCGCCAAGTGCCTACGGCAAATAGCGTAAAAAGTATCAAGTGAGACAAAAGTGTTAAATTTAAATTAAACATAAAGTTAAAATAATAATTTTTTTAAACATTAAAGACCAGTCTCCGTCAATTCTTATACAGCGATCTACAAACGAGCAGTTTAATCGCATATATAACCACCCTATAAACCCACGCGTCTGACCTTATCGTTGATATAAAAATTGTAGTTTTAGCGATCTACAGCATCCACCGTTCTCAAACCATATCCGATTATTTAAATCAGCCTCTGTGAATATCTACAAACTGATCAGCAAAAGCACAGATTATAAATTCATTCAATCGCATGTATATGTTACCCTATAAATAACCCTTCTGGCCATCGCATTAATACATAGATATTGTTATTTTAAGAAGTTATGGCACTCACCAAGTTCAAACATTATGCCTATATAAAGATCAGTCTCTTTCAACTTTTACTCGGTGATAATGGAGAGCAAAGTCCTAGATTTATACCTCCTCGCGGTGCTCTCTGGGTAACTCTAAATGAATCAGGCGGTGTAGTGGAGATGATCAGGGGAAATCCTGTTTATAATCATTGACAATACATGTCAGGGCGAGTAATTGGCGCCCCAAAACCAATACCAAACCAGAGTCTGTTCTCCAGGTTATGAGCGGCTGAAGCGGGCGTCGGTCTTGTATCAAGCGGTGATTTACTAAAAAAAATTATTAAATAAAACGAACTTATTCTACCTATCCGATTAAATATTCAGATCAATATATACAGATCACTCTCTGTGAATTTTTTAAACGCTGATCAACAGACGAGCATTTCCTAAATGTGTTCAATCGCAGATATGTCACCCTGTAAAATACCCTTCTGGCCATCGCGTTGATATATGGATTGTTGTTTTAGGAAGCTATGGCACTCACCATGTTTAAACCATATCCCGATGTTCAGATCAGTCTCTGTGAATTTTTTAAACGCTGATCAACAGACGAGCATTTCTTAAATGTGTTCAATCGCTAATATTTCACCCTGTAAAACAACCTTCTGGCCATCGCGTTGATATAGGGATTGTTGTTTTAGGAAGTTATGGCACTCACCATGTTTGAACCATATCCCGATGTACAGATCAGTCTCTGTGAATTTTTATACGGTGATCAACAGACGAGAATTTCCTAAATGTGTTCAATCGCTAATATTTCACCCTGTAAAACACCCTTTTGGCCATCGCATTGATATAGGGATTGTTGTTTTAGGAAGTTATGGCACTCACCACGCGTTAGCTACATCCCGATGTACAGATCAGTCTCTGTGAATTTTTAAACGCTGATCAACAGACGAGCATTTCTTAAATCTGTTCAATCGCAGATATGTCACCCTGTAAAATACCCTTCTGGCCATCGCGTTGATATAGGGATTGTTCTTTTAGGAAGCTATGGCACTCACCATGTTTAAACCATATCCCGATATACAGATCAGTCTCTGTGATTTTTTTAAACGCTGATCAACAGGCGAGCATTTCTTAAATCTGTTCAATCGCAGATATGTCACCCTGTAAAATACCCTTCTGGCCATCGCGTTGATATGTGGATTGTTGTTTTAGGAAGCTATGGCACTCACCATGTTTAAACCATATCCGGATGTACAGATCAGTCTCTGTGAATTTTTTAAACGCTGATCAACAGACGAGCATTTCTTAAATCTGTTCAATCGCAGATATGTCACCCTGTAAAATACCCTTCTGGCCATCGCGTTGTTATGTGGATTGTTGTTTTAGGAAGCTATAGCACTCACCATGTTTAAACCATATCCGGATGTACAGATCAGTCTCTGAGAGTTTTTATACGGTGATCAACATACGAGCATTTATTAAATCTGTTCAATCGCAGATATGTCACCCTGTAAAATACCCTTCTGGCCATCGCGTTGATATATGGATTGTTTTTTTAGGAAGCTATGGCACTCACCATGTTTAAACCATATTCGGATGTACAGATCAGTCTCTGTGAATTTTTATACGGTGATCAACATACGAGCATTTCTTAAATGTGTTCAATCGCTAATATTTCACCCTGTAAAACACCCTTTTGGCCATCGCGTTGATATAGGGATTGTTGTTTTAGGAAGTTATGGTACTCACCATGTTTAAACCATATCCCGATGTACAGATCAGTCTCTGTGAATTTTTTTAAACGCTGATCAACAGACGAGCATTTCTTAAATCTGTTCAATCGCAGATATGTCACCCTGTAAAATACCCTTCTGGCCATCGCGTTGATATGTGGATTGTTGTTTTAGGAAGCTATAGCACTCACCATGTTTAAACCATATCCGGATGTACAGATCAGTCTCTGAGAGTTTTTATACGGTGATCAACATACGAGCATTTCTTAAATCTGTTCAATCGCAGATATGTCACCCTGTAAAATACCCTTCTGGCCATCGCGTTGATATATGGATTGTTTTTTTAGGAAGCTATGGCACTCACCATGTTTAAACCATATTCGGATGTACAGATCAGTCTCTGTGAATTTTTATACGGTGATCAACATACGAGCATCCTTAAATGTGTTCAATCGCTAATATTTCACCCTGTAAAACACCCTTTTGGCCATCGCGTTTATATAGGGATTGTTCTTTTAGGAAGCTATGGCACTCACCATGTTTAAACCATATTCGGATGTACAGATCAGTCTCTGTGAATTTTTAATCGCTAATATTTCACCCTGTAAAACACCCTTTTGGCCATCGCGTTTATATAGGGATTGTTCTTTTAGGAAGCTATGGCACTCACCATGTTTAAACCATATCCGGATGTACAGATCAGTCTCTGAGAGTTTTTATACGGTGATCAACAGACGAGCATTTCTTAAATGTGTTCAATCGCAGATATGTCACCCTGTAAAATACCCTTCTGGCCATCGCGTTGATATATGGATTGTTCTTTTAGGAAGCTATGGCACTCACCATGTTTAAACCATATTCGGATGTACAGATCAGTCTCTGTGAATTTTTATACGGTGATCAACATACGAGCATTCTTAAATGTGTTCAATCGCTAATATTTCACCCTGTAAAACACCCTTCTGGCCATCGCGTTGATATAGGGATTGTTGTTTTAGGAAGTTATGGCACTCACCATGTTTAAACCATATCCCGATGTACAGATCAGTCTCTGTGAATTTTTATACGGTGATCAACAAAGGAGCATTTCTTAAAATTGTTCAATCGCAGATATGTCACCCTGTAAAATACCCTTCTGGCCATCGCGTTGATATAGGGATTGTTGTTTTAGGAAGTTATGGCACTCACCATGTTTAAACCATATCCCGATGTACAGATCAGTCTCTGTGAATTTTTATACGGTGATCAACAAAGGAGCATTTCTTAAAATTGTTCAATCGCAGATATGTCACCATGTAAAATACCCTTCTGGCCATCGCGTTGATATATGGATTGTTCTTTTAGGAAGCTATGGCACTCACCATGTTTAAACCATATCCCGATGTACAGATCAGTCTCTGTGAATTTTTATACGGTGATCAACAAAGGAGCATTTCTTAAAATTGTTCAATCGCTAATATTTCACCCTGTAAAACACCCTTTTGGCCATCGCGTTGATATAGGGATTGTTGTTTTAGGAAGTTATGGCACTCACCATGTTTAAACCATATCCCGATGTACAGATCAGTCTCTGTGATTTTTTTAAACGCTGATCAACAGGCGAGCATTTCTTAAATCTGTTCAATCGCAGATATGTCACCATGTAAAATACCCTTCTGGCCATCGCGTTGATATGTGGATTGTTGTTTTAGGAAGCTATGGCACTCACCATGTTTAAACCATATCCGGATGTACAGATCAGTCTCTGAGAGTTTTTATACGGTGATCAACAGACGAGCATTTCTTAAATCTGTTCAATCGCAGATATGTCACCCTGTAAAATACCCTTCTGGCCATCGCGTTGATATATGGATTGTTCTTTTAGGAAGCTATGGCACTCACCATGTTTAAACCATATTCGGATGTACAGATCAGTCTCTGTGAATTTTTATACGGTGATCAACATACGAGCATCCTTAAATGTGTTCAATCGCTAATATTTCACCCTGTAAAACACCCTTTTGGCCATCGCGTTTATATAGGGATTGTTCTTTTAGGAAGCTATGGCACTCACCATGTTTAAACCATATTCGGATGTACAGATCAGTCTCTGTGAATTTTTATACGGTGATCAACATACGAGCATTTCTTAAATGTGTTCAATCGCTAATATTTCACCCTGTAAAACACCCTTTTGGCCATCGCGTTTATATAGGGATTGTTCTTTTAGGAAGCTATGGCACTCACCATGTTTAAACCATATCCGGATGTACAGATCAGTCTCTGAGAGTTTTTATACGGTGATCAACAGACGAGCATTTCTTAAATGTGTTCAATCGCAGATATGTCACCCTGTAAAATACCCTTCTGGCCATCGCGTTGATATATGGATTGTTCTTTTAGGAAGTTATGGCACTCACCATGTTTAAACCATATCCCGATGTACAGATCAGTCTCTGTGAATTTTTTAAACGCTGATCAACAAATGAGCCGTTCTTATTATCAATAGAATTTACGTACCAATAAAAAAAATTTACATTACTTTCAGATTTTATTATTTTCTTTTTACAAATTTCTCGGGATAAAGATTTGCGTTGATGACATTCTTCTGATATTTTAGAAAGGATGTGTTTACTGTGAGTTTAACATAAAATAAATATACGTTCATTTGGTCATCGCGTTGTTAGTAAATGGACATATTTGGTATTCGAGTATATTAGTTCTCGTATGTACCAAAAAAAAAATATATTTACAACACGTTTAAATTTTATTATTTATATTATATTATAAATGTACAAATTTTTCGGGATGTAATTCCGTGTTACACAGTTTTTTTATTTTTTTCGTGCTCAGAGTTGAGACACGTGTTATATTTTTATAAATTTAGCAAGGAAACATTTTGAAAAGGCATTTCTCGGGATGGATTTTCGGGTTGATTTCACATCCGTTGTATATGACCCTTTTCCCCATCTTATAGTAATGGCGTTGTGCATGTGTTTTATTGCTAGTCTTATTAAACATATGCCACATTTGTGATATGTATAGGCCTATTTAAACTGAGATACATTTGTCGAAATATGAAGGATGTTTTTAGTTTGGAATTTATTATAGCAATTATAGAATTTTTATTAATCCAGATACATACTTAGTTTAAAAATTAGATGATCAAACTTTTGAGATCCGGAACAAAACTTTATATATATATATATATTTTTCGGGATGCATTGTAATTTTCTGTTATTTTGTATTATTTTTCGGGCTGAAAGGCTTTTTTAATTAAGCGAAGACGCAAAATTTATATGAAAAGGCTTTTTTCAGGGTGGTTTTCGATCCAACGTATATACGTACGTATACGTTCATATACGTACGTATATGACGGATGTGAAATCAACCCGAAAATCCATCCCGAGAAATGCCTTTTCAAAATGTTTCCTTGCTAAATTTATAAAAATATAACACGTGTCTCAACTCTGAGCACGAAAAAAATAAAAAAACTGTGTAACACGGAATTACATCCCGAAAAATTTGTACATTTATAATATAATATAAATAATAAAATTTAAACGTGTTGTAAATATATTTTTTTTTTGGTACATACGAGAACTAATATACTCGAATACCAAATATGTCCATTTACTAACAACGCGATGACCAAATGAACGTATATTTATTTTATGTTAAACTCACAGTAAACACATCCTTTCTAAAATATCAGAAGAATGTCATCAACGCAAATCTTTATCCCGAGAAATTTGTAAAAAGAAAATAATAAAATCTGAAAGTAATGTAAATTTTTTTTATTGGTACGTAAATTCTATTGATAATAAGAACGGCTCATTTGTTGATCAGCGTTTAAAAAATTCACAGAGACTGATCTGTACATCGGGATATGGTTTAAACATGGTGAGTGCCATAACTTCCTAAAAGAACAATCCATATATCAACGCGATGGCCAGAAGGGTATTTTACAGGGTGACATATCTGCGATTGAACACATTTAAGAAATGCTCGTCTGTTGATCACCGTATAAAAACTCTCAGAGACTGATCTGTACATCCGGATATGGTTTAAACATGGTGAGTGCCATAGCTTCCTAAAAGAACAATCCCTATATAAACGCGATGGCCAAAAGGGTGTTTTACAGGGTGAAATATTAGCGATTGAACACATTTAAGAAATGCTCGTATGTTGATCACCGTATAAAAATTCACAGAGACTGATCTGTACATCCGAATATGGTTTAAACATGGTGAGTGCCATAGCTTCCTAAAAGAACAATCCCTATATAAACGCGATGGCCAAAAGGGTGTTTTACAGGGTGAAATATTAGCGATTGAACACATTTAAGGATGCTCGTATGTTGATCACCGTATAAAAATTCACAGAGACTGATCTGTACATCCGAATATGGTTTAAACATGGTGAGTGCCATAGCTTCCTAAAAGAACAATCCATATATCAACGCGATGGCCAGAAGGGTATTTTACAGGGTGACATATCTGCGATTGAACAGATTTAAGAAATGCTCGTCTGTTGATCACCGTATAAAAACTCTCAGAGACTGATCTGTACATCCGGATATGGTTTAAACATGGTGAGTGCCATAGCTTCCTAAAACAACAATCCACATATCAACGCGATGGCCAGAAGGGTATTTTACATGGTGACATATCTGCGATTGAACAATTTTAAGAAATGCTCCTTTGTTGATCACCGTATAAAAATTCACAGAGACTGATCTGTACATCGGGATATGGTTTAAACATGGTGAGTGCCATAACTTCCTAAAACAACAATCCCTATATCAACGCGATGGCCAGAAGGGTATTTTACAGGGTGACATATCTGCGATTGAACAATTTTAAGAAATGCTCCTTTGTTGATCACCGTATAAAAATTCACAGAGACTGATCTGTACATCGGGATATGGTTTAAACATGGTGAGTGCCATAACTTCCTAAAACAACAATCCCTATATCAACGCGATGGCCAGAAGGGTGTTTTACAGGGTGAAATATTAGCGATTGAACACATTTAAGAATGCTCGTATGTTGATCACCGTATAAAAATTCACAGAGACTGATCTGTACATCCGAATATGGTTTAAACATGGTGAGTGCCATAGCTTCCTAAAAGAACAATCCATATATCAACGCGATGGCCAGAAGGGTATTTTACAGGGTGACATATCTGCGATTGAACACATTTAAGAAATGCTCGTCTGTTGATCACCGTATAAAAACTCTCAGAGACTGATCTGTACATCCGGATATGGTTTAAACATGGTGAGTGCCATAGCTTCCTAAAAGAACAATCCCTATATAAACGCGATGGCCAAAAGGGTGTTTTACAGGGTGAAATATTAGCGATTAAAAATTCACAGAGACTGATCTGTACATCCGAATATGGTTTAAACATGGTGAGTGCCATAGCTTCCTAAAAGAACAATCCCTATATAAACGCGATGGCCAAAAGGGTGTTTTACAGGGTGAAATATTAGCGATTGAACACATTTAAGGATGCTCGTATGTTGATCACCGTATAAAAATTCACAGAGACTGATCTGTACATCCGAATATGGTTTAAACATGGTGAGTGCCATAGCTTCCTAAAAAAACAATCCATATATCAACGCGATGGCCAGAAGGGTATTTTACAGGGTGACATATCTGCGATTGAACAGATTTAAGAAATGCTCGTATGTTGATCACCGTATAAAAACTCTCAGAGACTGATCTGTACATCCGGATATGGTTTAAACATGGTGAGTGCTATAGCTTCCTAAAACAACAATCCACATATCAACGCGATGGCCAGAAGGGTATTTTACAGGGTGACATATCTGCGATTGAACAGATTTAAGAAATGCTCGTCTGTTGATCAGCGTTTAAAAAAATTCACAGAGACTGATCTGTACATCGGGATATGGTTTAAACATGGTGAGTACCATAACTTCCTAAAACAACAATCCCTATATCAACGCGATGGCCAAAAGGGTGTTTTACAGGGTGAAATATTAGCGATTGAACACATTTAAGAAATGCTCGTATGTTGATCACCGTATAAAAATTCACAGAGACTGATCTGTACATCCGAATATGGTTTAAACATGGTGAGTGCCATAGCTTCCTAAAAAAACAATCCATATATCAACGCGATGGCCAGAAGGGTATTTTACAGGGTGACATATCTGCGATTGAACAGATTTAATAAATGCTCGTATGTTGATCACCGTATAAAAACTCTCAGAGACTGATCTGTACATCCGGATATGGTTTAAACATGGTGAGTGCTATAGCTTCCTAAAACAACAATCCACATAACAACGCGATGGCCAGAAGGGTATTTTACAGGGTGACATATCTGCGATTGAACAGATTTAAGAAATGCTCGTCTGTTGATCAGCGTTTAAAAAATTCACAGAGACTGATCTGTACATCCGGATATGGTTTAAACATGGTGAGTGCCATAGCTTCCTAAAACAACAATCCACATATCAACGCGATGGCCAGAAGGGTATTTTACAGGGTGACATATCTGCGATTGAACAGATTTAAGAAATGCTCGCCTGTTGATCAGCGTTTAAAAAAATCACAGAGACTGATCTGTATATCGGGATATGGTTTAAACATGGTGAGTGCCATAGCTTCCTAAAAGAACAATCCCTATATCAACGCGATGGCCAGAAGGGTATTTTACAGGGTGACATATCTGCGATTGAACAGATTTAAGAAATGCTCGTCTGTTGATCAGCGTTTAAAAATTCACAGAGACTGATCTGTACATCGGGATGTAGCTAACGCGTGGTGAGTGCCATAACTTCCTAAAACAACAATCCCTATATCAATGCGATGGCCAAAAGGGTGTTTTACAGGGTGAAATATTAGCGATTGAACACATTTAGGAAATTCTCGTCTGTTGATCACCGTATAAAAATTCACAGAGACTGATCTGTACATCGGGATATGGTTCAAACATGGTGAGTGCCATAACTTCCTAAAACAACAATCCCTATATCAACGCGATGGCCAGAAGGTTGTTTTACAGGGTGAAATATTAGCGATTGAACACATTTAAGAAATGCTCGTCTGTTGATCAGCGTTTAAAAAATTCACAGAGACTGATCTGAACATCGGGATATGGTTTAAACATGGTGAGTGCCATAGCTTCCTAAAACAACAATCCATATATCAACGCGATGGCCAGAAGGGTATTTTACAGGGTGACATATCTGCGATTGAACACATTTAGGAAATGCTCGTCTGTTGATCAGCGTTTAAAAAATTCACAGAGAGTGATCTGTATATATTGATCTGAATATTTAATCGGATAGGTAGAATAAGTTCGTTTTATTTAATAATTTTTTTTAGTAAATCACCGCTTGATACAAGACCGACGCCCGCTTCAGCCGCTCATAACCTGGAGAACAGACTCTGGTTTGGTATTGGTTTTGGGGCGCCAATTACTCGCCCTGACATGTATTGTCAATGATTATAAACAGGATTTCCCCTGATCATCTCCACTACACCGCCTGATTCATTTAGAGTTACCCAGAGAGCACCGCGAGGAGGTATAAATCTAGGACTTTGCTCTCCATTATCACCGAGTAAAAGTTGAAAGAGACTGATCTTTATATAGGCATAATGTTTGAACTTGGTGAGTGCCATAACTTCTTAAAATAACAATATCTATGTATTAATGCGATGGCCAGAAGGGTTATTTATAGGGTAACATATACATGCGATTGAATGAATTTATAATCTGTGCTTTTGCTGATCAGTTTGTAGATATTCACAGAGGCTGATTTAAATAATCGGATATGGTTTGAGAACGGTGGATGCTGTAGATCGCTAAAACTACAATTTTTATATCAACGATAAGGTCAGACGCGTGGGTTTATAGGGTGGTTATATATGCGATTAAACTGCTCGTTTGTAGATCGCTGTATAAGAATTGACGGAGACTGGTCTTTAATGTTTAAAAAAATTATTATTTTAACTTTATGTTTAATTTAAATTTAACACTTTTGTCTCACTTGATACTTTTTACGCTATTTGCCGTAGGCACTTGGCGAAACACACTTATACTTAATAAACACATTTTTATTAATCACTTGTTTTTTGTTTCGCAGAATACTTTTCAAAAAGTTTAAAAAATCACTCGATCGGTTTCGACTTGTTAGGTCATCATCAGGAGTATCTACTCCTGATGAGGACCTAACAAGTCGAAAGAGTAGATAGTCCTGACCTAACAAGTCGAAATCGATCGAGTGACTTTTTAAACTTTTTGAACGAATTTTTTAATTAAAATATTCAAAAATCTAATCCTGCGAAATAAAAAACAAGTGTTTAATAAAATGTGTTTATTATTAAGTATGTCTTACTTGACATATTGATTTTAAAATAATTATTTTTAAAAATACATATGTTACTTATTTATTCAATGGATCTTGTATAGACTATCATTTGTGGGTTGACGTCATCATTTTGTATTTTTTTCGCGGTAACAACATATTTATTTAGGTCATCATAGCGGCCCCACTTTTCTTTATATTTAGAATAACTTATATAATGGCCAGAAATGGATTGATTCGAATTAGTATTATGGAATTGTTCATAACTAACAATGCCCGTCAAATTATAGCGAATATTGTTAAAAAATAATGTTGTTTCAATCTGACTTAGTTTGATTGATGACTGAATGCTTTCTGTATAAGCTTCGGTATAAATCGACACTATTGGGTGATAGTTTTTATTTTGAGGACTCATTTTATCCAAACACACTGGACAGGCATGATTTGGAATTTCTTCGATGCATTCATTTAACTTTGAAAACCCTGCTTCCGTTAATGTTAACAAATTAATTAGTAGAACATGTCGTTCTTCTTCAACTATAGTTTCACAGTTTTTACATACGAATTGAACAGTTACGCTAGGGAGATTCTTAAGTATGTATCCCGAAACATCTTGAATATTACAGTTGCAATTTTGTTGCAATCCAAAAATTTCAAACAACATTTCTTTTCTCTGGGCATAAGCAAGTTTCAACTCATTCCCTAATATATTTTCGATCATACTTTTTACTCTTCCTTGTCGTATACCACTGTTTATTATTCCCAAAGTGATTACACTTGCAGCTAAAGTTTGAATTAATGAATTTTTATACGGTGATCAACATACGAGCATTCTTAAATGTGTTCAATCGCTAATATTTCACCCTGTAAAACACCCTTCTGGCCATCGCGTTGATATAGGGATTGTTGTTTTAGGAAGTTATGGCACTCACCATGTTTAAACCATATCCCGATGTACAGATCAGTCTCTGTGAATTTTTATACGGTGATCAACAAAGGAGCATTTCTTAAAATTGTTCAATCGCAGATATGTCACCCTGTAAAATACCCTTCTGGCCATCGCGTTGATATGTGGATTGTTGTTTTAGGAAGTTATGGCACTCACCATGTTTAAACCATATCCCGATGTACAGATCAGTCTTTGTGAATTTTTATACGGCGAGCAACATACGAGCATTTCTTAAAATTGTTCAATCGCAGATATGTCACCATGTAAAATACCCTTCTGGCCATCGCGTTGATATAGGGATTGTTGTTTTAGGAAGTTATGGCACTCACCATGTTTAAACCATATCCCGATGTACAGATCAGTCTCTGTGAATTTTTATACGGTGATCAACAGACGAGCATTTCTTAAATCTGTTCAATCGCAGATATGTCACCCTGTAAAATACCCTTCTGGCCATCGCGTTGTTATGTGGATTGTTGTTTTAGGAAGCTATAGCACTCACCATGTTTAAACCATATCCGGATGTACAGATCAGTCTCTGAGAATTTTTATACGGTGATCAACATACGAGCATTCTTAGATGTGTTCAATCGCTAATATTTCACCCTGTTAAATACCCTTCTGGCCATCGCATTGATATAGGGATTGTTGTTTTAGGAAGTTATGGCACTCACCACGCGTTAGCCATATCCCGATGTACAGATCAGTCTCTGTGAATTTTTTAAACGCTGATCAACAGACGAGCATTTCTTAAATCTGTTCAATCGCAGATATGTCACCCTGTAAAATACCCTTCTGGCCATCGCGTTGTTATGTGGATTGTTGTTTTAGGAAGCTATAGCACTCACCATGTTTAAACCATATCCGGATGTACAGATCAGTCTCTGAGAGTTTTTATACGGTGATCAACATACGAGCATTTCTTAAATCTGTTCAATCGCAGATATGTCACCCTGTAAAATACCCTTCTGGCCATCGCGTTGATATATGGATTGTTTTTTTAGGAAGCTATGGCACTCACCATGTTTAAACCATATTCGGATGTACAGATCAGTCTCTGTGAATTTTTATACGGTGATCAACATACGAGCATTCTTAAATGTGTTCAATCGCTAATATTTCACCCTGTAAAACACCCTTCTGGCCATCGCGTTGATATAGGGATTGTTGTTTTAGGAAGTTATGGCACTCACCATGTTTAAACCATATCCCGATGTACAGATCAGTCTCTGTGAATTTTTATACGGTGATCAACAAAGGAGCATTTCTTAAAATTGTTCAATCGCAGATATGTCACCCTGTAAAATACCCTTCTGGCCATCGCGTTGATATGTGGATTGTTGTTTTAGGAAGTTATGGCACTCACCATGTTTAAACCATATCCCGATGTACAGATCAGTCTCTGTGAATTTTTATACGGCGAGCAACATACGAGCATTTCTTAAAATTGTTCAATCGCAGATATGTCACCATGTAAAATACCCTTCTGGCCATCGCGTTGATATAGGGATTGTTGTTTTAGGAAGTTATGGCACTCACCATGTTTAAACCATATCCCGATGTACAGATCAGTCTCTGTGAATTTGTATACGGTGATCAACAAAGGAGCATTTCTTAAAATTGTTCAATCGCAGATATGTCACCATGTAAAATACCCTTCTGGCCATCGCGTTGATATAGGGATTGTTGTTTTAGGAAGTTATGGCACTCACCATGTTTAAACCATATCCCGATGTACAGATCAGTCTCTGTGAATTTTTATACGGTGATCAACAAAGGAGCATTTCTTAAAATTGTTCAATCGCAGATATGTCACCCTGTAAAATACCCTTCTGGCCATCGCGTTGATATAGGGATTGTTGTTTTAGGAAGTTATGGCACTCACCATGTTTAAACCATATCCCGATGTACAGATCAGTCTCTGTGAATTTTTATACGGTGATCAACATACGAGCATTTCCTAAATGTGTTCAATCGCAGATATGTCACCCTGTAAAATACCCTTCTGGCCATCGCGTTGATATAGGGATTGTTGTTTTAGGAAGTTATGGCACTCACCATGTTTAAACCATATCCCGATGTCCAGATCAGTCTCTGTGAATTTGTATACGGTGATCAACAAAGGAGCATTTTGCTAAATTTGTTCAATCGCAGATATGTCACCATGTAAAATACCCTTCTGGCCATCGCGTTGATATAGGGATTGTTGTTTTAGGAAGTTATGGCACTCACCATGTTTAAACCATATCCCGATGTACAGATCAGTCTCTGTGAATTTTTATACGGTGATCAACAAAGGAGCATTTCTTAAAATTGTTCAATCGCAGATATGTCACCCTGTAAAATACCCTTCTGGCCATCGCGTTGATATAGGGATTGTTGTTTTAGGAAGTTATGGCACTCACCATGTTTAAACCATATCCCGATGTACAGATCAGTCTCTGTGAATTTTTATACGGTGATCAACAAAGGAGCATTTTGCTAAATTTGTTCAATCGCAGATATGTCACCCTGTAAAATACCCTTCTGGCCATCGCGTTGATATAGGGATTGTTGTTTTAGGAAGTTATGGCACTCACCATGTTTAAACCATATCCTGATGTACAGATCAGTCTCTGTGAATTTTTTAAACGCTCATCAACAAACGACCATTTTGCTAAATTTGTTCAATCGCAGATATGTCACCCTGTAAAATACCCTTCTGGCCATCGCGTTGATATAGGGATTGTTGTTTTAGGAAGTTATGGCACTCACCATGTTTAAACCATATCCCGATGTACAGATCAGTCTCTGTGAATTTTTATACGGCGAGCAACAAACGAGCTGTTTTAGATCAATAGAATTTAAGTGCCAATAAAAAAAATACATTACTTTTAGATTTTATTATTTTCTTTTTATGATTTCTCGGGATGAGTTGATGACATTCGTCTTATATTTTAGAAAAGATGTGTTTACTAGGAGTTCAACACACATAAAATTAATTTTAAATCGAACAACAATTATCCGTAACAGAAAAACTCGGGATGGATTTCCGTTTTACGCAAGTTTTTGAATTTTTCGGGCTGAGAGTTAAGATTATCTTAATGTTTAGCAGAGACACAATTTGAAAAGTTTTTTTTCGGGCTGAGAGGCTTTTTCGGGTTGACTTCACATACATCATATACAAGCCATTTGCTATCCAAAGATTTTGACTGTGCGATGTATGGAAAACTCCATGTTTGAACATGTGTATCTCAGTTCACAGAGGTTTACGGATATAAAGGAATATGTTATTTGCTTGATAAGGCCATCAGCAAAAGACATCCGCAAGGCCGTTACCATACCATGAGGATATGCGTCATATACATATATAGATAATTCTCTCAACTATTATTTTTGAAA